>VDFB02000003.1:305488553-305516074 GCA_007258455.2 Sequoia sempervirens | reverse complement strand
TTTACAATCTAAACATTATTCTAAATATTAATTAATTTCTATTAAAGAAAAAGTAATTTTATAACTACTAGATTTAGTTTAAAATAATAAAATTACGTTCCAAATTAATAAAGCTAATTTTAATATTTTAGATGTGAATGCTTTAAATTAAAATCCTAAATCCTAAATTAATGTACTAGTGTTAATAATAACATAAGTGACAAACAAACTGCGTGGGTCCACAATTTTAGATGAATAATGGTTTTCATTATGGATAAAACACATTTTAAAGGAGCCCACAAACCTTTTACAACAAAACTCAACAACAAGACTTTAGCCAAGTTCCATACAAAAATAGCCACACAAAAATAGCCCACCCAAAGGAAAACAAAGGAACAACACTCTATACAACACCAAGCTCTCACCTAGCAAACCGCTCACCCAAGGCATGTTTAATAGAAACTGGAACATTTTTAGGAATACCTCTCTTCCTCCTTTGGACAATAGTTTAAGAGACAATATTTTCCAAATAATCCAATCAAGGGGAGAAGAGACGGGAATCCTCTACTGCGGCCATGACTTGCTTCACCACAAATAAAAAACAAGGGCATCTAATCGTAGAAGACACAAGGTGCACTGAATCTAAAGGCATGCAAGAAATAACAATTCAACCAACAAATACCAAGAGAGGTGTGCAAGCACAAAAGAAAGAGCATAAACCGTAATCGAGCCAAGAGAAGGCACTCTCTGGAAGAGAAGGTGATGGAACTTGAGTTCAAATGAATAATTTTACGTACTATTAGTCAATAATTATGTTTTTTAATTAAAAAACAAGCTAAGGGTCCTAATCCCATAAGTTTAGAACATAGATTAAACAAAGAAACAACAAACAACAACAGGAAACCACAAAACCAAACTAATTAATGAGACTCCAATCAACAAGGAGAGAGCTTAGGGACTCCTCCCAAGCCTCCTTGTCCAACAACTCCTTATTGTTCTTGTCTTCCTCATATTGGCACTCTTGCCTTTAGCCATTTTCTTCTTCTATTTGTTGATTTTTGAGAGACCTAAAATCGTACCCATGACTACCTTCTTCACAATGCTATTAGTAAGCTTTATGAATTTTGAAAGGGCAGT
This sequence comes from Sequoia sempervirens, assembly GCA_007258455.2. Classification (NCBI taxonomy): domain Eukaryota; kingdom Viridiplantae; phylum Streptophyta; class Pinopsida; order Cupressales; family Cupressaceae; genus Sequoia; species Sequoia sempervirens. The sequence goes on along the minus strand of VDFB02000003.1, from coordinate 305,514,958 downwards.
TTCCATGCATTTCATCTTGTCTTGGTTGTTTTTGGTTTCCATTTTCTTTTCCAGCTCCTTCACCTTGGTCTTCAATTTCTTGTGCTCGATGTTATCCTTACCTCTAGTATCTTGGACCTCATCAGGTGTAGGTCTCCTTTCCACATTTTTGTCCATCTCTTCCTCAAACCTAGGCGGAGCCATAGTTTCAATTTCCAACACCTATTTTTCCTCAGCCTCTTCCTCTTTATTATCCTCGTCCAAATCATCCCCCTTTTCCTCTTTTTCTTGCTCCTCCATCTCTTAGTCCTCCAAAGTTTCCTCCTCAGCGTCATTCTTAGAAGCTTCCTCGTCCCAACTATCATCCTGTTGAGGAAGGAATTCCTCATCGTTATCTTACCTTTGGTGTTTTTAGAATTATCTGCAACCAAGGCTTGAGCTAGCCTGACAAATCTACGACCTCCCGACACCTTACAGACACTCTAAATTATCCCCACATTGGATATTTCAATTGTCCCCCCAACCTCAAGGAGATGAGGGTTTTTGGACCATTTAGTTTTGTTCTTGTCTTTATCCAACTTAACAACTTGCATGCCTAGGTTCAAAACCTTCCTTTTTTCTAGGAGGGGCAACCAAAAGCAACTCTTGTTGGGGAGAGGGAGTGTTAACCCTCAAAAATACTTTTCCCTTTTTATCAAGCCCCACTTTTCCCACTAAGCTAGGGTTACACTTATTTTTGAGAAACAAGAGAGGGGGTAGATTTTTTGTTCTTTGAGAGTTTAATTGTTGCATTCCTCTTGGTTGGGGAGTTAAGGGTAGGGGTCATAGAGAGGCAGTACTTGTATAGGTCCATAATGTGGCCTCGGTGCAAGGGAGTGGGGGGTAGGCACCTTCAATGATAGAAGTTTCTAGGGACGAAAGCAGGTAGAAATGTAAATTTTTTGCCATCTCTAATATGATTTAGGATGAGAAAGTGGTAGATTTGGACTATCTCAAATCTACCCTCAAGAGTGAAGTATTTCATGATATTTATTGAACTTACCAAGGCTCATGAAACTGACAACTTCTCTTTGTTAAATCTATTTTGGAATTTTTCAAGTTTCTCCTTGTCAACAAATACACACTAATGAACCTTTTGTACTCTCCTTTACTTTTATTTTCCACCTTTAGCCCCTCATAGGGTAGACCAGTATCTTTCACTATCAATTCATTGAAGACTCTAAATTGAATGCCCCCAATAGTGACCTCTCCCTATGACCACAAGTTCACAAGTTTGGATGTGAGCTTGTTGTTATAACCTTTCATGGCTAGAAACAAAGGTGTGTAAGCGCCCTCATCAAACAGCTCCCACAGCTCCACATTTTGTTTCAAGGCTTCATAGAAAATAAGATTTGTTCTCAGACGCGGTCCACCCATATTTCAATTCTACTGAGCACCACAGTAATCCTGCAAAAAATAATGGTCAATGTAAACTGAGGCCCTAACCGAAAACCAGAGCCAATTGTAGATAGCAAAGGAACCCTTCTCTCATTTTTCAAAATACTAATACACCACCTTGTGTAGCTCCAAACGGTGCATCCTTGAATTATTATTCCTCTTCTGACATATCTGCCAACCTTGACGATACTATTATCATAATTATTTGGAACATCCCCCACCTCAAAACCGACAATCACATTCTTTCGTTTAATGGTCTTTTTAGAGAAAAGACCACATGCAAGAAGTAAATCTCAAATGGAGGGAAGGCAGATTTCAATAAAAATCTCATTTATTTTCCAAGTGTTGTGATTACAGATTACAACACAATCGGCTGCTACCATTAATCATTCCTATACTTGTTGCAGATAAAAACTACCAATTGCTAATGGTTCGTTGTCTATACGGTAGACTTCGCCCAGGATCCATCTTAGTGTAATTATTACGTTACTTATTGTTCAACAGCATGAGACGGTAGCCAAAATTATGCCACGTGGTCTAACAAGAAGCCCCCACGCGACACTAGTGGTTTCTAACTGGTGTTGTACAAATGTGCACGGAGCCCTCATGAGAGAACTTGAGACGTTTGTGAAGCACCAAAGCGACGCCATTCATGGAAACCAACCACAAGATGCCCAACAACACCCTGAATAGATTTGACTCCGGAATTATGGAAAAAGAGGTATCTATAACCCTGGGTCCTAAAATCGAAAGAGTAATAGAACCAAGAGGGACCAAGAGTCCATCATGTGTGCATATAGTCAGCTTCGATTCTATGTATTCCTCCCTATGCAAAAAACTTATAAACAAAGTTTCTTCCATTATAACATTCACTCGGCTCGCATGGTCAACTAGGACACCAGTCACAATATTTCCATTCACACGAGCATGAATGTACAAGGGAGAAGGCTCTTTGTTCATAGGTAAGTCTTGTGAGGTAAACGTTATGTCCGGTGATCCACTCGCAGGCTAAGTAGAAGGAATACGTGTGAATGAGAACATATTAACATACTCTGATGGCACAAACTAAGTAGAAGTAGAAGGTTCAACAATTAAGTTTATGGAATGAGACAAAAATGGATCCATATAGATTTGCAATTTGCTATTAGCCTTTGCCACAGACTTATTAGAATTTTTCTTTTTCCCGTCAAAACGGATAGTACCGTCATCGATGCGATTCTAGATCTCATGATGCATGCACATGCATCTTTCAGTATCATGTTCGTGTATTCAATGGTACTGGCAGAATTGATGCTCATAATACTAATCAGAATCAGCTTCAATAAGAGGTCAAGGGTCTGGTAATGTTAGGACATTATCTTTCAATAATCTTTCCAACATAGAAGTGTAAGAATCCAATAACTTTGTAAAACATCGATTGCACTTCAAGCTCTTGTCATTAGACATAAAGACCACGTTTGCAACAGTCTTGAACTCTTACCAGACACAGACACTACAAACCAACCTTCAGAACGAGAGCCTAAGGAAGATCGCTCGAACTATCCAACCATCTATTAGTATTCCTGTAACACAACACACACATGTGCAAAATAAGGATATTTCATTAAACCAAAATTTTCTTGCCAAGGCCTTTGTAGATTTCCGACAAAGACCTTTTGAACATCCGATTCAGAAAAAGGATAAGAAATTTGTGAGAAAAGCGCTTGATATCGAACGATAAAATCAATTATCTTCTCGTTATCTCCTTTCTTACATCAGATGAGATACAAAAATGTCATCTTCATTCCAATATTAGCTTTGAACTATCGAAGAAACTAATTTACTTGTTGATCAAACGAAAAGATGGAATTGTCTAGTAAGGAACAATACCACTCGAGGGCAGTATCCTTAAGAGACCTTGCAAATGACTTGGCCATTAAAGCATCATGGTGAAAGAAATATGTGCACATGGCATTGAATGTCGAGACATGTGTTTGATGATCTCCTCTACCACCATATTTCTCAAACTTCGAAATCTTCATCCCTTAAGGGATATGAGTATTTAAAATTGCTATCGACAAAGGACTATGATGAAAGAAGGGTTGAAAGATAGGCTATGAAGTAGAATTGGCCTAGTTCACTAGCTAATTCTATATCTAAACCATGTTTTGTAACAAGGCATTCAAAACAGGCTTAGAAGATGAGACAAGACCAGTGAAACTACCACCAGAGCCACCAGCCCCCATTCTAGCAGAGACCCCACCACCAGGACCAACATGGGTTCCAAAACTACCACCAAGAATATTAGTGCCAGCAAAGTTGAAACCTAAGGGTACCCCTTTTACCTTAACGACGAGGGGTGCTTGAGATATAGTAGTAGTGTTAACGGACGAGAAGGTCTTGGCCATGTACACTGACACCTTGGGCATTGAGACTTCTATCTTTCAGTGGTCTCAAATTCAAGGTCTCGAGCAACAGCGTACCTAAGGTTATACGATGGACATGATTGTACAATATGTCGGCAATTCCCTGAAGGAATTCAAGACCTACTCGGTCTTTATCCAACGTAACGCTCAAGTCATTGACAACCATAGCGGCCTCGACCATAACTCTTTATTTACCAAATACTCCCCAAATTCCAAAATCCTTTTGTTTAGGGACAAAAGTTGTTCGGTGGGAACATTGATAGCCTCATCCTCCTCCACAGTTGAAGCGGAAGAAGAAGCGAAGGGACTAGGAATATGAGGCTCTTCCCCAAAGGGACTAGAAAAACTATGTATTTGTTCCAGAGATCAACTCTTCATGAGTAAGAATTGTAGTGACCTTCACCAAATCTATATCTAAATATCACACTTCTTCTGACAAAGTGCCCAAAGGTTGTAGATTGAGTTGTAAAGATTATAAAGCTTCACAACACACAAGTCTGCAACACACCCGAGACACGGGAGAAGAGTGTTGGACACAAAGAAATGGAAACAAAGGGTTCACGTCAGGTTCACCAAAATGTAGAGAAGGGGGACCTATCACCTCTGGGGCTCCAAGTCATGGGAGAGCCCCAAGGAACGAGCTGCCCTAAACTACCTCGGGTTTACTAAATAGATTGAAAAGGTCAAGGTGTTAAGGTTGAAAAGGAAGGGAAAATGGCTTACCGCTTTCCTTCTACTAAAGTCGAATGTTCACAAGGTCAGAAGAGCCAATTTCCAAGGTTCAATCTGCTGCTCAGACAACTCACTATCTAAGGACGACAGTGCGAATCTCAGACTCCAACATGGCATGTAGTGTCTCAATGACGCACTGGCATCAGTACGAACAGGGGTCTAGAAAACACAGGTGAAAACACAAGGAAACTTACTAACTACCTGACTATGTGATGTTTTATACTTTGAAAGAGAATAAAAACGTACAAAAAAAACAAATATAACGAAAAGGATATTAAGGACTATGCTAGAAATGATACAGAGGGTGAAAAAATGTGCCTTTTCACCCACGAGTTGATTCTTCAAGTACCTCCACTCGAAAAAACTTATCCACACATAAACGACAAAAGTGTTGGGGTTGTTTGAAGTCACTCTATCCAACCCCCATTTAATCCCCCTGAGACAACAAATAGCAGCAAAAGTATAATCACGATAAAAGAAATGAAAAGGTAAATTACCACCTAGCCTAGAAAACAAAAGAAAGTACAATACTATCTAATAAATAAAATGATTACAGAAGTAGACAGCAAAGTGAAAATATCACCTCCTCAGCTGTAGCAAGGCTCACCTAGAGGCCAATAATGGAAACAACAAAGCGTCTCACCCAAGAGAAGATGATCATACTTGATTCTCCGATGGCAATGGAGTGTTGTAGCAAGTCCAATGCTAGGACCCAGTGAGGGACCTTAAACAGCAGACAAGAGAGATGAGATTATGAAGCAAGAATGGAAAATAGGAGTGGGGTTGGGAACCACGAGAATTTGGTGTGAAGTGAGAGGAATGAGAAGTTCAGAACATTTGAATTGGAAAAGATTGGTAGAAGATTTGAAATTTACAGCCGATCGAGGAGGTGGAGACATTACAGCACCCACAATGGGAAATATAGCGTCTCGTAGGATTTAGGGGCGGAATCCTATCAAGAAATTTGGCCCTTGATTCATAGGCGTCCATGCAGCACGCATTGTCCCCAACAAATATTCTACTCGATACAAAGCGTACAAGGTGGAAAAGAAGCGAGTATGGCCGATAAATTTCATCAGTAGAGTTTACATTTTCTAAGGTAGGGGTGATGAAATGGTGAATTTGCCTAGGGGTGCGAATTCCCTCCATTACGCATTGTTATTTAGTTACCTAGGTTGGCTTAAAGCTTATATAGGGTTATCTAAGTTGGCCTGGGTAATATCCTAGGCATAAATAAGGTATATATAACAGGTAGTGAGTTGTATTTCATCATCAGATTGTGAATTGTGTTTTTATTGGAGATATTTGAAAGTTTCCCCCAAAGTAGCATTATTCTAGTTATTAATAAAAAGCTGCAACCTCTTCATATATATTATCCTATTATTAAATAATTCTATAGAGTAGGTATCAAAGCATAATCTTGGCACATAATGAGAGGTCATTTTGTGAAAACTGCTATCTCTAGATTTTGAGAAAAAAATTATCTGATTTTAAAAGGGTTTTTGAAGAGCATATTCAAGTAGCTACAATCCAAATTTCAATGGAATTGGAGTAGAATTAAGGAATTTAATGTAAAATTAGGATTTTTTCCCAATTTATTTGGAAAGTGCATATCTTCCAAATCCTACAAAATGTCTTCCTCATTTTTAGTGGGTATTTTTCAGCAATAAGAGAGGAGCCTACAATATAAATCCAAAAGTAATTGGAGCAAAATTTAGTGATTTATTGTAGAATTAGTATTTCCAACAAATTTGCTCTCAAGGCTACAAAACACCTAATTTTTCAATTTAGATTATTTTGAATTTATTTTTGTCATTATGCAAAATTTATGTTTTTCCATCATGACAAGGCCTACAACAAGTAGCAAAAAGCATGTTACCACATTGGGTAAATCTTCAAATAAGGATGATGTAGAAATTGAGGATATTAACCCTAATGATGAAATCATCAAGGTCAAGGGTGACATTTCATCATTGAATAAGGAGATGACTAAATAAATTTCATCAATAAAAAGGAACATGCAAAAGGATATAAGCAAATTAAAATTATTTATTCATGGTATGAATTATAAGGGAGAAGATTCACCTAGTAACATGGAAGATACTATTTTTGTTAGACATGATATTTTTGGCCTTGACTCAAATCTCAAGAAGGATAGTCCCTTTAATAATTATATGTCTTGGCAATTCATACCCAAGTTAGATATGACAAAGTTCGATGTCAAGGATCCAACTCATTGGATTTTCCAAATGGACCAATTCTTTAATCTTCATCACATTCCTAGTCAACACAAGGTGGTTATGGCATCATTATACTTGGAACCAAATCAATTTGTTTAGTATTGTTGGTTATGTGATGAGAAGAGAAAGAAGGGTTGTGTGGTCACATGGTCATTTTTTCAAGAGGAACTTGTTATCTATTATGGAGATAACTATATGGATAGCTACTTCTGCCAACTCACAAAATTAAAGAAAACAAGTACAGTCAAGGACTATACTCAACAATTTCAAGCCCTTTTTCTAGGAGTGGAGAATGTGACAAAATAAAATTTGAAGGAATTATTTCTAGCACCATATAAAATATGGTGTACGTTTGTTCCAACCACAATCCTTGTCACAAGTGATACTTACAGTCAAAGAAGTTGAGGAGAAGTTTTTGGCCGATAGGTGACAAGGGATGGTAAACATAAGAGAAAGGAACTCTCCTACACATTCATTACCTCAACCTACCAAGTTGACTCCACAAAAAATTGTGGAGAAGAGAGAATAAAGGTAGTGTTTCAATTGTGACACCACATACAAGCGAGGACATAAATGCAGTGAAAAGAAATTGATCTATATTGAAGGGCTAAGTGAAGAAGAATATGAGGAACCAATATTAGAGGGTGATAGGGGGTCAAGTGAGGAATCACATGAGTCCCAATCAATAATTTCTTGACATGCACTCTCAGGTTTTCACGCCCCACAAACTCTCAAGGTAATGGGTTTCTTAAAGATGCAGAAAGTAACAGTGTTGATCAACTTAGGTAGTACCCATAATTTTTTCAACAAAAAGTTGGCTACTCATCTAAATTATTTTATATATCCAGCTCCAGAGTTTAAGGTCTTGATTGTAGATGGTGATACTGTTAGCTATTCTAGAAAATGTCATAACATTAAATTAACCATGGGAAATTATCACTGTGATTGCCCAATGAATGTTATCTACACGGGTGCAATAAATAATGTTTTGGGAATACAATGGCTTACTACATTGGGAACAATTGAGATGAACTTCCAAAAACTATTCATGAGATTTCAATCAAAAGGAACAACAGTCGAGAAGAGGGTTCAAGGAAAAGTCCCCACAAATGGTAAGTTCTCATCAAATGAAGAAGATTCTTAAGAAAGGAGATAATAGATTTGTGACCCAATTATGTTCACTAGTGGCCTATCAAAATAATGTTCCCACCCATCCATATTAACAAGCAATCATTGATCATCACTTAGTGGTTTTCAAAGATATTCCTATCGGACTTCCTCCTAAGAGGGATCATGATCATGCCATACAACTAGTTCCAGGGAGCCAAATATCCAAAATAAGGCCTTTCAGGTACCCATATATACAAAAAAGTGAGAATGAAAGAATGTTGAGCAAATGCTAGAGGCAAGAATTATCAAGCATAGCCAAAGTGCTTACACCTTGTCATTGGTGATGGTGTGTAAGAAGGATGAAACTTGGTGCATGTGCCTAGACTATAGAGTGCTCAACATGTGCACCAACAAAGATAAGTTTTCCACTGATTGATGATTTCCTAGATGAATTAAATGGAGCTATTTTTACAAAGTTAGATCTTAGATCGGGTTATCACCAAATTCAAATTAAGGAAGAAGATATTTGTAAGACAACATTTAGGACTCATAAGGGTCATTATGAGTTTTTAGTGATACCATTTGGTCTTACCAATGCACCATCTACATTTCAAAGTTTGATGAACTCCATCTTTCAAAAATTCTTGAGCAAGTTTGTATTAGTGTTCTTTGATGATATATTGGTTTATAACAAGACATGGGAAGAACACTTGCAGCATGTAGATCAAGCATTACAAGTTCTGAAGATCATCAACTCTATGGTAATCCATCAAAGTGTGCTTTTGGTCTCAATGAGGTAGACTACTTGGGACACATAGTTTCACATGAAGGATTAAAGGTGGACCTTAACAAAATTAAGGGTATCATGGAATGGCATATTCCCAAAACCATTAAGAAATTGAGGGGTTTCTTAGGATTGACTAGGTACTATAGAATATTTGTGAAGAATTATGGTCATATAGTAGCGCCCCTCATAGCTTTACTAAAGAAAGATTATTTTCACTAGAATGAATCCATGAATGCAACATTTGAGATATTGAGGGAGGCTATGTTTACAACTCTAATGCTTGCCACTCCAGATTACACCAAGGATTTTGTTGTGGAATGTTATGCTTTAGGAAATGGTATAGGAGCAGTTCTCATGCAGGAGGGTTGGCATAATGCTTTTGAGAGTTGTCAATTAAAGGGTAAGAATCAACTCAAACCAATTTATGAGAAGGAAATGCTAGCTATTCTTCACGCAGTAAAATAATGGAGGCCTTATCTAATGGGTATAAACTTCAAGGTTGAGATATATCACAATAGCCTAAAATATTTTTGCAACAAAGATTATATTCAAAACAACAACAAAAATTGATCATTAAGCTGTTGGGATGTGATTTTGAGATTGTATATAAGAAAGGGAAGGAAAATATTGTGGCATATGACTATCGAGGAAGGATGAAAAGGATGAAGCTTTATTACGTGTCATTTCAATATTACAAGAAGATATGATAGTACAAGCCAAACTAGAGTGCCAAAATGATGTTGCTACAAGTAGTCTCGTTCAACAATTACAAAGTGATCCTAGTAGTGCAGATAAGTTTTGTTGGAAAGGAGATACTTTGTGGTATAAAGAGTGATTGTATCTTTGCAATAATTCCACTCTTAAACAAAAGGTTCTCACATAACTTCATGAGTCTCCAGTTGGTGGTCATTCAATACTTTTCAAGACATATCAACACAAGCAAAAAAAAATATGTGAAGGGCTAAAAGGTGATGTTCAAAACTTTGTGGTTGAATGTTTGGTTTGTTAAAGAAATAAAGGGGAGACAATTAAGCCAACGGGTATCTTGTAGCCCTTAGTTATTCCTAACAAACTTTGGGAAGAGGTATCCATAGACTTCAACACATGGATTCAAAACACTAAAGGTAATAATGTCATCATGGCAATAGATCACATACTAAATATGCACATTTCATTGCATTATCACATCCTTTTACAACAAGTATAGTGCCAAAAAGATTTTTTGGAGAATATAGAAAAGCCACATGGTATACCTAAGGTTATTGTTAGTGATTGTGATTATATCTTTAGTAGTCACTTTTGGATAGATTTATTCTCATGTTTGGGTACTCGATCAGTTCATAGTTCTTCATACCATCCTCAATCTAATGGGCATACCACCCTCAATCTTATGGGAACATTGAGCTTGTTAATAAGTGTTTGGAAGGATATCTAATATGTTGTTTCACTTTAGATAAATAGTGTCAATGGGTAGATTGGCTACCACTAGCAAAATGGTGGTATACCACTTCCTTTCATAGTTCATCGAAAATTACTCAATTTATGGCACCATATGGATATCAACTTCATTCCATTGCATCATCATTGAAGGTGTCACAAATAGTTCACGTAATGGAGGACCACTTTCTTCATCAACAAGTACTCTCAAGACTCAATGGGAATCTAGCCATGGCACAAAATTGAATGAAGCAACAAACGAACCGACATTGTAGTGAAAGAAGTTCTAAAGTTAGGGATTGGGTCTTCTTGAGATTGCAGCCTAACAAGCAAATGTCACTAAAGCAACACAAAAAGAGCAATATTTTGTCTCAAAAATATTATGGTCGATACCAAATCATGCAAAAAATAGGTAGTGTCGACTACAAGTTAGAATTGCCACAAACAACAAAAATACATCCAATCTTTCATGTTTCTTGTTCGAAGAAGGTAATCGGGAATAATATCCCTACTTAGACAATATTATCGGAGCTCGGTGAAGAAGGAATAATCATATTGGAACTAAAGTTGATTCATCAAACACGCACAAGGAACCTAAGGACTAGAACACTCACTAAGTATCTCATCCAAAGGAAGAATTTACTAGTTGAAGATGCCATATTGGAGGGCGAGGAGTTAATTCATAAGCATCCACACTTGATTAGCATTAAAGACAATGCTTCTTTGAAGAGGGAGGACACACTATGCCCTTAATATTAGTGTGCATAACGTTATGAATAGTCAGATTTTGGCTATCTTAACTCTTCATTAAGTCATATTATCATTATTATATTGTTATTTAGTTAATTAGGTCAGTCTAAGGCTTATATAGGGTTATCTAAGTCAGCTTGGGTGATATCCTAAGCATAAATAAGGTATATATATAAGAGGTAGTGAATCTTATTACATCATCAAATTATGAACTTTGTTCTCATTGGAGACATTTGGAGGTTTTCCCCCTCGAAATGGCTTGTTATTCTCAATTATTATCAAGTATTTGCAGCATATTTCATACCATATTCTTCTATTGTGCAAGTTATTTCATTACTTAAAGGAGTATCAAAATTCAACAAGTAATAGTGTATTAATTAAAAATATTTTCTTTCAATTTATCTTGTTTTGCAATTAGTGCCTTTCTTTTCTCTTAATGTTGATTCGTATAGTTGGAATATTTGTTTCAGTCACTAGTCAAGCACTTAAGTCAATAAGATATAATATTTTATGCAAGACCACGTTTTGTTCATGATGACTTGTACATTCATTTATAATACCAAATGAGCACTACACAAATTTCTAGATGTCCTTTTTACATCCCTTCATCATTTGACTATGTGGCACACCAAATCAACTTAAAGAGGTTTATAGATTATGCATCAAGGTTTAATCAATCGAGGAGCCTTATTGACCCCAAGAGGGATTGTGTTTAGAGCTACATTACATTTTTAAGTAATGAGCTCAAGACTCATTACAGGAAGGTAGAATTGTGCAATTCTTAAGTGAGGTGCCCATGTCTAAAGTCTAACAAAGGAAACCCATTTAATTTGGATTCATTGATTCTTATCACCTTCATCAAGGGAAACATGATATTTATTTTTATTTTTATTTTTTTGAAACGTAATACATTTGATATGATTTTAGGACAATTCAACCAACAATAATTTTGGGAAAGATAGTAGAGGGCAAGAAGATGCCCCACAACCAATTAGTGTTCAAATAATACAAAGAAAACCAAGAGGATAAAGGGGAAACAAGGAAGCTAAATTTCATGACCACCCTCATGAGAAATTGCTAATTTTGTATTGTAATCACATTAAAGGCTTGACATGTAATCTTGAATTGAAAGTGCTAATTTTGTATTATAATCAAATAGTTGAGGCTTAACATGTTGTACGTTCATTGCAAAAAATATTGATGATGTAATTTATATTTTTGAACATATATACTAATCCAATTCATCATCACAAGATTGTGTTAATTTTCAGTATCACTATACATGGATTGTGTGACTTTGTGTCAATGTTGCATGTTTGGAAAGTCCTTTATTAGACCTTCCATACTTCATAGCATAAGATGGTATCAGAGCAAGTTATGACTCATGTGAACTATTGAGGAATAATAGAAAGTTTGTAAAAGATTTTCCAATATTGTGTATTTTGTAAAAGCTCATGGAGATGAATAATCTTCTTGACAATTTGTTAAAGTTGAGGTACTCAACAATAAAATTTAGAAGAAGAGTTCACAAAAGTAAGCAAGGAACTCATATCATCCTTTCAATAAAGCACAAAAAGATATAGTGATATATAGAAGTAAGTGTAAGAAATGAGATGAGAAGATGTGTGTAGGAATCAAGTGGATATAATTCTAACCAAAGAGGCAACATTCTCAAGAACATCAACGAATGTGCAAATTGAGTGGATAGTTACGATTGCTCGATTGCTCATATCATGTAAAGATCTCTATAAAATAATTGGGAAAGGTAGGAATTGGTGATGAGAGATGTTGCAAATAGAGTGGATTATCTAAAGAGATCAAAGAAGATGAACAAATAAAATTGATTCTAAGTGCAACTAATGTTGAAGAAGAAAGGATAGGATCCAAAGGAAAGAAATATAATATTATACAAGGCAATGCAAAGTGTAGTAGCACAAAGAGATATTAGGGATGCGTGGCAAGAGACCCAACATTAGGAGAGCTAATACCAAAGAAATATTGTGATGAATTTAAATATAATGACGTCACATGGACAAGATAGAACAAACATTTGGCATGACAGGGAACATTTTAACAAAAATAACAAGTATTGAGGATAATGATAAAAGAAGCCTAGAGATCAATTTAGATAAAGAAGATATGGAAGTCATCATGAAACTGCCAAATGAAGACAAAGGATTACATGATTATGAAGATCAAAATATTATTGTGGAAACAACAAAAAGCTAAGAATATTTGACATGTATGAATTGTGAACATATTAGAAATGCTTTTGAAGTAATAAGATAATAGTGTTTGAATTTGAAGGACCAAGAACGTATATTTGTGAAAAATTTAGTAGTACTTATGGATATGATCAACTACTAGTGTTAAAGTTGAAAGTTCAAAACTGGATATGAATAAAGATAATGAGCTAGAAGATAGATCTAAAGATTTGAAGATTGATGTGACTGAAAAGAAATAAGAAAATAAAGATAGGATACTCGTGAAAGGTTTAAAAATAATGGCATAATAGATAAAAAACAAACTACAATAAGACTCAAAATAATAATGAATATGTTCAAGATAGAACAAGTGAAAACGAAATATTTACGAAAGATATAAAATAAATGATAAGTGAGATTGAAGGAGAAAGCAATAACACATAAGGTAATGTTCATGTAAGAATAATTGAAGAGAAGTTGGATTACAATAATCCAAAAGAAGAATGTGAAGTTGCCATGAGTAAGGAAACATGTACAAGAAAAAAGGAAAATATTTTCACAAAAGTGAAAAAGGAGGAACCACACATGACTACTGAGGAGAAAAAAAAGAACACTAAAAGAAAGACAATTGTAGATAAGAATATAAAGATGAAATAGGACTATGAAATTTTGGTACAATTAGTGAAGAATACATGGAGGCTAGATGTTATAAAAGATGGCATTCCTTTAAGAATGATAAAAAAATTGTCAATTACGAAAACACAAGGTGATGGAAGAAAGTGAAAATCAAAGGAAACATAAATGAAAATGCAAGCCTTGTCCAAGTAAACTTAAGTGATAAGTGTCTAAAGGATCCAATAGTGGAGCTACCTAGGGAAATAAACATATTTGGACCAACACCCCCCTTAAGTGCAACTTAGGAAAAAAACGTGCACAAATGAAAATATGGGTCTTGGCTACAAGGCCTAATTAGGTACCCATGTACATAAGATTCTCTCATAAATGGTGAAAATGAGAAAACTTGTAGAAAAAATTCTCTCCAAAGAAGTAAAAGTTGTGAAAAAAGCCCTTTAAAAGATGAGAATAAAACCTCATGTGAGGAAAAATTCCTCCCATAAAAGACAATTAAGAGAGAGAGCAACGTGAACCTCACAAAGAAATATCTTAAACCCTCAAGAGAAAGTCCAAAACATCGATACTTACTCTAGTCAAGGGTTTCATGTAGACATCTAAGACATACTTTGCTGTAGGATAATAACACAAATCAACGACTTGCTCTTGAATAAGCTCCCTAATACAGTGCATACAAATCTCGATTTGTTTGGTTTGTTCATGTTGAACCAAGTTCTTTGAGATCTAGATCACACTCCAATTATCACAAAAGAGGACAAATTGCCAAGGAATGGTTGAGTCAAACTCAATTAGAATAATATGAAGCCAAATAACATTAGTGGTGATATTACTAGTTGCTGACACTCAACCTCAATCGAAGAAAGAGAAAAAGCATGTTGGCTCTTGATCTAGCAACAAGTGGGGTCTAGATCAAGATGAAAGTTCTACCCAAATGTTGACTTATGATTATCAAGATCACCAACACAATCATTATTTGTATATCCAACCACGTTTAGTAATATACATGTTGCATAGTGAATCACACATGTCAATAACTACCATGTATGTAATGAAAGATGTGCTCAACTACTTTCAAATGCAACTAATGTGGTTCCTATATAATGCATAAAACAATGCCAACAACACAAAAAATTCAAGGCCAATATGAGTTAGATAGATGAAGCTTCCAACAATAAAACGATACCAAGAGGCATCAACGAGTGCAGTGGAACACTTCACCTCAAGCTTGTCTCTAACTAAAAAGGCAACTGATCTGTGCTTGCAATCAAGCATGTGGAACCAAGCTAGTATATCAAGAGAATACTTGGGCTAAACAAGTGTCATTTGGAGAGAGGACTGAGTAATATTAATCCCAAGAAAGTAGTGGAAAAGGCCCAAGTTTATCATGGAATACTTATTGTGCAAAGAAAAATTAACTTTGCTGATGAAATGTGATAACTCAATGTAATGATCAAGTCATCAACATAAATAACAAGAAGAAAATGAGAGTAATCTTATTACAAAATGTAGACAATCAGATCCAAGTCAAATTTTGGAATCCAACTAAGAGAATAAAGGAGTCCATCATTGCATTTCAATCTTGAGGACCCTATTTGAGGTCATTAATAGACAAGTTCAAAACCTATAAATCAATGAATAATTTTGAACAAATCAATATGGCCACTCCATGTAATATCCTCTTGAAGATCCCTATGAAGAAATACACTCTTCACACTCATCTAATGTACAACCCAACCATGAGCTACAACAATAGAGAGACTCAAGAAAATGTTATTGATCTATAGAAAAAGTGAAAATATATTAGTGTATTCAACGCCATCAACCTACGAAAAACTGTCAACACAAGTTGTGTTTTGAACTTATCAACAATTTCATCTCTTATGAATTTTGTTCAATAGATTCACTTACAATAAACCTTTTGTCCTTAAATAAGAGGGAAAAGTTCCCATGTGTGGTTCCACATTACGGAACCATACATTTCCTACATTGTTGAATCCCACTCAATGATTCCTAATGCTTCATCAAATGATTATGGATCAAAACAATACGTAAAATATACGATAGGAAGATGGGGATATTGTGATCAAGTCTTGCGAGTGTCTAAAGAATCCCTAGCAAATGTGCATGTTAATTATAAAGTATGTCTAGCCAATCAAGGAAATGAAAGACATAAATGAAGGATAAGAATCCCAAACCTCAAATTGTCAAACCTATGGAGGTGGAAACTTGCAAATTTGAGGTGAAGTATAGTCCTATAAGTCACTATCATCTAAGTCCATTGTAGATGAAGAATAGGGAGCATCAGCAGGCAAGCTAGGAGAGTTTTCCTCAAAGCGAATGCTCCAATGAATGAAGAGTTCATGTGTCTTTATAACCAACATTTGATACCCCTTGACACCATCTACATTTCCAACAAAAGATAGAAGGCATACTTGGAGGTTCTAAAGCCATGTGCTTCTTTTAAGGAATGTGTGCCCAAGAATGGGAGCTAGAAACTCAACAATATTGTACAATTATTTTCCTTCCACACCAAGATTCAAAGGAGTCACGCATTTCAAGGCCTTGTGGGGAATTTAGTTATGAATGTTTGCAAAACAGTTAATGGCTTCAACCCAATATTTTTGAGCAAGAAAATGAGCATGAAGCCTACAACTAACCATGTCCTCAAAGGTCTTATTCTTCCTTTCGAGAACACCATTCTATTGTGGTGTGTATGCAACTAAATACATAAGATCAATCCCTTCAAGAACGTAAATTTTTTTGAGGTCATTGTTCAAATATTCCCAACCCTTGTCAATGTGAATAATCTTGATATACTTTCCAAATTGCTTCTCATCACAAGCCTTGAAAGATTGAAACCTATCAAAGACGTCATTATTTTATGAAGAAATTAGACCCAACTATATCTAAAATAGTCATCAATGAAGGTGAGTAAAAAGAAGGCCTTGCTAAAAGACAAGGTTGGAAAGAGACTACCTAGATCACTATCGACCAATTCAAGGACTTGTGAAGCCCTCCAAGACTTCCCTTTCTCAAACAATTCATTTGGATACTTTCCTATAGCACAACCTAAACACACACCTTCTGAAAAGTTCATATGAGGTACTCATGTGAACATAGCATGTGACTTAGCTACTAAAGATATTGATAGTTAAGATGGACAAGTCACTCATGTTGTAGCTTCCTCATCAAGTTTGAATCAGAAAGAGAAGTAGAACAAGGCACAAAATGGAAGAATACATATACTTGAGACGCATCGTCAACCTTCCCCACTACAACTAAGGAATTATACTCAAGATTTGTAATCATCATTGATTTAGGAAAAACTTAACTTTCATACCATTCCCAAGACGAGTGGTGACATACACAAAAGTCAAAAACACAAATAACACTCTCAAATGATCCATCATCCATGTCAACCAAACATTTCCTAAAACCATCCATCTAAGTTCATATCATCACTTGTAAGAATATGTGGCTTCGAACCACACTCCAACAAAGAAAAATGTCCTCGATCAAAACACATGTGATGTCTAACACCTAAGTTAAGTATCCACTATTGTGAAGATTTTATCATTGCAAAAAGTGTCTATCCCCTCCCTCTCCTTAGTTTGGAAGAAGTGGAATAAGATGTTTCCTATGTGTAGGAAGATAGAAAATTGATGTGATTCCTTTTAATAATATTTTTCGCTCATCAATTTGTTAACAATGACAATCCTGACATTCATGACCAACTTTCTTGCAATATGAACAATTTGGTCTCTCTGTCCATGAAATCCCTTTCTTAGAAAATGATTAAGAGTCTCCTTGTAAAGTAGAAGATGATTGTGCTCTATCTTTCCATACCTTGAAATTATATTGCTTTTATTTTGTGATGGAACCTTTATCAATATGTGGATATCAATCGCAAAATCTTACAACTTGGGTACCTTGAGAATAACCATTAAGATTAACTTTAACTATTCAAGCATCAACAACTCTATAAATGAGTTAAATGATGACATAGTTAACCAAAGAGTTGGTAAACAAGAAATAAAAGTTGCATATTAAGAAGGAATTGTCCCTAACATATTGAAGTTCAAATATGTATCATTCTTGTCTATACCACTTTCTTTAAGTTTTTCTCTTATTTCTCTAACTTTGGTGACATAGACTTGGATATTTTGAAAACCTTATGGACAAGATTATTAAGATTAGTTCCAATTTGATGTCCCCTAACCTCATCAATTTGAATATACACTTGTGCAACTTTGTCCCAAGCCTCCTTTAGTGATGTACACTTATCAATATGAAAACGAAGGCCAACATAAACAAATGTACCTATATATCCATGTGACATAGCATTTTTAAAGATTCATTCCATCTATTTTTTAGCATTTGTTGGTTCTAAAATAGATTTGTTGACGTAGTGAGAAAATTCTTCACTCATTAGAGAACTCCATCCATGTGATTTCTAAATTACATAGTTAAGTGGAGTAAATGAGGGAAATTAAGAATCCATTGCCAAAATGATAAAAGCACAAATTAGAACTTAAGCACAAAATGAAAACAACCACAAAATTTACTCAAATGAAACAAGCACCCAACCAAATATGATTTGGTAACTTATACTTAGTGTACTTGCAATTGCTACTTGCCAAAAAATGAAAATAGCATTTAATCTCAATCCTTTAAAATTTTCCAAAATAAGGCTATTATGTTAAAATTACATTTTTTATTCACAATGAATACAAACCAACAATACCACTATGACGTGCGTAAAAAAATATAATTTCTAAAAATACACCTCAAAAGGAGCTTATATGAGCCTAAATAGAACCTTGAAAGTTCCCAAAATGAGAATTGTGCAACAACACCTATGAAAAATTTAAAAAATTGGAAAAATAGAATGCATCAAACTATGAAAGCATTGACACCACCATTTAGAACACAAAAAATTTCTTCAATAGAAAAACATATCAAAAAGGAAGGTTATAAGCCCAAGATATAGGATAATCACCTAAGTAATTAATTAATCATCAATTAATTTTTAGGTCGCCTTCTAATTTATTTCACTTAAGCTAAAATTAGGATTTTTTTCTCTATTTAGGTCATGTGTTTCATAACATAAGATGACAACACTTGCCATGATCTTATCCAATCCTCACCTAGGGTTTGCTTTTTTTTTTCTTTTATAAGCATTCATCTGTACATTGTAATCATCTAATTTTATAATTAAATTTAATAAATACAAAATTCATCATGCTTTCTATATCAAATTTCTTCTTGAGGTTGCATAGCACAATCATGTTTTTCTCTCCATGTGATAGGTGTTTTAGTTGCAAGGGATTTCTATGAGTTGTGGGGTTCACTATCATCTCCAACATGGTACCAAAGCATTAGAAATGTGGCATCATGTCCA
Source organism: Sequoia sempervirens (assembly GCA_007258455.2). NCBI lineage: Eukaryota > Viridiplantae > Streptophyta > Pinopsida > Cupressales > Cupressaceae > Sequoia > Sequoia sempervirens. The sequence continues at coordinate 305,495,843 of VDFB02000003.1, read as the reverse complement.
TGTATTAAGAGATTGAGACGTTGAGAGGAAACTCAACTCATCTTGGAGAAAAACGAGAATCACCATTGAGTCTAGAACGATAAAAAACCATTAGATTGTTCGTCAATTCGCCAAAATCATAGACATTAAATATAAAAAATAGGGGCAAGGAAAATCACGTACAAAATTTTGTATGACCGTACGGATCAATGTAGCCATAAAAAAAAAATTAAGAACTACTCAAGGGTTTGCACCCTATGCAGACCTATAGAATTAGGGAATATTTCTTCAATGTTTGGGGGTTTTCAATCTTGACAATTGGCCCACTGAAACTACACACTGAGCAACATCTACTTAACCCTCCAACAACCACTTAAACCTCTTGCCACTTAAAACCTATTATCAATGGTTTACTCCCAGGGCGGCAACAATCCAACTCATCGCCCAAGTAAATTTTGTCGATGACCCAAGAAAAACCAACACCATGAAAACTTAACAGCTTTCAAAGCACTCCTGACAAACCAAAAGAATATTCTAAAAATATTTTGACCAAGCATAAGCAATAGGGAATATTACGATATCTACAAACTCTGACTTTTTTCACGACAAAGGATATTTTGATGATCAAGTGACTATACCGACGAGTACCTACCTAACATTAGCATGACGACATCCCTTTACCCTCAACAGGTCCCTTCGAAGCCCTAATTTGTAGTCAAGGAGTTGTTTTTGTTTTTCATTTTTGCCATAACTTGGGCATATAGTGTCATATTTTCACAAACAAGATATCATCAAAAAGCTAGTTTTGCATACTTTCCAATGGTGCAAGTATCATCATCATATAATGTTATCGGTATAGTTTATCACCCATTGAAGTTAGATCATCATTTTTTACTTCTGAGTTCACAATTTGTTTCCTGTATCTCCATTTTTTGTGATTCTTATGATGTTGGAAACGTATTTTAGACGTCTTCAGATCTATCCATGCATTTTTTCCAATAATCTACTCCAGTATTTTTTATTCATTTTTTGTGATCTCACATTCTAGTCAATTACTTCGACATCTTAGCACCTAGAATTGTTTGTTTGCATGAGATGAGTTCATTTGATCTCCTTGACATGCTTTGAAGTTATCAATCTTTGATTTTTCATTTGAGGAGCTATCATAGGTTTTTTGTTCATCCTTCTATGATCATCTTCGAAAAGGATAATTATGAGTATTGGAAAAATAACATCTTGACACATCTTAGGTGGCTTAATCTTTTTTCTTTAATTTATGGACTTATACCTCAACCAAACACACCAAAGAGGAGATCAACTTGGCATAATTTATCATTGATCATGTTGTAGATTTAATTTGTTATAGTGTTGATTCTAACACTATGTTTGTTTTATCGTGCATTGATTGTCCCCACCCTCTAGACTTAACTTTCAGAGATCCATGAAGACCCTAATATCTCTCCATTCCTAGAGAATCATGTTGTAGATTGTCTCATTACCCTTGATAATGCAAATTGTATACCCTTTAATGATGATACTTTAGAGGAGCTTGAATATATCACAGGTCTGGCATGTTATGTTGGTTCAAAGGCTTGTCTCCTTGTTCCAACTCTTCATATTGAGACCACATCTCCATCTTCTGTTGTTCTTGATCAACTTGGTACTGCTACATTTATGGCCACTACTAATTTAGTGCAATGAGACATTCATCATCTTCCAAAAATAGCTACTTGGTATCCATATCTAGAAGACATGTCATCCTTGTTTTTGGAGTCTCATATTGTAGATTTGGAGGATTATTTTGAGGGTATTCATCTCCTCTTTCAGGACAACCATATCATCACAGTTAGCCCATCACCATTGTGTTTGGAACTTATTCTCCATTAGTCTTCACAAGTTTCTAGATTAACATCATCTCCATCCAACATGTAGACATTTCAACAATTTTCAAAGGCATAGATTATTTGGATTTTCATTCCCTATTCATCCAGGTTATGGGAATGGTTTCTCCAATCGCCAATGGATTTGTTTCTTCCTAAGGGGATAAATTTTGTTTGAAGGTGGTGGATCATATTTTGTCTTTAGATGTTCATCATTGGCACCTGAGCTGCCTCTTTATCTGAGGATTCATATCCCCATTTTCTCTCTCCTATTGGGGGGACATTCACTGTACTTATGTGACAAAAGTAGTCCTTGGGGGGTCATATCTAGTCCTCCTTTCCTTCTTTCACTAGTACATTTATTTTAATTTCTCTTTTGGAGAGGAGATTTGGTTGCAAGTGATTTGTGGGAGTTGTGGGATTCACTATCAATTTTAACAATTTTAATGTTACACTACAATTTACCAAACCTACGAATGATAAGGGACATGTCAAATACGCCTCTAACAATGTCAACATGATGTCATCACTAAATTTTGCATATTTGCTACTTAAACTAAACATCTCGCCATATGTAGATGTCTACAAGATAAATAAAAAATTCTACCAAATCTAGATCCCAACTAAATGCAACTAGTTTAGGTGCTCAAGTTTTGCCTGAATTTCCAAGAAACTTGCCAAGTTTGGAAAATCTACATGTAAGGTTTACTATACAAGAAAGATTAATCGACCAAACCCCAACAAGTTCTACAGACCACGGGGATTTTGAGGCCCAAATGGATCTAGAAAGGGGCATGTGCCCAAATAAAAGGTACACAAACCTTTAAAAGAGTTGTGGTGGTTTGTGGGGCCCTACATCTTATAAGATGCCAAAACTCTACAATATGGAACCTAGGAATGACATTGACAAGATATCTATTAGGCAACCTCAAATGATCTTTTTAATTTAGCTTATAAACATATCAAAAATAGTAAATATGTTTTATCTTTCTTATTCGTAGAAAAAAATACATGCATAGATTATTTGAGCAAGAGAATATCCTCCAAAAGATTTCACAAAGTGGTCCATTCAACCAAACGGGCATTTTTTTAAGGTCCTAGAGTAAATGCTCCAAAATTAATCAATTGAAATATGATTTTTGGGTTCATAGGCCTTCTAAATGCAATGGTGAGGTCAAATTTAACCCAAATGTCTCAAAATATAGCTACCTTCTAGATCTAGAAACCACCTCCCAACTTGAAACCCTTGCAAAATTGGCCTTGAATATTCAATTGGGACACAACAAAAGGAAAATCACATTTTCTCAAACACTCTTGACCGAATGATGAGCTTGGATTTGTTCCACCAATCTCCCAAATACACTTGAAGTACAAATCCATAGAAAAAATCCTTTAGAATATGGTATTTTTATCACACCTTTCATATTCTCTAGATCATTCGATGATGCAAAAGAAAAGAATACTCAATGCTTTGAAAAAATACAAGATTTTCACTTTAAGATCTCCTAAAAGACTAACAAAAGAAACTCAAATTTCTCTAATACCATGTAAGATTTTATTATGGACAAATCCACCCAAGATCTAGTGGCATAAAGAAAAGTACAAAGAACTTGAAAGATCTATAAGACAAGTATATATTGCATTCCTATCAAACAATGCAAATAGAATATGATCAATGTGTGTATTATGAATTGAAAAGCCCTTTTTTATATATGCCAAGGTGAGACAGGATAAATATGGTATCAAGACATAATAACCCGGCCACAATAACCATGGACACAACAACCCTATCATAATAACCCAAGGACAAAATAACCTAGGGTCATATTAACCCATGGACAGAATAACCCGTGGTCAAAATAACCCATGGACAGAATAACCTGTATGTAATTTATAAATTTTGTTTTCCTTTCTCTATATTCATTAGGGGATATTTTGTCCGTGGGTTATGTTGACCACGGGTTATTTTAGCTTGGGTTATTTTGTCCTTGGGTTATTGTGACCGAGTTATTCTGTCCAGGGTTATCTTGGTCGGGTTATCATGTCCTATAACCGATAAATATAAGATTATGACAAGCATCCTAATCTTATGATATGAGACATTAAGTTAATATGCCCTAAAAGTGTCTTATGTAAACTTGTGATAAGGTGTGAAAACAACCCAATGGTGCAACTAGTCGAGGAAATAACCCTATTCAATCCAACAAGCAAAAAATAAGTTGCATGTATGGACTTTCCTACCATGGCTCAATCCTTTGTCCTCTCGCTCACAATACACTACCCACCATTTACAAAAGAGATGTTTGAATATCTAATTTGTAGATAAGCAATCATCGTAAGCTTTATTAAAGAAAGTGGAGGTTGGGTAGAATGTGCTTTATACTAAATGAAAATGCCTAACAATAAACAAAGACAAAATATGAGAGCACATCTACACAAAGTGTACAGTTTTCCAAGAGTTTGACTAAAAGTGTCTAGGGTGGAAAAGAGTAATTGACAAAAAAATTGTTGAGAAAAAATAATGAGCACTACAATTATTTGTTCTCCTATATGTAGAACATTGATTGTACATTGGTGACAAAGGTAGTCCTTAGGGGATTGTGTTGAGACCTCCTTCCTTCTTTAATCCTTACATGTTTGTTTGCATCTTTTCTCTTTTGTACAAGGGATCTTTATGGCTTTTTCTCCTCTATTCCACTAGTGAGATTTGTTTGTAAATTGGCATCTAAGATCAAGACACTTTTCTTGGTCATAGTATTTCTAAGGGTTTGATCCTTGTCTTTATAACAATTTACTTTCCTCAATGCACATTGTACTACTTTCATTTATGAATCTAATCAATACTCTGGATTTATAGCATTTATGTTGATTATCTCTTCTGTAGAAGGTCGGTTCCAAGTGACAAATGGCTCTTATGGGCTTGATTAACAACTATTGCATGGTATCAAACGTTTACGTCTATAATTCTCTTCCCTCTTTTGGAGATTTTCAACCAACAAATTTCTAATAGTGCATCATGGTGCAAAACAAACCTCCCATTGACTTTAAAATACTCAAAAAAATATAAAACTTGACAAATTTTACTACAAAAAATATTTTGAGATTTTCCAAGGTTTGCGAAATATCATAATAAAAAATATGTATAGTTGTATGAATCCATATGATTATCTACAACTATACAATAGTCATATCACTTGGGTGGTCACCATTGCACAAACCATACCTTGCGATAAATTCCAAGCATTGCATTATTCCAACAAAATCCATACACTTGTAATAGAAAATAAACTCAAAGGGTACCGGTGATGAGATCAATAGTGCAATTTTTTTTTAATTTACCCACCCCCCCTTCATATCAAAGACTAGGGGCTAAATTTTTAAGCATAGGTGGATGGTAGGGGCAAAGAACTTAGTCATGTGGGAGCCCTTAGTTCCTTCTAAGAGATCAAACTAGTCCTCCAAGGAGTACCATTGTAAATCATCGTCATCACTACCATTTTGACCACCTCTCAAATTTATGTTGCTCCTTTGTCACTCAACCCCACTAACCAATTTTTCCATTTTCGCTAAACCACTACACCTACACTAGAACTATCATCATCATCATCATGTGATCACCATTCCTCAATAATGACAAGAACACTTTTTGTCTTGTGTATAAAAGACTTTCCAAGACTCATAAATTGGGCATATGACATCATGTTTTGTAAACAAATAAGGGTTACAAGTTTCATTTCGTGTTCTTGGCAACCATTTATCTCAATTTTCCCGATTTTTCCCCAAGTACTTGTTATTGCATTTTAAATTTTTAAAATTTTTTTTTACTTATACATCGGATATTTTACAAAATATAGGCCCAATTTTTATGCTAAAGCGTTCCCATTTCACATGCTTTCATCTCTAATCTATATATTAGGAATCTATCATTATAAAATCATAGGTTTTTCAATTCATCCTTTTATAATCACTATAAACAAAGGGAACTAAAAGCCTTGACAAGACAACATCCTAAAACATCTTCGATGGCTACATCTCTTGCCCTATCTTTACAAACTTAGCCATGAATTAGGTACACCTAATTAAAACATAAGATGAGAATATATGAATGATCATGTCCTTGAATTGATTGGTAGTAGTGTTGATTTTAACATATTTTTTGGAACATAAGATAGGGAAACAAGAATGTTCTTGCATATTGAGTGCACACAATTTTTGGACTGGAATTTGGAAAATCTTTGGAGGGACGCATCACTCACCAATCGTAGATGATCAAGTTATGGAAAACCTTATGCCTTTTTGGTTGTCATAACCTAACATATAACTATGATACAAAAAACAAACTTGATTATTTGACAAGTCTTGATTGTTTTAATAACATTAAGGATTCCCTTGATGCTCCTTCTCCTCCTAGAAAGACATCTAATGACTATTTGGCTTCTTTAACTCCTAATCCAAATTTCTAGATGTGTTTTCTTTATCTTCAAGTCACTATCCTAAGGCCAAGGATTCTTGTGTTTTAGCATTAACAAAGTATTCATATTCAAATAGCTTGTGTTGACACATTATAATCGCATGTACAATATAGTCAAATGGCATAAATTGAGATTGCATCTCCATCACTTGATACTTCAAACAATTCTTTACATCAGGTACATCATAGCCTTCCAAATTTGGTATATTGGGTTGACTACTTGACATATATTACAATTTTTTATTATTATTTTCATCTTGCAGATTTCACAAAATCACTTGAGGGCATCCATTTCCTCTTTCAAAGAAACCCCATCATAATTATTACACCATCGTCATCTTTAGATCTTGATCTTATTTTCTCTCCATAAAGTCTTGGCTTGCCCCTTCATTCATTATACATGTACTTTATTTGATTATGGCATGCTTTCATATCAACATGGTGACACTTCAGCAAAGTTACGAGACGGCATCATACATCTTATATTTTTCGTTCATAAAAAGACATCTTGCATCTCTAAATGGTTTTGTTTCTTCCCAAGGGAGAGGAATGTTCTTTGGTGTTCATGTATCTTCATCACCATCCTTTTCAAGTATCCACCGTCACTACAAGAGATTATACATGGTGTGGGCACTACATAATCTCTGTCTTTATTTCCTATAATGGGAACATTGATTCTACATTGGTGAGAGAACTAGTCCTTGGGGGGTCATGTTGAAACCTACTTCCTATTGCCACTTATACAACTTTGTCTACATATTTTCTCTTTTGGAGAGTAGTTTTTTATGGGTTTTTCTACTTTACCCCACATGTAAGATATTTTTCTGTAAATGGGTACCTAACATGGCCTTGTACTTCGGACCCATTCTTGCATCTTTGCAATTTTTCATGCTATGTAACTTGCACTTAAGGAAGGTATTGCTACAAACATCCCATATTACCTAACTAATTTATTGCAAT
>VDFB02000003.1:305309526-305488453 GCA_007258455.2 Sequoia sempervirens | reverse complement strand
CATCCCTTCTCAGCCTACGGTCTCTAGCTCCCAAATTCGTAGAAACCACCTTACACGTGAACACAAGCGTCAAAGAAAGGCTATGGCCGCTGAGCAAGCTGCCTTGTAGAAGAAGGAAGATGAATCAACAGCTCCTACTTCGGCAACTTCTGTTGTGTCTTCTTTTGTCCTGTCTACTTCAGTCTTGCTTCTGACTCCCACGGTAAGCGTTAAGAACCCTCACCCAAAAAGGATGCAGGTGTTTATTGCTCCTTCAATTGAGTCACCCCTTTTGATGTCCCTTTCGAACATCTCGCCATTCTCGAAACTCGTGGACATGTTGAATACCTCGTTAGTGTCTATCACGGTTTTCTCCTCTTCCTCTGCGCCTTCTGCTTCGTCCATGGGGATCTCACATCCTCCAATTAAGCAGAAAATGGAGGACGACCCTGATAGTAATGGGGGTCAAAAGAAGGGCTCGCCTTCTTCAGAAGGTGGCTTTGTGTTGGCTTTTGTTGTCTTAGTCACGGAGGAAGCCCCGACGTCCCTGGAGTTCATCACTACTCTTGAGTCATTTGGTGAGCCTAGCAGTGGATCTCGAGCGTCGCCTCCCTCACCTATTGAGTTAACACATGGCACTCCTGTGAAGTGCATGTTTAATTCTATGGATGAGGTCCCAACCCTATCAAGGATCTTTGCAAAATCCCTGACATTCACCCCACAAGAACTAAGCGAAGAAGACCTTGAGGGGCCTTCTTCCTTGGCTCTTGTTGCAAGAAGGTCGGAGGGTTCCCTCCTCAATATGTTGTCCTTGCAGGCATGTATGCCCTCCCCTTATGATGATCTAGACTAGGAGAACGACGACATCTTGGTTGATGAGGACTAGGGGGCGCCTCTTCTTTATCTGTAGATTAGATTGTGTGTTGTATTGTGTTCCCTCATGCTTGCATTGTGTTCTTGGATGACCCTTGTCACCCTTGTAGGTGCTTGGATACATGAGTGTTTCTTGTGTCATAAAAATTCCTCAATTTGTCACATCATTCTTCCTTTGTTGTGTATTGATTTTCGACAATTCGGGACAATGCAAAGTGTTGGGGGCATTTAGGCTTCCCTTCCATGCCGACCCAAAAAAAATTGTATTGTCTTCACGTACCTTCTTCACACAGTCTGATATAATAAGGGGTTGATGTGAGTTCATTTATATACTATTATATCTATTTATCTATATTTATGAGCAGTTCTAACCCCAAAATATTAGATCACCCTTGTCTCTTGCTTGTTATGCTATTCTCTCTCCTTACATCTTTCTCACTTGTTTGTTTTGTGATGTTGTGGTCCTCATGTGTTGTCCCTCGTGTGTGCGACAACATTACAACAATTACATCTCACTTTTTTCTCCTTAGGATGTCACTTGCCTTTGTGTTTGACGCACACCATCCTAAGAGTGGCCAATGAATTTCTTCCTAAAAATCCCATTTTTCAAAATATTTGTCAAAAATCACATTTTTCAACAAGGAACCCTAGCGAAATACCTTTCCTTCATCATGGGTTCGTAAAGAAAGAATTTGAAAAAACTTTCCTCTGAGGGAGTACCTTCTCCTACGAGCAAGGTTCTAACTTTCCCCTTGCGAGGGGGCATTCTTCCTTTCGAATTCCTTGATGAAGTGAAATCTTTCAAAAGGATTCCTTGATGTTGATTTGATTTGCCGAAATTACTCTTATCTCTTTCAAACAGCGTGTCCCTTGAGTGGACCAATTTTATTTTGAAGGGTTCCCAAGGGACCCCTTTGAAAGCTCTCCCTTCTATTTTTTATTGTCTACGTGACTATTTGATTGATTGTCTACCTGTGTGGCTGTTTTTTGATATCTAACATGTTTTTTCTGCAAATTAACATGTTGCTTTGTAGTTGTACCTGTGAAGTTGCTTTTCAATCTGACTCTGTGGAGTACCCCTCACATTGGGCTTCCTTTAGGAAAGAGTACCTAGCGGCACCTTCTTTGCAGGTCCAAGAACCTTTAAAGCACTTGCATCCTACGTGATTTGTCCATGGTACGCAGGCCTTTGATGCACCTTGTTCAATCCTCCTCACGAGAGAGTACCTTTAGAGCCATTTGTTTGCCTTGTGCTTTCGAGCTCGCCAAATTGTGGTAAGCTTCCTTGATGGTTCAAGTATAAATTTCTAAACTCTTTCGATCTACTTTACTGAACACTCATTAGCACTCATGTTCGCTAAAGTGGGGGAAAATGTATAGGAGTGAATTTGCACCCCTCTTCCAAATTCCCCTTTTACACCCTTCACTTTAGAAAAATTAAATGTGACCATTTAAGTCCACATCCTCATTCCTAACTCCATCCACTTGGCACTTGTTTTTTGATCTGTATAGGATCTAGACTAGATTGCAGTATTTAAATGCTTAACTTTTACAATGCTTTTACAATGATTATTTCAAGTCAATTAAATCAAAATTAACTTAAGGAAATAACAGAATGAAAGTAATAACAAGGTGATTTAACAGAAAGGAAGGAAATGAGAGATAGAAAGAGAGAGAAGAAGAGAAGTGCAAACAATGTTTGATAACGGAGTTCGTCACGAAAGTGACTACGTCTCTGGGTCCACTCCAATAGAGAGACCGATCCTATTAACTCCAAAATCAATTACAAAGCACCACAATCATTCTCCAAGCACTTCAGCAGCATAACAGTGCTCTGACGTGCAAGAATGGAATTTCTACAAGACCTCTCTTTCGATTATCTCCACAGCTTCAAGACTTCGTCACCTGAAAGAAAACTTCCAAGAACTCTTAGCCAAACTCCTCCCTATACCACCCTTTAAATACAAAAAAATGGATCAAATTGGTTACTAACCAATTGATTTACAATATTTCCCATATCTCCCTATTTTACATATAATTTTCAACCTCCTCCATTTTTGACATATATTAATCTTTAAAAATCTCCCATATTTGAATATACATCTCCATAAATTCATTTAAGCCCTTCAATTTAGCATTATTCGGGCTATTATGGTTGAGAAGGTTTTTATTTAATCCTTTAAAAGGATTATTGTTTGTATAAATTTCAAATTTAGGAGGGGTTTATTTAATTTTAAAAAGGCAATCGGTTTGAACAACTAACAAAACCAAACCGTGCCACGTTTGTTTCAAAACCGTTGAATGGGCTAATGGTGGGATTACCTTTTAAAGAGCCCGGCGGTTCCGGGTTCAAGCCCCGGCCGTCGGCTTTTCCTCAGCAACTGTAACGAAATGTCAACAAAAGTATACCGTCCCCATACATGTTAACGGCCGACGTTTTGGTCTAATGGTTTCCCGCCGATTTCGCTCGCGGGTGGTTGGGAGTTCAAGTCCCATGCCCGCCGGTGACTATTTTTACTCAAAAATATAACAAACGCTGACCGGAGGAGTGACAGGCCACGTGGCAGGACCCAACTAGCTGACTGTGATGCCAACTGCGTGATGATGTGTCGATGACGTGTACACAAACGTGGATGTTGACTGGACGCCACTTGCATGCTGACTCAACAGACGACGTGTCACTGACTGGACTGCCACTGTACTGTTGACCGGATGCTGACTGGACTGTGTGACTAGGCTGCCATGTCACCGATGATTGTATGTACGGATGTACGGAAATGACATGTGTCATCAATTGATTGGGTCCATACAATGACTCAGCGCCACGTGCCACGCCCAAATTCGTCCATTTGTATTCCATACAGTACGAACTGACTGCTGACGTCAGCATCTGTACTGTCCACCTCAAAAGTCAACTGAAAGCTTTGACCACTGATAACTTTCACGTACGATGTCAGATTTCGACGAAACGAACACCGTTGGAATCGTCTCGACGAGCTCTTCGCGATGACGCCGGTTTCATTGATTTTTGACGACGCCATTTTTTTGCCTTCTAGACGCCCTCTGATTCCAGTTTGACCAAAGGTTTGACTGGCTATAACTCGTGCAAACGGACTCCTTTTCGCTCTGTTCGAGTTGCATTGGAATCAGGACACCGAGCTCTTTCTGATGGTGCAAATTCTGGAGAAAAATGAGACACCTCAATTTTCACTGAAAAATGTCCATCGGATCATTTTTAGTGTCAGTGGAGGAATCTCTATCGGGGACGCATGCACAACACAGACGTTTGTGCACCGCGTTGCCATCCTAACAAGATTCTTCCCTCTAGAATCTGCAAAGGCATTATATTTGCCATTGGGGCTGAAGTGTAACACTTCTACGCCTTCCTATCGACCAAACAACTCTTTCCCTCCCAATTCATCTTGAAATGGCTATTTTTCATCTTCATTCCATCTTCTTCACATCCTCTACACATTCATTCAATCTAGCTTCACATTTTGCTCCATACTCTTGCAACTTCAAGCTACTTGCTACACTATTGGCTTCACAATTCCAACATCATAGCATTCTTCACATCTACCAAAGAAGTTGCAACTCAATGTCGTGTGAGACTGCTTTCGACATTCTTGTGGCCACATTGACTCTACTATAGTTGTTGTCTTGCATTCCTCTCTCATTGGCCTTGAGTGCCTTTGGTCAAGGGTGATATTGCTTTCTTACTAACATTTTGTTGGATTTGAATAGCATAGTGTCTATCGTAGCATTACGTAATTTCCTTTCTAACATACTTTCTTTATCATTTTTCTATCTCTCTATCTACCTAGTTGTCCATGGAGGTGGAAACACCAAAACGAGGGTTCAACTGTGGCAAGCCCTAAAATAGCCCCAACATTTTTCCCTTCTTGGTTGTGTGTGGCTACTCATTCGTGTGGAGATTGTTGGTGAGCTGGACTCTTAATGAGTTGCATTCTCTCCTTTCTTACTCTTGTCATTTCTATAACATCTTTTTATCATTTTGTTATTTATCATTCTAGTCGTCATTTTAAACCCCAACACCTAAGCTATTAGTAGATATTCTGTTATTTTCATTGTGCTTTTACACTTTCTTTCTGTATGGACGCTAGCACTGCACCTATGAGATGCCAACACGTCACGTTGGCATCCCCGATCTACGTTGTTGTCCTCTAGTAGAGAGTTATCTAAGGCACAATTTGGATTCCAGAAACCTGCTCGCATAGCCCCACCAAAACTTTTATGTTAGTAGAGTAATAGAAGCACTGAGTGTACTCTTCATTCTCTATCCCTTGCATAAAACACGTGTGGTTAAGGAAGATTAGGGTAGCCTTCTGCACTCGATTCTCCGTCACTTGGAGCCTTGGTGTGATTAGTTCCCCTCTACACCTTAATATACCTATACATCAAATAAAATGTAACATTACAACAATCAATCAACAAGAGCACTCAATGCCCACTTGACCCCAATTATTATCACTAGGTCAAAGCCAAACTAGTTGTATATAACCTCTTATATCGTTAATAACATATTCCACATGCACCAATGGATACCAATTGCATTGTTATCCCTTTAGATGATTTCGCTTAAGGTTCCTGAAATAGTGGCAAGGTGCAAACATACTAGACATGATTCTTTGAAGATTTAACAATTTAGGTTCATTTTGGATTTTTCCCTAGTTAATACCATTGAATCATAGAATATGTATTCTTTAATCCGATTCTACTCTACTCCTACAACTAATAGGCTAGAGGCTATTTTGATGGAAAATGATTGATACATCACCAATGTGAACCGATGCCTAATCCATTAGGCAATAATCATAAACAACAAAGAGGAAAGGCTTGGCATCAAGTAAAGTATAAACAAAACTAGATTTTCATTTACATCATAATTGGATATTACATTCCATGTGATGGACATACTTAATAATTTTTCTTAGAACTACAAGAACACATATGCAATTGAAGAAAGACCACTATAAATCATTTGTAATGTATTAGAATTTGTCACTTTTACATCTAACCCCCATTACAATCACACTAGCAAATATGGTAAGAGAAAATGCACAAGTATGACTATACATTCCCTTGAATCATTGCAAACTTCTATGAAGACATACCAAAACATGAAGATCAGCATTTGTAAACCTTTCTGACTCTTCACCAAATGACATTCTTTCATTTGTAGCTCTAAGCTTTAGTTTTTTATGCCCTAGAATTCGTTTGCAAACCTTTCATGCATTGAAAACTAGCATAGAGACCAACTTTTTGAATGAATGAAGAGTTGGTAATCATATTCTTTCATTTTAGGTGTCCACCTACACATGGGGACTTTGAGAAGATGTTGAATCCATGGAGGTGGAAATGGGATGCAAGCATGTCTATGGAACATACAAGACATGTCAATGCCTAGATTTGCAAGCCTCATAATTGTGCATTTTCTCGCAGCACATTTTCTAGTGTTATTGTAATTAGGGTTACATGTAACTGTGGCAATGTCTAATGCATTACAAATGATTTCTAATGGTCTTACTTCTATTGCATATGGTTTATTGTACTTCTGGGATGGATTATTATGTCCCATTGCATGGAATGTAATATTTTATTATCATATATATAAAAATATAGTTTTATTGATGTTTTACTTAATAGCATGTCTTGCGTCTTTGTTATTAATTATTCTCCTACCTAATGGAGTAGGCATTGGTCCACATTGGTAATGAACCAATCAACTTCCATTAAAACACCCTCCATCTTGTTAGTTGTATGAGTAGAGCAAAAGTATATTCTACATAATGTATATTGTTATATGATTTAGAGTTATTAGTTAGGGTCAAATCCGAAGCAAACATCAATTATTAAATCTTAAGATAATCATGCCCAATATGCATGCAACTTGTCATTGTTCAAGAAACATTAAATCAAATCATCTAAAGGTATTGTAATATTGATGGTATCTATAGATTCATGTGCAAAGTGTTATCAACTATATAAGACATTATATGCAACTATCTTGTCTTTGACATGCAAGAATTATTGGGGTCAAGTGTACAATGGGTATAGTTGTTGATTGTTGTTGTAATGCTACATTTTATTTGATGTACAAGCCTATTAAGGACAACTCTAAAAATATTCCATCAAGTTTTAAGCGAAGCCTAAAGTACAAGGTAGACCATCAACTCTTGTTGTTAGCCTTTACCCAACTACAATATGTTGATGAACCCCCTTTTTGCATTATTGATGGAAAATCCCTTGCCCTAAGGCTAAAACTATGTTCTAGGCTTATGGACGAGCAGTTTTGGAAACTAACAAACTTCACTTACATGAACTAAAAGATACTATCTACATTAGAAATCCCCACTAATTATGTTTTATGTTGTTTCATAATGCATATAGTTTTTGAGAAAAGAATCACAATTAAAAAAAAACTCCTTGTCAAAAAAATGTCCTTTTACAACTTGGGTTACCATTTGTACAAACTTAAAAATATTAAACTGCTACTTGGAATCTCAAAATGCATATGGTTGTTGGGACTCATGTCATAAAGTGGCATTACATGCAATAACCTTGATGCATTTAAAATTTTATATATTATATATTCGTATACTATCAAATGTCAAGATGAAACTCTAATCAAAGTTTTCTCTTTTGAAAAAAAATATGAATTCATAATCGATTGTTGTGTCTTTCCTTCCATATGCACCTATACATAGTTCATGGAAGTCCATCCGCAAGCGATGCAAATAGTCATGTTTAGAGTTCAAGTTACTAAAATATAATGAAGTTATGTAATGTTCTCATGTATCTTACTCCATGCTACACCTATTAGTCTTTATCATGCAAAAAATGTTATATGTCTAATAGTGTTGCATGACTTAAACGTATGTTGTTGGCCATTAACGCAACCCATGTAGATCTATTATTGTTCTTTTAATAAAATTTTGTTTATTCATTATTTTGGTAATAAAATGAGATTGTATTTAGTGCTAGAACATTAGATGAGCTGGGTGAAGCCACACTAGTGGTTTACAATTTGATGTAGGACAGAAAACTCACAAAAAACGAGCCCATGACAAACAATTTGGTTTTAGGGGTTTGAACGAACCTGCAGGTTCGAGCGAACCCACTTAAATGCTTTCCCCCCATTTCCCGCCCATAATACCAAAGGAAATGCAAATTAAAAGGTGGTTCGCTCGAACCCCTAGGGGTTCATTCGAAACCCCCTTATCCCTCATTCTCCTCAAACACAAAAAAATCTAAATTTTTGCACTTCAGAGCTCGGGTTGAAAATGAAAATGACAGACTTCACAAACCCAACTAAAATCAACTAGTCCTCGGAACGAGCTATCCAACGAATATAATTTTAATATGTTTTGGTTTTATTATGTATTTGTTTTCTTAATTTTATTAAACATAGGTTTTTCACCGAAAATCAAGCTCTCTATTTTGCACATGTGGAAAAATAGCAAATTATCAAAAAAAAATTGAAAAATATGAGTGCACTAGATATTGAAGTCTTTGATCCAACTAAAAAAATAAAATAGGATTTTGATACATACAAAAAAATTATGCGTTATACGGTCGCGCTATGTCGAATTGTAATTGGTTTGACTTTGAAATTTGATTAAAGAAAAAATATTCAATAAAAAACTATCTAACTAAGTGGAAGCATTAGATATCGACGTTACAAATGTAATTTGAAAGAATTAGAATTTTATCCTTCATGGAAAAAAAAATTATGCACTATACGATGAGCGTCACTTTTTAAAAATGTTGTTTTCTAAAAAAAACTAGTTTTCGAGAGAGATGGAAAAAAAAGTGCAAATTGATTCCAAAAATTTTGAAAAAAATATTTAGAATCTACAGACAAAATCTCACGAAACTCTAGTTTCCATCATTTTCAAATTCCTCACGGTTTAGTCACTATAGGTGCCCAAAAGTGAAGATTTAGTTAAAAAAAATTATTCCAATGTCCATTTTGGCCAAAAATTGTAAACCACTATTGTGGGATCACCCAACTTCAACAAATCATTTATAAAACCATCCTCTAAATTTGGATTCCCCAATTCAATTTTCAGTCATATTTGGTTAAATTATTATTTCCTATTATCTTGTATGTTCTTTTATCTTTTCATAGGTTTGAAGAATCAAACCTAATTCACTTCATTGGTTGAGAGGTGATTTTTGAGAATTGCTCACAAGCCCATGATAACTAACCTATGAAATTCTAATACCAAATTGTAAAATATGAAGATTGTGTATTTTTTGGTTATTTTATGTGGCTTCTTGATTATCATATCATTTTAGATTAGAAAGTCAATTATTGTTTTCAATTTCTTTCACCAATATGTTTCAAATTAAGATGATTATTTTCTACAAACTAACAATACAATATTTAGTCATGAAATCCAATTCATTTAATCTCGTGTGGATATTACTTAATAACTATATTGGATTTCATTTAATCTCTTGTGTGGATATTACTTACTAACTATATTGTAAAATTAATTATATATTGCATATGGATGACATCAAAAATATGGGTACTTTCATAAGGAAGCTATAAACTCATAGAATATTATGCTTAAATCTATATTTGAAATGTTATTTATCTAGTTTAATAGTTAGCCTTGTTGAGATTATTAACTTTAAGTTTATTCTTAAAATTTATCAAGCAACAAAAGTATTATTGAAATGTACTTAATGGAAGAGCTTTAGTGGATTTATCTAACCTCGTTTGTTTATAAAGAGATAACCCTAACTCTTTTTTGAAATTAAAATGTTTCCATTTTAATGATAGGTCACAATGTACTACAAAGGTATTTTTTTATTATATTGTCTATAAAGAGACTTATATAAAATTTATTTAAGTGTTCTTGCCAATGGAATGTACGTCAAACTTAAAAAGAATTCACTAGATAACAACATAAGGCATGTCTCACTTTAAAGTGAACAACGAGAAGCAATGTTTTAAATAATTTTCTCTTAAATATGGCAAGGAAATCATAAATAATTTGTAGATAATATTAACTAATGATTTGTGATTTTTCTACATAAATTTTACTTCCAATTTTAAAATATATACAATATTTTAAATATTTTTTAATAAGTGTTTCTTATAATTTGTAGTATTTTTAGTAAGTGATATTTTTGTGTAACATATAAGTATAGTGAGATGTAAAATCTCTTCATAATTTTGTAAACAAAGATTTTTTTTAGAAGGGTGAACACTTTTGACCCAGAGCTATGAACCAACGAGGTCATAAATAGGGGACCACATCCACAATATAAACATTCAACAATAACATCCCAATCATGGGGTTTGAACCTTTGATGACAAGAACAACACCACAACTTAACCATCACACTATACAAATCTTGGCATAAACATAGATTATTAAAACCAACATCTATGGTAAATATTTTTTGTGACTTTTGACACTACTCTTATTGTATAACCCAAATTAGTTAAATATTGTTGGTTGAAAGAAAAACATTGAAATGAAAAGCACTCTTATTTTTAACAAAAAACCATTATTTGTCATTTTTCATCTTGTGTCAAATAGATGTCTTCGATTTTTTCTAATAAACCAAGTTTGATTAAAAAACAAAATAAATAATTAAAATTTATATTTTTTACAATGCTTAGTCCAAGAGCTACATTATTGTAAATTTCCATGTCATGATAACTTTGTTTGATCATGAAAAATATGACCTAAATCAACAATTTGTGTCTAATGAAATCCTTTCACGTGACTTAGAGGGAAGAGGATACCATATAAAATATTTAAGAAATATATATACAAATCAAGAATGTCATCTATAATTAACTTAATCTAAGTTTCCTTGTATCATAAGATCGAGGCATACTATTTGCATAAATTGTTAAATCAACAATCCTGAAGTTGCACAAGTTTAAATCATTAGAAATCAAATGATTAAAGTCAACAACCATATGTATTTATCAAAAGACTCATTAGATATTACCGATGATTGTATATATCTAGTAAAACGTATTATTCATCTTTTTACACAATATTGTTCAAAATTTAATGTTACAAAATATAATTTAATTTATGGACAAATATTGCAAGACTTCATCCTCATAGTTCAACGTTTGAAGAGCATAGGAAATGGGAAGGGCTATGGGAGCGCTGCTGAATGACCATAATGGATTCTCGAGCGCAAGCTATAGGGGTGTAGAGCCTTGTTACCCTAGCACTCATGGCAAAAGGTATGAAGAAGCAAAAACAGATGGGTATGCACTAGAAGGCGACAAGAAGGCTCATGAGTCGTCTTCTATGTCGATCCTATACAACAATCACTAGCGCTAGATTTGGTAGGGTAACTGACAATTTAGTGCTAGTCTACAATGGTTCCTCAAGAAATACAACAAAACTAGCGGAGAAGATCTCGACGGTAAGGCTTAATGTAAAGGCAAAATTGAAAGCAACATTTCTTAGCATCATCTGCAAGTTTAAGAATTTATGGCCTAGTTTACAAGCACTAATTGAATGGGTAAAGAGTGCACGACATCATCTAATATCCAGAAAAGTGAAGATTCTCCCATATGCTAAAAGTTTTTTCATAACGTTTGTTGCTTCTTAAATAGCTGTAGATGTGGTTCTAGAAAAGGGCACTTGGCCTTAGAGAAATCTTACGCTACTTGCAAAGTGTTTGTTTCCAGAATTTAATCACCTAATTGAAAACTTTCACGTTCTACCTGCTTGGGTAAGATTATGCAATTTTTCTCTCGATTTTTGGATTCCATCCGCACTCAAAAGCATAGATTTTTATTTTATTTTTTTGGAAATTTGTATCTATTTCATCGAAAATCTAAATGTTTTTTCATTCTTTACATATTAATTGGAATGAATTTATCTGTGGGATTACAAGAAAAAATATGGTTAAAAGGTAGGTAATAGTATGTGAAAACATTCTAATTATGAAAAATTGGCCTTTAAATGTATAAATTATTTTGGTATTGGGCATCTATCTAAGACATCTTTGTGACAGTAGATTAAAATGTTACAAATTTTAGTGAAAGTCTTGGATTTTGGAGAAGATGAGGAAGGACAAATAACCTATATCTAAGGTAATATATAAAGATATGCGTGCTAAAGATACAATATGTACAAAACTTGCGTAAAACCTATCAATTAAGATTAAAGTTATTATTGGATCTATAGTGAAAATTCTAAAAGATAATAGCAAGTAGGAAATCTCTCAAAAGATAGAGATATTGAAAGGGATTATAGACATTCTTGGTTCCATTATGAAATCTCTTGAAGATAATAGCAAGCAAGAAACTTCTCTAACAAACTAAAGAAATGCAACAATTAGCATTAAAAGTTTGTGAACATTCTAAGTTTAGAGAATAGGAAAGAGATGTTATGAAAAGTAACAAAATCATTTACATGACATGTTGTAACATAATTATCGCAAAAACCTTAATAAATTAAATTATATGAAAATTAAAATTAGCTTATGTCTTATAGATTATTGATAGTTAATCTTCTTTTTAATAAACCTATATGCTATGATGAATTTAGATAATTCGTACATTTTGTTTTAATCTATGTGCTATTTTTCAAATGAGAAAGACCCTTTAATAAAACCGTTATAATTTCATCTTAAAAATTTGTAACTCATATTTGTTTACTAAGGTAACTTGGTTTTGAAAAGTTGATTGTGTTTGTAAATCTTGCATTTAGAAATGTGTTGGTGTTACCATCAAAATAAATGCTATATTTTTAAAAAAAAGGGTAGCTATGCAGAAAGTGACACCTTTTTATCTAAAGTGGGGCTCTACTTTACACAATTTTAGACACAATAGTAGTGGAGGCCATTACAAATAAAACTCGATTATATAAGGAAATTAATTGGGCAACCTCCATGGAAGTAAGCCCACTTACACTACTTCTAGTATATAAATCCTACTTACAAGGAAACAATCATGTTTTTTTATGATACTTTAAGGCATATGTGTTTATGTTAGAACAGATTTTAGAAGGTAAACTGCTTTACTACTAACACTTACACCAAAAAGGAGGTGCAACGGTAATGACGATAAAAAACTTAAACAAAGTAATATTTAAAATTTGGTGCATTAGGTTTTTTTTGTATAGAATATTATCCTTGTAGGTTTACCTTTATTTTGTAGATTAAATTAATAACGATAAGAAATAGATGTTAGAATGTGTTATCTAATTTATAGTTTTGAAATACATCTTTGAAATGCATATAATATCCTCTACAACATTTAAAATAAGCTAGAAACTTTGTTTTGTAGTCTAGTGGTTCCATGGAGGGTTATTTCCACGACCTTTCCTAGTGGAGCTTAGTTGCTTCTACCACTTGGTTGATTCAAGTGTCATCTTTAAATCAGCAATGATGCCCATAGAAAACTTAGAAAGCTACCTACCCATTAGAATTTTTTAAGCACTCACTAGGTTCCATTAACCATCAACAATGATTGTGTAATTCATGAGGCTTGTATCATCCTATTTATGTTGTCACTGTCCAAATTTGCTTGTTTTCTATTTTGTTCATTTACTCTTACACATGTTAAATGAATGGAAGGCATGCTAGAAGCAAACCTATAACTCATTATCTAGTAATTTTTTTAGTTAAGATTGGTATTGTGCCTCATTATGTGTGCAAATTGATGCTTTCTATGAAAACCTAAATTAAAATAAAAAGTATATTTGATCGGCTATATATTGTATGAGCATCAAGTTCTAGAATTTAGTCCTAGAAGATTGTAGGATGCCTAATTTATTTTACATAAGATATATTTATAAAAAAATCAAAAAAAACTTTTTAGTTTTGATTTGATTTTCATTACTATCCACCTTTTAGTAAATCCTCACCCCATAATTAGCTTATTTGATCATAAACTTGTCATTAAACAATTCCTCAACATGGACTAGTCAATAGATATAGATTGGAAGAACTATAATGATATATATTTCAACTAAATTCTCTATTTTTCTAGAGACTTATCAAGTAAATTTTGTAGTTCAACCATCTAGCATGGACCCCAATTGCTAATATAAGTTTGACCTCTATATCATATAAATTGGAGTTGTCTCTTGAATATATTCATTTAAATGAAAAATAGAACACTTACAAATTGTCAATGAATCTTTGGAAACACCTTCCTTTAATTCATGAGATTTGTAGTGATTGATACAAAGATAGGAAAAAACAAATAAATAAATAAACAATTTGGAAGTTTAATAGGAAATTGTTTATCCTACCATGTAGAAGATGATATCTCCAACTTAGAGAGAAATAGATATTAATTACCACACTCAATGCTCAAGACAGAAGATGGTAAAGTCATGTCATAGAATGACAACAAGCATTTGCTATTTGTGTTGCACTATAGCCCTCATTACCAATGCTCTATATGTGCTCTCTATTGATATTTTGCCTCATCATTCTCCTCTCCTCTCTATCGCCTTCTTTTAACTCGTGCACATGTTTACAATTTTATCCTACCTAATCTAATTTCATTTGTTACAATGAAAGAGTTCTCCGTCTCCATAGAAATCAATAAATAATAGTGATGATGCATATTGAGCTTACTTTTTTCTTTATCTTCGAGCTCTAAGCCACAAAGATTTTAATCTTAAGTTTAAAATGGATTGGATTCAAGATTGTTACTCTAAAACATTTTTTTTCCTAGATCCAAACTATGCCTAGAAGTTTGAGTTTTCAAAACCAATATAGTGTGAGCTAACACTATACAATTAAAATATATATTATTTCTATTAAATTTTTCGCTTCTATACTTCATTTTCTCTAAAATATGTGCAGTAAAGAAATAGTTCAACAAGCAAAAAATTTACTCGCAATTTTGAAATAAACCAGTTAATAGGAGCATGTTAGAGCAAAGCACCCAAGAAAATCAATTGCAAAAAATACCTTCACAGGATAAAGAGGAGCACTATGCTACTTCACCAGAGAGAAAATGAAAATATGAGATGATTAATTTACACAATGTACAAGTTTTTAAAGCCATGAGAAAAGTGTCTGGTGGAAAAACTACCCACACGAGAAAAACCACCCAGTAGAAACTAATCAGTGTAATCTACCCTAAGTGAAAAACTTAATTACACTAACACCCCCCATTAAGTGAAAACTTAAGGAGAATAAAGATGAAAAAATGCAAAAAAGCAATATGGGTCCTAGCTACACAACCATGTTAGGTACGCATTTACCATGCAATCCCTCACAAATAGAGAAAAGGAGAAAAACCCGGTGCGAAAAAACCCCTCTCCAAAAGAGAAAAGAAAACAAAAATGATGCATGGATGGAGGACTCAATCACACCCCCCCAAGGACTACATACATTGTGTATATATATACAATGCATGGCCCCCCCATAAGAGGGAAAGAGAGAGACTATGTAGCCCCCCCACAATATGTAATCACTTGCAAAAATGGTAAGTGCCTGAAGACAAAACATGATCCAATGTCGACAAACTTGTCTCCCTTTCGGAAGAAACAAAACCAAATACAAATGCAAGTATGCTTCCCATTCCATATAGGAATTGAAAGAAAGAAGCATGAAAATGTGTGATGATGTCTCTGAAATCTGCTCATGTGTCACTAAGACCTTGGAAAATGATGCCACAAACCAATTAAGAAAATTCCCAATCACAATAGAAGGTGACAAACAAGGTACCACTGGAAATTGATCCTGAACACTCTCCAGAGACTGAGATGGAGTGACAACAATTGTACCACAACTATCATCAACTAGGAGGGATATACCCTCAAATGTGTCTTCCAAGTCAGAAATGTGAGACTCCATGAACAATGAACCAATGTCCAACAAATAAAAATCCCAATCAGGAAGACAATGAGATACTAGTTGTGATAAATCACTGGACGTGCTCAATGAATCATCAACACAAGATGAATGGTCCTACAAAACAAGAATGATAGGAGCCTCAATCAATGACTTTGCACAATGAATCATTGAAGGTGAAGGTACATCAATTGTCCCTGATGGAGAAGAAGAAGCATCTAAAGAACCCTTGTCATCCTCATCTGAAGATTCAAAGTATTCCAACACTTAAAACTCCTGCATAGTAGCATGATCATAGGGTATCCTGTCTGAAAAATGGAGGTAAAAAAAAATTGAAACAGGATTATCTGGGAATGGCGAGGTATTAGGATCTCCATGTATTTCCCAAATTTTAGTCCAAAGAGTATATGGACACTCAAAATGATCAATAGCATCCAAAGAGGCATCATCAGTATGCATTGCAATAACTCCTAGGACATGATCCCTTTTGCAATTCCATGCAAATTTCTTACTATCAGTACCAAGAAGGGGAACTCAAATATACAAATGCAGCAACAAATGAAACCATCTAAGATGTTTTATGATACCATCTCTCTATTGTTTATAGTTTCCCCTTTTCAACATAATCACATCAGGATGTAATGAAAACCCCATAATGAACTACAACAAAACTTCCAAAAATACAAGAACATTAACCTTCAACAACAAATAAAAACTCTCAAATACTGCAAATGAAGCCTTCCCAAACTACTTCAGGAAGCAATAATGCAAAAAAAGGGCTGAGAATCAAGCAACTCCAAAGAGCATAGCAAAATATGAGAGAAATTCCTCAACCACTGCAAAGGTGACAAAAATACCTTTACGTTGATATGCGGTTTGCAAAAAATGACCTTCGTTTCAAAAGATATGCAAAAATGAAAAGAAGGCCTATAGAGGCACTTTGGAAGCACTTGGTCCCACCATGTGACCACGTTCATCCTCGACAGCAAAACAAATGGGCCCAACCAATCAAGCCTCACCAAGCCACCAACAGACCAAGTTCAGTAGGGCACAATCACTAAGGACCAATCACCACACGCAGGAGACAACCTCTTCACAATCTGTGAGTCTTGCTCACAACAATAGGAGACACTACAAAACTATTTAAGGAGCCAAAAACTTAATCTCGCAACCAATGTGGGATTAAAATCCAGAAAAAACTTCAAACCACTTCAAAACTAGGGCCCACACTAATCGATTGCACAACAAATCCCTAAATATTTATTTGCAAACTTTATAAATATATAAAGTTTGATTAAAATGTATGGCAATCAAACTGAAGCCTTCGTTCAAATAAGCACACTGAAAATGCCTGCCTGTGAGGATTGAAATCACGCCTCCAAAACAGAAAAGGAGAAATATGTGCCCAGGGTCTCCATAGTGATCAGGATTGCACCTCCAATCAAGGATCGAGCCTTACAAAAAAATCAACCATTGCAGATTTCCAAAAATGAGTAATGTGAAGGCTATTCAATATGGTTGGCAATGATTTCACGATCCTAAAAAATGCCTAAGTTCAGTGATGTAGTTTCAATTGAAGAAAAAAATGCCTCAAACTCCAACAATGCAAATGCCCCTAACAATGGAAAATCGCATACCTCCAAATGTTAATGATACAGTCTCAAGTAAATTTATTCGAGCAGATTTTGCAGCCTCTAAACAAGTCCTTTTGCCACGGTTTTGAATGCGCTACCTTCAAGCTAATAAAAAAATGCCTCAACCAATGGTTAAGATCGTTGCCTAAATGCACATAGAAATTACCCTTTAAGGCATTCAACAAAGAGAAAATCACAAGCAAACAATAGAAATCTTCAGTAGGCAACAAAGATTCACAGGAAAAACAAGAAATCGAGCAACAAAGAAAATCAATTTGAAGTGCAACCCTCCAACGAGGCAAGAAAGATCCACCCTTGCAAAGAAATCAGCCTTTTCAACCAGACAAATTGTGCACCCAAACTGGAACTCGTTTGGAAAAGGAAATGATGCTTCCAATAAAAATCGGTGCTCACGAAGATAAAATCGCAGCAGCAAAAAAGGCCAAAAGGACACCCCCTCTTCACGAAATTCGGTCTCAAAGAAAAATCGTGCCTGCCAAGAACAAATTGGTTCCAATTTTCCTTCAGGAAAATAAACACCGACAACTATAAGGATCGGCTTCCAGCAGCGATTTAAATCAAGCCTTCTCAGCAAAGAAAAATTCACCTTCAGCCATTAGAGAAATCTCTTCTTCCACAGCAAAAAATGAGCCCTCAAACAAATTCACGAGCTTTCAAATACAAATTTGCAGCCAACAAATAGAAAAATGAATAATCGAAATGAGGCATCTTTGAAATTTGAAAAAAATTCAAATGCCAAAATAAACAATCTCACATATCTCCAGCGAAAACTCTCAAGAAGAATTCGCAGATTGGGTGACTCTGATACAATATTAGAGCAAAGCACCCAGGAAAATCAACTATAGAAAACACCTTCACAAGATAGAGAGAAGCACTATGTTACTTCACCAGAGAGAAAATGAAAATATGAGATGATTAATTTACACAATGTATAGGCTTTTAAAGCCATGAGAAAAGTGTCGGCTGGACAGACAACCCACGCAGGAAAAACCACCCGAGAGAAACTAATCAGTGTAATCTACCCTAAGTGCAAAAACATTTATAGCTATGTTTATTTAGTTATAAATTTGTAAATCTTGACTTATTTTCAAGCCTCTTCAATCAAATCCAACCTACAACAAGATTGTGTGTGGAATGGAACAAAGGAAAAAGATTAGTTTGGGGTCATGGAACAATGTTGGTAGCAAATGGAGCTATGATGTCACAATGGAAGGTCTCATTGGTTGTGTTTAAATACTTTCATGCATACCCACTCAAGGAAATGGATTTCCTATAATATTTACACAAAATTGCTATGTGCGTATAATACTATATGAAGTGTATTGTTATACACTTTGGGCATTGATCTTGAGTAGTGGCAAAGAAGGCATGAATACAAAAAATGCCTACCAACAGCGAACAATCTACATTTACAACATCCCATGCAATATCTATGAGATAGATATTCTACATTTGTGAATCAAATTTTGTAGGAATATGAGATTGTTTTCACATTTAATATCTTATATCTTCATAATATTTGTATTTGCACCTCATTATAACTTGCCCAAGGAAAATTGTTTTAGACCCAATTTATTTTGTGGGGAAAAATTTTGCCTCCACATCTCTACTGAAAATCCATGATACAAGCATTTTGCAAATTGGAAAATAATGATATTAGTAATTTAGATGCATTATAGCATGGAGCTAAAATACAAAATTGTCACTTTTTTAACTCATAAATAAACTTGCTGATGAAATAATAATTTGGAGGTAAGGCGCGAATATGAATAAAATAATGAAAAATTGGTCCAAAAAGGAGTTAACTAGGTATGATAAGAATACAACCATGTGCCAAGCTCAACATAAGAATATGCCACTTGGTATTAAAAATATTCCCACAAAAATGAACACAAAACTAAATGAGAAATGGGATGTGTATGCTAATATCTATCAATGGGAGCCTTAAGCACTTGGATTTACTTCTTGTATGATTTTCTACATCGCAAGTATTGTTATAGCCATTAATTTTCTTTTTATGTTTAAGTGCAATTTTATAATAATTTTCTTATTAATAGATTAGGTAGATAATGAAGCCAAAGTCTACCTATCACCAATTCATCTTACACTTCAAACAATATGCAATATTATTTTATCTATTGTAAAAGTTTAGATTAATTTCATTATATTATCCATAAGAGTACAAGTGCCTTTCCGCACTTTCCATAAACAATTGCTTTTTCTTATTGACTCTCTATTTTAAGGTCCCTTCTAAGCTCACTTGACCCCTCTCCCTTAACTCTTCAATAAATACAATCTTTAACAACACTAGTTGGAGAAGTCGAATAAGTCTAGTATAGGGGATATCCTTTATTGTCAACTATTAACATGTTTGAGCCTTTTTTATTAGTGGAAAACATTACTAATGTTTGTGAGTCATATTCTTTCTAAAGGCTTAAAAATATCTAGTGATTCAAAAGTCACTATTGCCATGATGGATGGGAATCTAGTTCAAATTAAAAATAAGTAAAAATTTCCCACATTTTTCAATCAAAACCTATCACATATCTAAGTTTAAATAAGCCTAATTAAAGAGGAACCAAATCATTGTGAAACTATCAAATTTGCAAGTTTGAAAAGTTGACTGAGAAACGAGCTCATTGATTAGGTAAATAATTAATAAGTGATTTATGTTAGATTCACCCTCTCTAATGCATGATTTGGAGAGGAAGATTGTCAATCTCAAACAACACAACCAAAATTGGGTTTTCTAGCTTCAACTCCATAGAAAATATAAAAAATCTAAAATATGGTTACATATCAAAACTTAGACCCATATTTTCAAATATATCAAAACTAAATTATAAGAACTATTCCATAAAATTGGTTTTCAACATGAAATAATTTCTCAACATTATAAAAATAAACTAAATTTTTTAATTTCTGACAAACTAAAAATTGCTTAACAATGACCTAACAATAATTGAATAGCATGGAACAACCTCTCAGCTAAACGCTAACACAAAATATAACCTATCAACTAATAAACCTTTACCTAACATTTTGTCCTAAAACTCTCTCTACTACAAGCCAAGAGAAATAACCACCAATAAGACATGACATGGATATCTTTTATTTCAAACTAGGGTTACATTTAAACAACAAACTATAATGAATGAAGTACTTTTTTATCAAATAGAAACCAGGGAAAGCGGGACATGTTAGAATTGTGAAACAAGCACAAAACCACGAGCCACGGTATCAAACACAAACAAAAACACCTTCCATGCAAAAGATCTACAAACAAATATATGCAATTATCTTCAACAAGAAACAGCTATAGCAGAGAGAAAACTTTCAAGAATATATGAAAACTACAGATATTCTCCCGTCAATAATTACAATGAGATCAATCCTTAAAAAAGGAGATTAAGAAACCCTAAAGTGAAACCTAAAAGGGAAACCCTAGTGTGCACACTTAATAATTAATTATTAATGTGCCTAAGTTTAGCTTAAGTAACTAAAGTGATAAGTGAATTAATTAACCAATATGATTAAATTAATTAAGCGAAATAACGTATTACTCTAGCACCCCCCCCCCTTAAGATGAACTTAGGAAGTAGCTAAAACACTAAGAAAAAGATGCATGAAAGCAAAGGTGGGTCTCGGCAAACAAGGCCAAGTAAGGTACCCATGGACAAACAGAAGATCTCTATAAAGTGGAGAAATAGAGAAAACCTCATGGGAAAAAAACTCTACTCCAAGAAGAGATCAAAGGCGATTGAAGGTCGGAAAAGCCTCAAAACTAAGGAAATGTCCTGAAAAAGATGTAAAACATCACAAAAGCATGAAGAAGTTGCAAACTATGTCAAAAAATGACTACTACGGTGTCGAAGAACCTCCTCTAAAGATAGGATGATCAAGATCAAGAAGACAACAATCTGCATGAGTGCCCCCAACGACACTACTCAAATCAGATGGCAAACAAAGGCAAACACCTGGAACTCAAAGATATAGATGGTAAAGGTACCAAAAGTTTGAAGAACTCTGATCAACTGAGAATGGAAGGTTGCCTCCAAAAATAGGAATGAAAGAGTGTCCATATGGTAAGTGATCCATCTCACCAAAATGCATGGGTAACCAACCGCTGCATCTGCCTAGTATATAGAAACAAATATTGTATACATAGCTCACTCCAATGAAACCAAGGAAGCATTAACACCAACAGTAGAAACCCCCCCATAATGCTGACAAGTGAGAGGTATGACAGGTACACTGAAACTGAATGTCAAAAAGTGTTGCATGAAGAGGAACCAAGAGCATTTGAAGGTGCAAACATGAAAGTACAAGCTGATAGAAAGGATGTGAAAATAAAAGTCACATATGCATGAGAAAGGTATGAAAGAAACAAAGGCAAACATCAACCCCCATGGCACTTTATATCATAGTGCAAGTACAACAAGGCACAAAGTGATGTGCAAAATTCCCAAAATACATGTACAATAGTGTGGCACTTTATCTCAGTGCGTTTCAATATAAGAAATTGCTTACAAATGATGTCTACAATGTACAAATAGGACAACATGCTGAAAAAACAATCCTCTTATAGAAAATGAGGAAAATGATAGCACCATGATAAAGTACACGAAAAAACACTTTAAAAAAAACGGCACCCAAAAATGTGTCTAGATACAGAAGATATGGCCCGTCAAAGTCTCCAAAACGAAAACTGGACAGCTATAGCACTGAGAAAAATGAATTTTGAAAAAAAAACAAAAGTCAACTAGAAAATATCTACACCACTACGAAGAGCATGAAATTCCACCCCATTTCAAAAAAAATTGCATGCAAAAAGACCTCCGTATGGCCAAGATATGGTCTCTCGGAGTTGAGGTGCAAAAATGAAAAACCCAACGGAAAGGGGCTGAGTAGAGCAAAAAATCATCTCTGCCAATTTTTTTATGTCAGCACCCGTATGGCCTTCCACACGCATTACGAGCACTGTAATTGGAGTTTTTCCAGCACCACTAAAATTGGCAGACCTCAGAGAGAAAACTTTCAAGAATATATGAAAGCTACAGATATTCTCCCGTTAATAATTATAATGAGATCAATCCTTATAAAAGGAGATCAAGAAACCCTAAAGTGAAACCTAAAAGGGAAACACTAGTGTGCACACTTAATAATTAATAATTAATTAATTATTAATGCGTCTAAGTTTAGCTTAAGTAACTAAAGCGATAAGTGACTAAATTAATTAACCAATATGATTAAATTAATTGAGTGAAATAACTTATTACTCTAACAAGACATTCTAAAAACAGGTATCCCTACCATATCCTCATCTCCAAAAGGAGGGTTCTCAAAATCCTTATTGTATTTATTGTAAGTTATCTCAAATTAACAACCTACCATACTAATCATGTTTTTTATGAAATTTTGAAAACTTCAAAATATGTCTTAACCTTATATGATTAATAAACACTCATCCAACTTATCTCACATGTAGAAAAAAATATAGTCAATGAATAGAATAGCATAAATAAGAATTAAATAGTTACAAATTTACAAAATAATTTAGAAAATAATATTATAAGTTATATAATATTTTTTAGTATATATTATTAAAATTGAGAGAATTTTTTATGTAATTGTGTGAGTTTTTAGATCGAGTTTTTCAAATCATACTTCATGATCCATCATTAGGGTACAAAAAATAGATGGATCATGGAGTATGATTCAAAAAAATTAGATGGTTACATCTAGAAGCATGCTTAATTTTAAATAACATTATCCTTTAACAATAGAGATGTTACAATCAACATTTATTTTTGTTGACATATCAAAAACAATATTGTGAATGATCTTAATATACTCAAAGTCATCAAGATAACCCTTATAACTCACGTATATATATTTATTCCCTGCAACACTCGAACACATTACACATCACTAATTGAATGCAAAATGTTCAAGTTAATTTCAACTAAAAGCAAATAGTCAACACATTGTCACCAATTTTTTGTGTGAAGCCCTCTCCCCACATAAACAATTAACAAAAGAAAATGACTATTTAAACTCTTTCATGTATCACATGTGACTTACTAAATTTTTTATTATAAAATAAATAAATATTAATTTAAAGTTTTCTTCTAGTTAAGAGCAAAAGTAATATAGTTGCACTTTTCTCCTTTATTTCATGTGGACACTTGAACTTAATTATCCTTTATGCAATAATACATGTACAAGTGGCATGATTTTTTTTAAAGTTAATCTAAGATTCTAGTATCATTCGCATTCATTCCCAACAACGAATCCTAAATTGAAGTCCATCCATTTCCTGCTCAGCTTCAAAGCAACAATTTGTGGGATTGACCAAGGTCAACTACATAATTTCTAAAAATATGCATCTAACTTTTAAAGTTTAAATTCAAATTTGGGCACATGCTTCCCCTTCCTAAGTTAGTTGTTATGTGTTGAGTTTAAGCATGAAATGTTTCACTTGCCACTTTTAGAGTTGTATTTAGGGACTAGCCTCAATTCATTTTACTCATTTTATGCATCAAAGGCTCGTTCTAGAGCTTTCACTACAATTTGCATCAACATTCCAAAAGCACTAATATTGCATTATTTTCTTACATCAACATATAAGGCATATTACATGACTACTAATTATCTTTGATCTTTGTTTTTGGTAGTTAAATTAGTTTGTTTAGGGGTTTTGACCAAGGGAGAATCATCCTGTCAAACAAACTTCTCAAAAGTGTTCATAAAGACCACCAATTGTGTCATTTTGGGTCCAAACAACTAAAAACAACTTTCATTGCAAGTATTAAGTGTAACAACATCAAATTCAAACTAGCAAGTCAAAGTTCACTTTTGTATACAATATTTTAATTTATAATTCACATATCTAAGTACAATTCATTTTTACACTTAAAAATCTAACCTACCCAAGTTTTAAAAATAACCCATTCAAATTTTAACATTACACTTTCAATACATCTAAAATTAAATAATCCTAAATTACAATTCAAAAAATATAACTAACCACTAAAATTAACTAAGTATTTTATCCTTTTAAATTTTATCATATAATGTATTATTTTCATGATAAAATTAGCCACTATCAGAAGCAATGTTCCACGAAGTTTCGGGGACAAGGACAAGGGACAGTGGGGGACACATTTCGGGGACAGGAGACGAGGGGTCTAAGTTTGGGGGCGACAGGGGGACAACAGGAAGATGATGGCGCAGGAGCGGGTGTTGAAATACATATAGTACTTGAAAAATTAGTTATAAAAGACATATAACAATATAATTATATAATTGTAGAAGCCTAAGTTGCATCCAGAAGTATTCTTGATTTCAAATATATGTTACGATGTTTTTTAAGATAATAGACTAACATTGGTTTTAAGTTTTTAACATCTATGTAAGACCAAATTAGGTTCCTACAAGATGCATGTTTGATGTTAGAGGATATATGCAAGATATTTGGAGTAGAACAATATCCCAAATATTGAAGCACTTAGCATATAGTTTGGATACAATTTTGTCCCAACACTTGGTTTACAAACCAAACATGTTAACTGTCTCCACTCTACATGGGAATTCAGTCATTGCCCACGTCATTGCATTCCATGAGATGACAGCTCTTTGAGGCATTCAGTCATTGCATTCCATGAGATGATGGCTCTTTGAGGCACTCAATCAGGCAGCTCACGTGCCTTGCCACTACTTCCACATTTTGCATACTATACAGTGTTCAGAGCCGCACAGGCCCTAAGATAAATAAAAAAATAAAACAAAAATACAAATACAAATAAAATAAAATATTAAAAATCTACACACCTGGCAGTCTCCCAAAAGTTTCTAAGAAGTTTCTCTGGGGTCAAGGGGATGTATGGAAGTCTCCTAGAAGTTTCCCTAAAGTCTCCCCGGCAGAAACAGGCAGGAAACAGTTCTTTCCAGGAGGAGACTTCTAAGAAACGGCGGAGAAACTTGGAGACGGCGGGGGAAGACAGAGGAACGTTTCGCAGACATCTCCACGTCTGAGAAACATCCCCGTCTCGAGTGCAGGTGTTTTTTCAAGGGAATGCATCAACGTGGAACAATAAAATTCTTTGTGATCGGTTCGGTTAGGTGTTTACGTTCATTTCATTTTTCACTTAGTCCTCAAGACCTAATCCTCTAGAATATAGAAGTGATGTGGGTTGAAGAATAAGTCATTCAGTTTATTGAGGTTGGTGACAAATTCAAAGCTAAGGAATATATTTACGTGGCCATGTGCTTGTGCATAAACCTGACATGTGGGCTGTACCTTCGCCTATGGGTCACGTTCAAAGGACGTTTGTAAAATTATATAATGGACCTTTTCACCTTTCTTTATTTAAGTGACAAAGCAACTTTGTAATATGTCAACTTCATATCAATCTGGCATTCGACTTTAATTGCGGAGCAAGTCTACCATAGTTAGAGTATGACTAGCGCAAGCTAAATAAAAGCTATAAATGCATCCTCCAAGGTTTATCAGCTTTAAAACAAATTAAATCCCTTTTTCATTCCCCCGTTTATTGCGGAGCAAGTCTACCATATTTAGTATTTAGAGTATGACTCCCTGTAGAAAGGGGGGTTACCAATAACTGACCTATAGACGTCTTGCCTATTCGAGCTGTAAGTGCAATATTTACATGAGGTAAATCAGAACCAGGTTATATTTTTAAACAAATGTACTTCAACACATAGTTTAGAATAAGAAATAAAACAAAATGATAGAGAAGGATTTTGTCGAAGATTGTGTTGTGAAAGTTGTATCGTTTGACTTGATTTTAGACTGAAATTTATTATGTAAATTTTTATTTCTATTTTTATTTTTTAACGTGTCTTTTAATGTATATATAAAAAAATGAGTTGTGTTAAAAAATATAGTGGGTTTCTTTTTGTTGTGAGAGGTGGTCAGTTTGGCTTGTTTCAATAACAAATCAAGTTTCTATAAAGTTGATATATAGTTTGATAGAACAAATTCTTGATGAACTCATTAATGATGTAGATAGCACTTTTAAGTGTTATATAATCAAAGTTATTTTAAGTGATTTTAAGATTTTTAATTTATCTTAGTTGATTAAGATATGTTTTGCTAATGATCTAGCATGTCTATAAATTGGTGTAATAATATGAAAATGTTGTAAATGTTTGGTTTTTATTTAGTTTTGTGTTTCTTTGGTGTAATAAGGTCTTTAAGACCATGATTAAGGTCGTTGCATGTCAGTTGGGTCATTGGGAATCAATTTTGGTTAATATTGTAAAAATGGCAAAAAGTTGCAAAAAATTGTTATGCAACTTTGCATTTTTTGCATTTTAGAAGAAGTTGAATAGTTAGGGAGTTAAAGGGTCGTTGTAATTGGTTGGTTTTGGTTGGAAAAGCATAAATACACCGTGTAATGGTCGAGCCAAGGTTCTAGAGGTGATGTTTGGAAAGTTGAACATCAATAAAGCTTGTTTTTTGCATTTTCTTAGTATAATTTGTTGCTACATGAGGTTGTACGGCCTACAAGTGGTCTCAAATTAATTGGAGGTGATGCGGAATTGAATCTACTTTCCAACAAACTTGGTCTCATTGAATTTCATTTGGTTTTGAGCATTTTAGAAGAATTCTACTTCAAACCGTTTTGAAAACCTAGGTTTTGGTGCTTTGAAAGCAAAAAAATGGAAATCTCACCATTCCACCGATGAAAACCTTTGAGAATCGATGGAATGGGCTTAGATAGGATATATTTTAAGTTTATGGTGTTTGCAGAAGCTGGGGGGGAGGTTTGATGAAGATTAGATGATGCCCTAGGTGGGAATTCTCTTGTTTTAGGCATAGAAGGTTGCATAGGTGATAGGGTTTGTGAAAAAGCTTTGTAGAAATTGTTTTGGGTGATGGAAAATGTTTGTGCAGACCATATTGGACATGTCTGGGCTGGTGGCATGAGAGTTTGAAGTTTGGGTTGTGAAAATCACAAAGTGACCTACCAAAACAAGCCTAAATTAAGCATTGGTGAAGTGTAGCAGCAATTTTTTGAGGGTTATGTTCCAAAGTAACCTCACCTGCAATTGAAGTATATTTTAAAAGAGGATAATGGGTACTCAAATCTGTAATTTTTTTCTGGGTATGAGATGTAGTTTGGAAATTATGCTTGAAAAACCTTGTTTGTTGTGTTATTAGGAAGAATGCCAATTTGTGAAGGAATTCATTGAGTTTGAAGTGTTAAGACTTTGTCAAGAATTTGGTTGAGTTAGTTTGTGTTTTGATACCCTGCTCTGCATCATAAATGCATGTCCTTAGTCGTTCAAATTGAGGTTTTAATCGAGGGGCCAAAAGAATAATGGTTATCTTCAAGAAAAGGTTGATGCAAGAGAAGTAGATTTAAAATTTGACATAAGTCATACCATGTCATGCAATTTGGCCTCGTCCAAACTACTAAGGAACTAAACAAGTGGACCAATCATAAGGCAATGAATAAAGAGATTTGGCTAATCCATTCAAGGGTGGGGGTTTTACATCTAACAAATAAAATTAAACACTACAAAAATAGCTTTATGACATGTATCTTAATTAGTATAACATAAATCTGTAAAAATATAAAAGTATACATATTATCTCGAAAAATTATGTTATTTTAATCAAGGCAAGTACAAATCTTATTATTCACTAGCCCAATAACTTCTTATAAATATTTTCATAAAATTATGAGAAGCGCCACTTGTATATTTACAAAGCCAAATACTTCTTAAGTTTAATTGTATACCCTTTATGCATTGCCAAGATAGGCAAAGCATGTAAGATTGTGAATTATTTTGGTCAATGAAAGAATGGATATAACCAACCTTAGGTCTAAAATTTATTAGGAAGTCACCAATATAACCCAAACATGTGACCAACAATGTGTAAGCCTTCCTTGACTACCATCAAACCAAAGCCCTGAAGCAAGGTTATGTAATCATTTACTATGATAGCTTAAATATTGAATTTACAGAACTAGTGTTGCAAAGGAAAACCCCTAATAACTAAATCCAACTATATTGCACACCCGTGTACCACACAATCAAACTAACTAAGACATCTACTACTCCAGCAAACCTCATTAGTGGGCATCCAATCCTCAACCTGCATCACTTAGCTAGGAAGAAAAAATTCAAGGATAAGAATGGGACTCATGTTAATAATTTCAAAGAGATTAGTCTACCAACACAACTCATGATCAACTTTGACATGGTCCCTTAGTCTCAATCACTATCATCATCGAGATATAGAAACTCTAACCCTAATATACGCTATATTCTCAACACTTCAGACATTTTAAACCCTAACACTATCCTAGTTTAAACATTGTGAACATTGATCACTCACTCCTTGGAGCAACATCGGCAACCACTAACCATTTCTTATACATGATCAAATTGACTCCACAACACATCTTTCAATACACTAAGAGAGAGGAGATGGTCATTAATAAATACTTGATTTGTGATGCTCTCAAGGAGGTAAAGTTTCATAATTATCCCTCCTTTACACAATTATTGATGTGATCTCATATTATGAGGCTAGATATGTAATGTCGTTTTTCTTGAGAGTTCCCTCAAAACAAAAATTATATAAGTGGGAAAAATTAAATGGGGAAAGTAGGGGCTAGTTTAAACATTGTGAACATTGATCACTCACTCCTTGGAGCAACATCAACAACCACTAACCATTTCTTACACATGATCAAATTGACTCCACAAACACATCTTAAAATACACTAAGAGAGAGGGGATGGTCATCAATAAATACTTGATTTGTGATGCTCTCAAGGAGGTAAAGTTCTATAATTATCCCTCCTTTACACAATTATTGATGTGATCTCATATTATGAGGCTAGATATGTAATGTTGTTTTTCTTAAGGATAGTTCCCTCAAAAAAAAAAATTATATAAGTGGATAAAATCAAATGGGGAAAGTAGGGGGAAAGTAGGGGCTAGTTTATTAAGTCCACTAGGGTTTTCGAGAGGATATGTTTCTTCCATGTTTGTCTCCCCAAAACATACCTAAGAAGCACTTGAATATGGATCTTAACTCATTTGTGACCACACCAACTGTTTGCAAGCTTAAGTTTTAATTTTCATTTGAAAGGGACATCCAAGACCAAATACCTTATATGGATTAAAATTTTGTTTCTTAACCTTTCCTTTTATTCATCCCTAAAAGAGATTGTAGGTTAACTAGGTTGCGCCATTCGGTTCTAAAACAACACAAAACAAACTTACAAGTTTATGCATTCAACCTATGGCATGCATAGAGATGAACCTCTCCTTACCTTTACTGGAATCCATCAAACTCACAACTTTAAGTTTTGAAATTATACAATCAATAAAGCACGTTAACAAACCAAATGTGTGTTTCTACTATAATTGCCCCATTCAAAATAGCCCTAACCCACCCTCTTCACATGGCTCAAAATTGATCCCTTAATCCTCTACTGAGATTTTCATTTCTAATCCTTTGTTGAATTCCCCGAGGTCCTTCATCTTGCCCAATCACAAACCATCCAACTCTCTCTCTCTCTCTCTAGCCTAATCACCTTATCATCTTGACCTCAAATGCCCCTTATTGAACCATTCAACACTCAAACCCTTTCTTACAAGGAGGAAGTGATGGATGATGGCTACTGAATGTTGAAACGCAAGAAGAATGTCCTCAAACATGGAGTTAAGGATTCACAACTTCTATCTATAAATGATGGCTCTCCCTACTAGCAAACACCAAGTCTTGTTCTCCACCTTGGGATCATCCCCCTCCCAAGTTATCTATGGATGCACAATCAATACTTGTTAGTAATTAATTCATGACCCTTCACTCAAAAGAGGACCTCTTCCTTCATAACCCTCAATGAAGTGCAACATCTAATCATAGAACTTTGAAATTTTGCCTATCCATACTTACAAGATTTAAGTTAAACATGTTACGTTTGATCATCACATTGATATCTTACTTGTGCAAGAAGTTAAGGTGAACTCTATCAAACTTGATATCAATCTCCAAACAATCTAGAAATAAGGTCAAAACTTCCACACCAACCATAAGGGTGGATGTGGGAAGTATTGTTAGTGTTATCTCTATGGTAGCTATGTTTCTTTCGTCCTCAAGATAAAATCTCTCCAACAATTGTGTGACTTATGTTGCTCCTTGAAGATCACCTTATGGGGCTCTACTCTGTTAATGTATGTTTTTATTTTCCTAGTGGGATATTTAATTTTCCCCTAGTTATAGGTTTTTCCTACACATTTATTAAGCTTGTTTAAGATAATAAAGTGAGTTAATCATTTAATAACTAGGAGATAAAGTGATGAGTTGTTCTCCACCTTTTAAGGGCAGAGTATTTACTTTTTCATCACTTTATTTAATGTTAGTGGTTATTGGTGGTCAATTCTGACTAGTCAATTTGCCACCTCCATCCTCTCCTTATTTCTATATAAACTCACTACCTAGCTTGTATTTTTTCATCTTGGAAGCTCTTAATGCAATTTTGTCATATCGACATTGCATAATCTTTCGAAGTCCTGGTTTGCATTCTTTATGTTTTTCTAGTTTATGTAACTTTGGTTTTCTCTTAGAAAGTTCCTTGGGCTATTCAATCCATTTTAGATTTCTAAAATCGTATCAAAGCTTCAGTGTTGTAGACTTCTTCCCATATCTAAGGGAACAATCTTGGCACAAAATCTTTGTTGGGTGTGAACTGGGGACTTGAGAACCTCACCATTGAATCAAAGGCGTCAGAGAAAGTCAATTTTGGCTTTCATTTCGTCAAATTTCATTATGTATTGACTGATCTACAAGGGTTTGAAGGTAGGGTTTTAGTTGTCAGATCCGAGAGGTAGCTAATTTTTCAAAGCAATATGAGTGAAAACCAACCTTGACATTACGTCTAGCAGGCCCAAGAACCTAAGGATCGATTGTCAAATCGTCATTTTTTTACACTTAATCGGGGCATGTAGCAAAACAATTTAGGTTGTACAGATCCATACTTGGTGGTACAGCTCATACAGTCACCTACATCATTCATCTATAGCCATTCATGGGTCTGAAGCAGCATATTCGCAGAGAATATTCTCTATAGCGTCGACATCCACATCATTTTCATACCTGTGTCTGCATCATTCTTATATCAGTTTGTACTCCTGTCCATGTTAGCGATCACATCACAAGGTACGATTCACTTTTATATCGTAGGTTTATTTTATATATATAACTTTAGTTTATTAAAATTCATGTCAACTATAAATTTCGTGCATGTGCTTCTAAACTTTGTGGTGGTGTCACATCTTTTTAAAAACCTTATACATCACATGCGATCACATGGAAAACCATGTTTTTGCCCCATGAGAGCTTGAATTTTGCACCCGTTCAGTCTATCCATTGCCTCATATAGGCTTTATTTAGTTTTGCAATAACTTTTAATCCAGATTATGAATTTTTTGAAATGAAATATTGTCGGAAAGTTAGCGATGTGAATTTATCAATGCTATGGGTTATTTTCCAGAATTTTGCTATTTGGTGGCATTTATTGTTGTTTCAAGTCAGATCTTGTTTTATGGCTCCTGAGCTCAATTTTTTGCCATGATCTCTAATTTTCATGATTCTTGCAATGTTGGAAAGGTATTGAGGAGCTCTACATTGCCATCCATGCACCTTACCTTGTATTTTTCCCAAGTTGATCACTATTTCAATTTTTCCCCAAAGGGTGTTCTAGAGATTACTTGGATGTTTGACAGTTGGGAGGGTGCAATTTTCATCTTTGCGCTTCATTTCAATTCCATATCATTTGTCAATTGATTGTTGCTTCATAGATTTCAAGGTTGTGACAGTTTGAGAGTTTTCTAGTGTTCCTTGGCATTGGGTCTATTATTGCTTTATCGCGATTCCAACTTGAGTCCTTCAGTCACTCTAATATGGTTTCTAGCATCAGATTTATCTTTCCTTTGTTTGTCGGATTAAGGATTCCAATGTTACTCCACAAGTCTACTTCCATTGCTTTTTTGCCATAGGTTATCTCATTATGGGGGATTGTATGGTCTCTCTTGTCATCCTTTGTGTGGATGGAGATTGATTGGATTTGTGATGGATATTTTCATTGAGTGGAGTTGAATGGTCTATTCCTTGTCTCTCTTATGGAGGGGTCTTTTCCTTGAATGGGGTTTTGTCCTCTCATTTTTTATGGAGAGCATTATTGTATCTTTTCTCTCTATTGTGGAGGAGTTTTGTCCCACTAGGTTTTCTCCTTTTCTCCATTTGTGACAGATTGCATTTGCATTTGTACATGGGTACCTAACATGGCCTCATAGTTAAGACCCATCTTTGTGTCATTTGTATAAGTATGACCCCTAAGTTGTACTTAGGGGGATGTTGGTGTAAATAGGTGTTTACCTATCTAGGTCCCATTCCATGTTAAGTCCACTTAGGTCCTAGCAAGGAATCTTTCTAGTTAAGCATTAGTTGTCACGTGTCTTATCTAGTTGGGATTTATTTAATGCTTGTGTCCTAGGTTGTTATGACTTAGTTGTCTCATGTGATAGGATTAAGACACTTGTCATGGTCTTGTCTAATCTTATTCCTCACCTTGCATATATAAGCAAGGCTTCATATGTACATTGCCATATTCACCTTGGTTGCCATATTCATTTTGGCATTCTTGCATCCTTAATCATAGCATGATATTTCTGCCATCTCTCTTGTGGAAGTTATTTTGTCTTGCAGGTCATTCTAGGGTGTTGAGGAGTTCACCATAAACTCCTACATACTCAATATAGAACCCTAATACCTCAAGTGACAAAACCCTACTATGGGAGTATATAAGAGGTAACTTACCTATAGTTTGTCAAGTTGCTTGTGGTGACTTTAATATGTTTAAGCATCATGCAAACTACAATTAGGGTTACAACTCTCATCTCTCACAAGTGGAATTTGATGCTTAAACCCTCTCATGCAATACACCTAGCATATGTCACCCCTTGCATGAGCAATATCCTAGCAACTCTTTGCAATAGTTTACATGAAACAATTGAATTATTAATACACTAAGAAAGCTCACTAGACTTGATCACTTATGCATTTCCTATAATATCCCCTTCATCCCCTCACAAGCTCACCATCTTGTTCATCTTGATCAAGTCACCATCCTCTCAAACTGCCTACTCATTTTCACTTCCATCAACCTTGCTAACTTTCCTCCCAATCTTAATCCCCTTCACTTCAAGCTTGAACATAAATCCCACCTTCATCAATGAATTTTTTAGATGCTTTGATTGCTACTTGGAATGTTAATCCTACTTCCTAATGGCTTTGGTGGATTACATGTTGGGAATGTTCCTTAACCCATGCCACTACCTGCTTGTGATACTTTTGGAAAAGGGCAACTTGAAAAAGGAAAACACTTGAAAATTATGGTGGCTACATTGTAAATATACTCTACCACCAATGGACATTTAATTTAAGGGTGTTCCAATCACCTCTTTCCTACATTCTATATCCTACCCAAGGATAAGAGTGAACTCGGCATGATATATCCTTAAACTCAAGGAATTTGCCTTACAACAATATAGATCATCAATTCCTTATATGGGGATGTCCCTAAGAAGCACCTTGTTTAATACAACATTCATACATTTTTTTTAGATCGAATAGTTGAGGTTCTATTGGGGCACCACCCTTTAAAATAATTCAATATTACATTCATAATGCTTCTAATTATTAAAAAAATTAGCAAAATAACATCTTGATACAAAGACATACTATAGCTATAATAACCAAAACAACAAACAACACATCAAGATTACCAGCACTAAAACTTAAACACTAGGCATACACATTACTACCACCCTAGATCCAACATTCATCGAGACCCACTACATCATCTATCTATACCAAATATTCATCCATTGAGCCAAAAATAGGACCCACATATGTATTTATATGATTTGCCTAAATAATGCATGCCAAAGGGGAACCAAAGGCCATAAGCCACATCTTTCCACCTACGAGATCTATGCAAAGAACCTCCATATGGTACCAAAATTGAGTAGTCACACCCAACCTATACATACCCTTATCTATGTCTGGCACACAACCTTGCTAGAAATTTGCCAATATCAACACAAAAAGCACTAAGTATGCCAACTTCTATGTAATCCTCCACTAGGCAATAATCCTTCGGAGCAAGGAATTTGACCAACTCAACACCCTCCAATTGATGAGATACCATATTTTTTCAAGGTTTGGGTTCATTTGTTAAAGACTCCACCACCATGATAGCAAGCTCAATTATAAAATATTTTCAATAGTCATAACGAAACCTCTGCATTTGGAATAGGTTATGGAAAATTAGCTACAAAATCGACTTGTAATGTTATCTTGGGCACTTCTACCATAGCCATACCACTTATAACATTCTTCACAAACCCTAGGGCCTCCACTGAACTATGGTGAATTATATCTTCACCTTTATTAGAGCTCCTTTGGTTTGTCATCCTGACAAATAAAACCAGTAGTTTTTCTCCTATGTTAATCTAGAGCAAAGACTCCACGACTAAAAACAACCTAGACCATTGTACATGAAACATTCTCCACACACTACTAATATAAAGAGTTGCCATATGCAAGCACTAAATGCCATTCCTTCACAAGCTTCTACTATATCCCACCAATTTGCAAGAGAACCTTAAGTTATTCCAACCCATTAAAACCAATGTTAATCACAATAATGAAATTAGCATCGACAGACCAAAAACATAAATGCCACCAACCTTATCTAGACCAAAACAAAAATAAGATATTTAAGATCAAGTTCAATAACAGAGCTCCCTAATAGAGACCATGCTATGAATTATTTAGGTTGAAATATGAGAATGTCATCCAAAATCTTCACATATACTAGAAAGATGCCTATACACAACTATAATAGGCTCTTACTCAACTCCCTTATTAGCCAAAAATTGTATTGCTTCATTCAACATGTGCCTACAATGATGAAAGAATCTATGAGTTCTATTATAACTCCAGCACATCCTCAACATACTTATTTAGCTTTCAATTATATGTTGATCCTTTCATAAATTCATTCGTAACAACTAAGGAACCATCTTCTATGACAATATTACTCATATTCTGAGAAATATCAACCAACACACCTACAAACAAAGCTTCCCATTCAACTTCATTATTGATACAATAACCAAAAGAAGTGATCCCTCATAAATGAACCTATCTGTTGTGTGGTCTCACAACACACCCCATTGCATATGAAAGCAAGGGGACCCATTTTTAGCATGGCATAGCTTACATCATATTGACACTTCTCCATTGCAAACTCACCTACAAACAATCAACTTCACTTCCTAAACCTCTCCCCCATCTGCCTCTTTTCATAAGATTATATCCTTTAATCATATATTAGGGTTATGTGATCAATCTTGCCATATCTAGAACACCATTTTTGTCACATTCCTACCATTTTTTTGCAAAAGTGGTCTTGGACAATTGCCTCCTTGATGTGTTTTCTTATGATAATACGAAACCAGGCTTTGGAGGTCTAGAGTTGATGCTCAAGCCCAACTTACCTCCTTGAAGCTTCTCCATTGCAAACTCACCTACAAACAATCAACTTCACTTCCTAAACCTCTCCCCCATCTACCTCTTTTCATAAGATTAAATCCTTTAATCGTATATTTGGGTTATGCGAACAATCTTGGCATATCTAGAACACCATTTTTGTCACCTTCCTACCATTTTTTTGCAAAAGTGGTCTTGGGCAATTGCATCCTTGATGTGTTTTCTTATAATAATATTGTTGAAACTTATAGACAAATGATCATTGAATTCTTGTTGAATTTTAGATGTTTAGTTGTATTTCCCTAGTCATTTTCTCCTCATGAAGTGGAAATAAAGCTACTTTGCTCTAACCTCTTTTTTCATATGACAAAGTTGACTATTAGTATACTATCAATATGTTCAAAGAGCAATCAAGAGCTAGCTCACCAAGTTGGCAACATCCAAACTTAACACAATGGAGAATAAGAAAGATCTCACAAAGTGGTTAGATAAAGTTGTTAATGATTTGAAAGCATTTTCCTTACTAGAATGAAAGATTGATAGCTTCAAAATGCACCAAAAAATGGCGCAACAAATTAATTATTCCACTAGAATGAAATATTGATATTCATGCAAAGTATATGATCAAGAATGACCTTTAATTGCTTTAGTACTGTAAATCCCTATAGTATGTACAAGTCTTTACTGAAATTGAACATAAAACATGAAGTAAAGGAGTAAATTAGTGTTACTCCAATTTAAGCTCTACCATTTCAACAAATTTTGATCCTTAAAACTAAGCTAATCATTGCCTTTTATAGAACACAAGGCAAGAGCTTGTTACAAAAATCTCATGGCTAAAGAAACAAACTAATTATCAAGAGACATGTAACACAAAATATCTTCGAAATGAGCAGATAGTTTTAGAAGAATTGGTCAATTTTATGCTTTGTAACT
Source organism: Sequoia sempervirens (assembly GCA_007258455.2). Taxonomy (NCBI): domain Eukaryota; kingdom Viridiplantae; phylum Streptophyta; class Pinopsida; order Cupressales; family Cupressaceae; genus Sequoia; species Sequoia sempervirens. Next base: position 305,451,568 of record VDFB02000003.1, on the reverse strand, counting down.
GCATCTTTGTTGATAATCTTTTAATCTATCAAAACTCTGAGTTCAATATTTGCAATACAACCACTTTGGCCTCAAAATACTCATGGTTGATCTTTAAATGTAACTTCCTTAAAACCTGCTTCTTCAACCCTTTATCCGGCTTATGTTTCTACTCGCAAAGCCTAAAACTTGTTTTGCTACCCACACACCTCAAAATCATCGCATTTGGTTACATATGCTCCTGGCATCAAGAAAAGCTTTCACTATCGGCATTGGCATTTGGTTCTGCCTTTTGTAACCTTTAAAATTTCATGCACCAACAAACCATTATACAAAATGGATTACCTTGTATTTAATCATATAAACTTTTATTCCAATAAGGTAAGTTCTAATTAGTATAACAATCTTTATAACACCAATAGGCCCCCATGTGAAAACAACAGTTGCACAACCAACCTTGAGTGAACCTAGTAAGTCAAGACCTAACATTATCAAGCCTTGGGATAGCTAAAATCTTCATCGAATTTAGTGATTCTTTCAAGACAGATAGGTTATGTTGTTCACCTAATAAAATCTATATGCATGTTATTGTGTGTATAACATCCACACCAACACTACCCCTTGAGTTTCCAATAACAAAATCCTCCACCAACATGACCCTAATTGCCCCTTAATGCAACATAAAAGTTTAATTTAGCAAGGCCCTTTGAAAAACAACACTTTTTGCATACTCTTAATATTCTTTTTACCAGCCTCACCATAATTGTTGCCTATTATTCCTTGAACGAGAGCATAATGTTGTTGTTAACAATTTGTGGCATGATGTTTATTGTAAAGGAAAATTGTTTCTAGCATTGTAATTCAAGACTTAGGGTTATTCATGTTTAAACAATTTTTTCAAAGGCAAACAATTAATTTCCTAGCATCTTAATTGATGTAGTCAATCACTTAGACATAGTCTCAATTGTCCCTTCTTTATAGAGTGGAATTGTTCGATTCAACAAAATGAGCAACCACTAGCTCTCCTTGACAATATTAGAGAAAAGTGGCATTTTAGAAAGGGTATCCAAACTTTCAAGAATCTATGGGACCTACCCAATCTCCAATTGAAGAGTTGGAGACAAGTTCAACATTAACTCAGGTAAGCCCACAATAGTGAGTCCCACTTGTGGGACATCACATTTTTGAAGGTGTTGGGCGCTCAAAAGTTTCAAACACCCTCGTTCAAAAGTTTTTCTTCGAACGAAGGTGGTGCATTTTTTCAAATATAGGTAGTGGCACAACACCTTCGAACGAAGGGTGACCTTCGAACAAAGGTTATTCGAAGGTGCCTTCCATCATTAAAAAAATGAAGGGACCTTCGAACGAAAAGAAATCCCCTCATTCCAAGGTGGTTTGATGGCCTCTTCTCTTTCATGTCTGAGATTTTGCTTAGAATTTTCACCTTCAAACCTCAAGTTGAACCTTCAAATGGAATCAATCAAAGAACATATTTTGTGCAGATTTGTAGCACTCGAAGTAAGCTTTCCAACGAGTATAATATTGAATATATTTAATTTGATTATTATAATTGTTTTCTATTTTCTAGTGAAGATAGGTTTCTCAGCAATTGTGAAGGTATTAGTTCCACACATGGAAAAAATATTAAAATAGATGAAAAATTATTGAAAAATAATGGTCCTCTAAGTATTGATGTTCTTATTTCAACACAATAATATTAATTCGAATGAATACAAAAAAAAAGTTATAAGATACCGAATGAACCTATGTCCGAATTATAGCTAATCTCACTTCAAAATGTTATACAAATTAAATCATGCAACAAAAAATTATCAAAACATATCCACGCCCTAGATATCTATGTTACGAATCTATGTTTAAAAATTTATAATTTTATCCTTCCTACAAATAAAGTTATGCTATACCAAATAAACATCACTTTTTATAAATACTATTAACTATAAATTTACAAGTTATTAAAATTTACATAAACTAACAAATTATTTCTTAGAATTTTTTAAAACATATATTTATAATCTACAGACAAAATTTCACAAATCACTAGTTCATGTCATCTTCAAATTATTAACGATTTAGTTCCTATAAGTGTCAAAAAGTGAAAATTTCGTGAAAATGGTTGATTTCAATGTCCTATTTTGGCCAAAAAGTGGGACACACTATTCTAGGGTCACCCACTCTTCCTTCAAGCTTCTTATAGGCAATCCATTCTAAATATTCAAGATCTTGTCCCTCATTTACTACTTAAGATGTCTACATTTTGTCACTAAAACTTTTTCAAAAGAATTCTCGATGACTCGATGGCAAAAGGCCTCCCCTCTTCTCACTCAAAGCCATCTACATCATTCTCCCCATCCCTTTCTATAAGTCCTAGACTCAATGCTAGGATATTATTCATTATATTAAACCAAGTGGGGAGCCCTCAAAGGAAGCTTTGGAGGTCCAGAGTTGATGCTCAAGCCCAACTTACCTCATTGAAGCTTCTCCATTGCAAACTCACCTACAAACAATCAACTTCACTTCCTAAACCTCTCCCCCATCTGCCTCTTTTCATAAGATTATATCCTTTAATCATATATTTGGGTTATGCGATCAATCTTGCCATATCTAGAACACCATTTTTGTCACATTCCTACCATTTTTTTGCAAAAGTGGTCTTGGACAATTGCCTCCTTGATGTGTTTTCTTATGATAATACGAAACCAGGCTTTGGAGGTCTAGAGTTGATGCTCAAGCCCAACTTACCTCCTTGAAGCTTCTCCATTGCAAACTCACCTACAAACAATCAACTTCACTTCCTAAACCTCTCCCCCATCCACCTCTTTTCATAAGATTAAATCCTTTAATCGTATATTTGGGTTATGCGAACAATCTTGGCATATCTAGAACACCATTTTTGTCACCTTCCTACCATTTTTTTGCAAAAGTGGTCTTGGGCAATTGCATCCTTGATGTGTTTTCTTATAATAATATTGTTGAAACTTATAGACAAATGATCATTAAATTCTTGTTGAATTTTAGATGTTTAGTTGTATTTCCCTAGTCATTTTCTCCTCATGAAGTGGAAATAAAGCTACTTTGCTCTAACCTCTTTTTTCATATGACAAAGTTGACTATTAGTATGCTATCAATATGTTTAAACAACAATCAAGAGCTAGATCACCAAGTTGGCAACATCCAAACTTAACACAATGGAGAATAAGAAAGATCTCACAAAGTGGTTAGATGAAGTTGTTAATGATTTGAAAGCATTTTCCTTGCTAGATACTACTTTCCACAACAAAAACGAATCAGCAAAGCCAAAATCCTTGATTTGAGGAGCATTCAAACAACTGTGAATAACATTACTAATAAAAAAGATGTCAATACTAAATGACATGTAGTTGATGAATTTGACAGATAGATATTCAAGAAATAATTTTCAATTCTATTTATCTTCATCCTAAGAAATATATTATATTGAATTCATTTTTGTTGTTATAATAATTGAATATAAATGATAGTCAACTCTCACTCTAAAATAGATTTGTAATAATATATCATTTTAACTTTAAATCATATAAAAAAATTATTAACTTGCAGCTTTAAAGAATCTATGTGAATGAAGATTCATTTTATAATAGAGCTAATCCAAAAAAAAATTGCCAAATAAATAAATAATGGAGTAAAATTAAAAGTACATATCTTTTACATAATCGGTAGGCAACATAGAGTGCTACCACAACCACTGAAAGTTCAGTTTTGAATAGAAATGCATAGTTTAATCATTCGTGGCCTTTTGCATACAGCTCCCCTTCAAAAAGCATAAAGCAAATATGCACACTTGCACTCACCCCCTGACATAATGAATTCACGTCATTCTATGCAATAGAAAAAAATTGAACTTTTACTATTGTCGCTTTTAATTATATTTTGATGATTTTTTATGAACCTTAATTATGTCATCATTAACTACTACTTACGCTAATTAGACAAAATTATTCGTTTTTACACAATCTTTTTACATTCCCAAAAACAAAAGTAAGTGTTGTGATATTTAAGTACACGACAATTTTTTTTGTATTGGATAAAAATGATCAAGTTACAATAATCCAGAAAACTGAAGCAGCAAAAGAAAATCTAGACAAAACCAAGAGCTCAGAAAGACTTTAATTTGGAGAGCAGTTTTAGTCTTTTTCAGCTTTCATATGTTTAAGTACACAACAAATAATTAGTGCCATTAGCTAGGAGACAACACTATAAATGTTCTCTTTCTGAAAAAAAATTTTTGTCATTAGTAGGCTTCAACGATATTTTTTATTTTACTTTTATAAATAAGGGTTCGCCTTAGGGAATGCATGGAAGTAGATTTAAATAATCTATTGTAAAAAACATTAAATTAATTGGTTCTGGTTTGAATTTGAGTAAGTCTAATGGGTTTTCTTTTTCAAAGAGAAGGCCATCTAATAATAGACTACTTGGCTAGGACAATTTGTTTGATCTTCCTTGTCAACTAATCTAATCAAGCATCCTATTAAACTTCCCCATGGTCTTCTAATCCTCCTAAGACTTTTTCTCCACCCCATTCCCCTATCATTGCTTCCCCTTCTACCTCTCTTCAAAACAATCAACCCAAAGCTCCTTCAATTTATTCCTTGTATTATTGGGATATTGTGACGACAAATGGACGGAGAATCGTTAGAGGGAAAACCCATCTAGTTCTTCTCATTTACCTAGCAATCATTCCCCATCTTATGATCGATCTACCTCTCCTATTACCAATTTGGGCCCTCCAATTCATTTTTTTTGTCTCTATCAATGTCTCTTCCATCTACCTCTAAGGATAGAATGGATTCTAAATAGCATGTTATTCTTGCAAACTGTTTTAGTATGTTTCCTCAAAAGGATGATTTCATAACTTCATCTTCATCACAAATTGAAATATCCTTTCTTGGAATATAAAAGGGATTATGTTGTACCTCATCATAATTTCTAAGTTCAAGAGACAATCTTGAAGTGGAAGTCGAATCTATTATTCCTACAAGAAGCTAAGCTTAGTAGTAGCCAACTTGATACATCTTTGTTTAATGCGTGGAGTTACATTTTATGCATACTTCTCATAGAGATGGGAGAGGAGTTTCCATTAGAATTCTACCTTAGGTTTCTAAGTGATAAATGAAATAACCCTCATATAATTGTGTTTGAGCGCTCATTCTTATCAATGGACAACCAATTGGATTTTGTTTTGTTTATTCATGTAATGATGTTAAAGCGTTGCTCCTTAGGGATGGATGTTTAAATTTTTCACAAGTGTTAATTGGATTTTAGGCAGCCTTTCTAATATGGTGGAACACCACAAGGATCATAATTGATTTAATCATTCTAAACTTGGCAATAAAGAATTTGATAACTAGTTATAATGTCGTAATTGCTTGGGTGTGGTTGACCCTATTCATGATAAATGATCCAGTCATGCTAAACAATTATTCATGTGGTTCAACTACAAATTTGGAGGTGATAGAAATTAAGTGGGATAGATAGGTTATATTTATCTCCTAGTCTGTCATTGGTCCAAACATCTTTTGGCTATTATATCCAAATGGATCATCCCATAACACTCTCAAATCATCATACTAATTTTGTTCTATTTTGCTAACAAAAAAGTCAACATTGAATCTCCACTGCCATATAAACTCAATAATTCTCAATCAAAAAATCTTGTTTGTGATGGGCACACGCTTATACAGAGAGGGGGGGTGAATCAGTATAAGATAAAATTTTACTTATTTAAAATTCAACAACCACAATAAAAGCAATCACACAAGATCTAACAATTAAAAGACACAAGATTTACGTAGAAACCCTTTCGAGAGAAAACCACGAAGAAAGTACTACTTGGATCTATTGTCCAAATCCACCCTCAAAATAAAATACTCTTACAAAATTTAAACATCCGCTAAGCACCAACTTAGAAAGAGACCGATCTCTTCTATTGAGAGGCACCAACCTCTAAATGGACAAACACTTCGACTTCTTGAAAATGCTTCTTCAATGGATGAAAATTAAAATAGATCTACCTCACAAAATTTTTCCTTGAATGATCTTCTATATTTCTATCCTTCAAAAATTTGCTTGTACTTGAATGATATATCTTTTTATTCCACAATTACTTTCCATCCAACCTTCTTATTTCATTTTTATATCTTCAAGCCACTTGGAGAGGGGTGTGATTCTATGAAGAGAGGCACCACTTCACACTTCACATCTTTTCCAAGAGAGGTGACTTTATATGCATTTATTTGTGGGCGCCAAAATGGGGTTGGCTAGGGAGGGGGCGCCAAAGTAGAGGAGGGTCGGCCAACATAAACAAGAAATTTAAGCACTCCCTTGGTAAGATAAAATCGTCTATCTTGTGATCTTAAAGAGTATATTCAATTAGTGGCCTTTGGCCATTACAACCTCATACAATTTCCTTCATGGATCAGCGATTTCCTTCTTGACATCAATAACAACAATATGACACCAATATTTCCAACAATGTGTATGGTTTCCTTGGTTGGCATTTGAAATTCTAGACCCAAATCACAAGAAGGGGAATCATGTTTTGAGTGTTGTTTCACTATCTCACAATGCACTAGTTTCTTACATTCTTTTGGCAAAAGAATGGCTTGGAAACATAAGAGTAGGGGAAAATCCCTTCAAGAGAAATTAGGCCATTGCCAAAAAAAACTTCTAGCATCCAAGCTTCTAATGTTGCCATTGAGACTTAGTTGCATAAACTCGACAATTATAAGTGACAAGGACCTAAAATAATAACTACGATGAAAGAGAGTAATAAAGATTTCAAACTAATAGAATGCTAGTAGGGATTATACCATTTATACATTGTTCTACTATAAGGTTATAAAACATTATATTATATGCTTTCTTACGTGGCCAGTACTTGCATCATAATTAAATCACAACACCCACAAAGATCGAGGATGGCATATCTTTGCCAACACGTGCTAACTACATTTCATTAGTAGGCGCCACTGTATGATATCATTCTTGCTATTATGAGATGGAAGGGATCGAATGGAACCAGGCCTGGAATTTGACAGTTACCCTTCCCTGTCATATGAAAATTTTGTGACAGTTTGTTCATTTAAATACCTGTCATTTTACGTTTTATGAAAAAAATTAACTGTCAAAAAAAATATTTGAAGTACCTAAAAAATCAATATATTAGTAATCTATGAAATATTATTTTATAAAATAATTATGTTAGAAAATTTACAAATTTTAGAAACTATGCATGCACTCAATTAGTAAATCCAATTGCATATAATAAATTTTATTGATAATTAAATAATTATATATATGTAATTTACATTTTGACAATGCATAGAGTATTAGATTAAGAATAATTATATTGCACAATATGATTTTTTTTCCATATATTTATTCTCTAATTTGTAAAATTGTATTACTATTTTGACTATAAATTAATTTATTGATTTCATATGTGTAAATATCATAAAAATACATTTAAATATCAATTTCAAACCTACCAAGAAATTGCTAAATAAAATTAAAATTAATTTAATGTTTGAATTGGTCTATCTAAAAACACATTTAAATATCAATTTCAAATCAAATCTAGCAAGAAATAATTATATAAAATTAAAAATAGTTCAATCCACAAATTGATCTATCTAAAATCATATTTAAATATCAATTTCAAACCTATCCAGAAATAATTATATAAAATTAAAAATAGTTTAATCCTTATTCAACTCATTATCTAAAATTTCAAAATGCTCACCAATAAAACACAACTACTCCTTGAAAAAAATCAAAGTTGAATCACTGTAAAATAAATGTTGTTGAAAACACAATGCTATAAAGTGAAATTAGCTGCTATTGTTCAAATTTTTTTATAGTTTAATCTTAAATTCATTTATCTAAAAACATAAACTATTTGTAAAAGGCAAACAAAATTTCAACATCTCACCAATAAAACCAAATGCTCTATTGAAGAAAATCAAAGCTAAGAATCACTGTACACAAAATACTATAAAATAAATCTTGTTGAAAAAAAATGCTATAAAATAAATGCTTTGAAAATACAATGAAAATTTGTGCTATGTTGTTATTCATAAGAATATCCTATATATATATATATTAAAAATGTAAAATTAGAAAATATTGATAATTAGAAATAAATCTTAAATCTTAAATTTATTGTTAATTGTAACAAGAAGTTTCTAAATTATGTAGAAAATAAATCTTGTTAAAATATTCAAAAAGTTAAAAATCAATTATATTCTATTTTGAAAAGATTTTGAATTAATATATATTTTTATAATAAATATTATAAATCATATATATTAATATAAAGCAATGATAATTATTAGTAAAAAAAGTCAAAATCTTTAAAAAATTAGAAAGAACTATATTTAATCTTTGAAAAGATTATATTCTCAACAGAGATTTTGAATTAATAAATATATTTATAATAAATCATATATATTAATATAAAGTGAAATTAGAAAGAATTATTCCAATTTTCCATTATAAACTAATTTATATTTTTATCATAAACATATATATATATATATATATATACCTACAATAAATTTTTACGGTTTAATAATAATTTCAAGTGTCATATTTACGGTTATATAAAAATATAGCAAGTCAAATGATACGGTCTACTAATTTTTTAGGTTGTAATATACGATCCAAAATGCAAAAAAAGGGTCAAATAGACCATCAAATTCCAGGCCTGAATGGAACTATTTGGGAAACACAAATCAATTTAACACGTATTCGTACCACAATTGGTTTCATGGGTAAAATGGATACAAGTATGCGCTTGATACGCGATGCTCGCCAAATGACATGCATTGGTATCATATCTGAACTGTCTCAAGCAGGTATTTAAAACGAGGTCTAGTTAGTATCTGCCATATAATAGCTCCTCATGGAAGAAATTGTGGTAACGAGCCACAAGTATCGCTTTAATTCTAATATAGCATCTATGTTTGTGGGTTTCCTCTTGGATTTGGGTGAAGACAAAGCTACCATCAGCACCATGGCAAACATAATGATCAAGAAACACCTACTTAGGGACCTCAACAACACCCTGCAGACCGCGGTTCTTGGTTTGGCGCTTCCCACGTTGGCCGACTCTTCACAGAAGGCAAATGGATCCTCAGTTGCGCAGTGGAAGCCATTTGTTATAGCCAACAATACTCAGTTGAAAAATAGAAGCAAGTTTAAGGCTATGAAGCGATTGGAGTTTCTAAAGCAAGTTGTGGACCTCAACGACCATATCGGCATCGAATGGATGATATCACCCGTCACAGACAGCTCCGAGGAAGATGAAGGTTAAAGTATAAGGAAAATAACAGGACTATAATATTGTAAAGGCCTTTTGTTAATAGCCCAATATAAATAGTATTTTGTTTACAGCCCTTGAGGTGTGCATCCGAATTTTTAACAGTCTCAACATCTCCTTATAGACAATGTAATATTTTCAGCTTAATCAATATAAAGGGAGCAATCCCATGGATCGAAATTTACAAATTTAAAAAAAAAAAAACTATTTGCTCGAGGTAAAGCGTAGTAAAGAGAATTTATTTTCATGGTGAAACTGACATATTCCTATATGGTTTTGGCCATAGAGTTTATTCCCATTATTAGGGTTTCAAATCTTCCTTGTCTGATTGCATTTTTTTTATACCTAATCAAGGTTCAGATTGCTCTTTTGTTTGTACTTCATTGATATACGTTCTTTGGGTTTTGCGTTTTGTTATGTGGTTTTGTTTTCATCCCACCCAACACACACTTCTGGCTTCTAAGGTTTTGTTTGCTGATTTATGATTTTTCAGATTTCGTATTAGATCTTCCTACCTTTTATGTCATTTAGCGTTTAGGGTTTTTGTACATGTTTTGCATGCCAAGGTCTCATACACATCCTCAATTCCCTTAAGAATCCTCGTTTAAATCCTCAAATGGTCCAATCTATTGAAACTTACACTTTTGATGGTATTATCATGGGTATTATTATTGTTCCTACTACTATTGAGCATGTGGTTGAGAATTTTGATCATGAGGAACATTTGGATCGACAAAATTTTGTACATGAATTTACTAGTTTGACCAATATTCAATCCTACAAATTTGGGCCCTTCATGATTTGTTGATTAACAAGCCATTTAGTTTAGAGGTGCTTCAAGGCATCGGTGTTAAGGCTACCTCTTCTAGTTTTGTGGTGATGTATCTCCCCGTCCCCCAATCTTACCCAAGTCACTCCTCTTTTTTGTTGCCTCCTAGTTGTGTTTCTCAATTTGGTATGCCTCTTTCCACACCTTCCACTTCCATGTTGGATATTGTTGTAATGCCTACTTCTCATCTTGAGCTTTATACCTCCACTCCTATTTTTTCCTTCCTTTCATCCCACTATTGTCACACTTACTTTCCATGCTCTCCCTAACAATACCATGACTACCCATGTTCCTAGTATTCCCTATCCCGCAGTCACTCCCAACACTAATGTTGTGTCTTCTTCCCCCGTATTAGTGTTATTCCTACATCTGCCCTTGCCATAACTTCTCCTATACCTGATGCCACTCCCTATTCCATCCCGCTTACTATGCCCATGATCATACCTCATCCTACCTTTTCCCTCCAACCTACCTATAACCAACGTTTCTTTCCCATGTTCCTATTACCACCATCCCTACTCCTAACTTAGATGCACTTATTATAGAATAAAGCATAAGCTAGATGCAAGGCCGATTGGTCAAGACAAGGATGAATATGTTGAGGCACAAAATACCCCACTTGCTTTTCAAATTATGACTTATCCTCTATCTAGTGGTTGTATAGCACCTCAATTTGGAATGTCTAATGGAAAGGGTGACCCTAATACACATTTGAGATCTTTCACTCCAGCATATTTGGATTGCATATGAAGATGAGGTTTTGGCTGAATTATTTCCACATACTTTGAAGGATTATGCTATTGAGTGGTTTTTCTCTTTACCTCATGGATCTATTCATTCCTTTTTTAGAGTTAGCCAAAGCATTTTAAAGACTATTGTTTCAGAATTACTGAAATATGCCCAAGGACATAGTGAGTACATACCTGATTATGTTACTGGCTTTCAGCTCTTACGTGCTAAGTTACATCATCAACTTCTTGACCATGTGCTAAAGAGTACTTTTATTAAGGGTTGTTGGCACCTATTCAAGGTAGTGTGTATCTAAATGGTTTTGCTTCTTTTATGGACTTGAGTGCTCATTTGAAGAATGTTGAATTGAAGTTGCTTGCCTCTAATCTCCTAAGTATGGCTCATCTTCTCATGGTTCTTCTACATCTTCTTACCCTTCAATATTTCAAAAGAAAAATGTTTCAAGGGGTAATGATCATGGAGACAAAAAGGATCATGTGCATCACGTTAATAGTACTTTTAATATGTCCACTTTTAAGGCTCATACTTTCAGAGAGTTTGAAAAGTTACACACGCCCTTGGATATTGTGCTTCGCATTTTATTGAACTCTAATTTGATTTTCTTCCACCTATCCATCCATTATATCTAGCTAGAGGGCTACCTAAGAATTATAATGAGAATGCATTTTGTGACATTCATGGAGTCAATAGTCACCATACACAAGGGTTAATGGCTTTAAAACATAAGGTGCAAGATTTGATGACAATAACATGATTCATATATAAGGCATCATAAATGGTATCAATAACAACAAAAACCCTTTAGTTACTCCCTTTATTAGAATTTGAAATTTATACTAATCCATTTTTGGGTCATGCTAACAATGTTGATATACACCATGAAAAAGATCATTTTGCCATGGAAAATGCACATGTTGATAGAGATTTCATGGACGACTATTATATTGATTCTCATGTACAATCACATACAAATCCTTTGTGAGTATGTAACAGCATAGCAATTTACAATCTTCTTCTCATGGTTCTCCATTGACTTAATTTTTCAATGATGAGATCTCACGAAATAATTATTATGGTCCATTATAAGTGACTAGCCATGCCAATGGTTGTTCACCTAGTTGCTTCCTCATTGATCCTATGTATCAATTTAATATATGCACTACAGAGTTTTTGTTTAGTCATCATATCCAAGAGCAAGCTTATGCACATTCAAGCGATTCGTTGAGAATGACTAATGGTATTTTGGTTGGGACCATGGGTTGCATCATTCTATCTTCAAAAGTTTGTCCTAAGGAGCCTCTAGTGTTATGTCTTGTCATTCCATCCTTGGATAGATTTGGAATGCTGCTTGGTAGACCATGGATAGAACAATAAAGTGTAGTTTCTTTTGTTTTACATCAATATATTAAATTTATTTATGAAGACAACGTGGCTAAAATTGATAGATCTTGTAATGTCCCCTAGTTGATTGAACCATCGGGATCAGTGGATTAGCCTATTACAGGAGTTCCCGTAGGCTAATGTGATGTTTAGGGAGCTCAGTTGGTAGTTTTTCTTGAATTTTCTATATTTGGTAAGTCAGGAGGATCAAGCCGTTGTGGGACTTTCAGTGTTGGACTTGGAGCGTTTCACCGAGAGCTTTCCAATGAGCTATTACACATGGTTTTCCGAGTCCGATTGATATTTTATTTTAATGCCTGAAGTTTGCAGTCTATTTATAAAGTGACTTAATTATTTAAAATGAGGACATTATAAAGTTATTTTATAAAGTCACTTTACACATGAAGTTGTTTTAAAAGGTGTGTTCCCTAGGTCGGTCAACCCCATGAGGAAGCATGGGCCTTTGGCAAAATAATAATAGAATATTAAGTGAGCTTTTATCCCACATCTCTTGTGCTGGGAAATTGACCTCCAACAAGGATTATAAATGAATGTGAGAGGGATGTCTTAGAGTAGGAATGAATGAGGATTGATTTTGATAGTTATTTGCTGGAGTTATTTGCAAGCCTTGGAGGATGCCAATCCTTCTTTGGTATCACTTCCGACGCCATTGGAATACATGGTCTTGGAGGTTATTGTTTGATTACTTGAAGCCATGCCTTGGGAGTTCAAAGTTCAAGCTTGCTGGTGTAAAAAAGATGATGATACAGAGACATTTATTTCTGTAGCAAACTTGGAGACAATTCACAGAAGTCACAGAGAAGTTAAGTTGCTGGATATTTCCTTTGGCTGGGCCATACTGAACTGATCTGGGCCGGACTGCAGCAAGGAGAGAGTTCTGGGATGTGGAACTTGCAATTGTTGGGACATGGGAGTCTCTCAAGCTTGGACGTGGTCTTGGAAACTCCACATTAATTGGCTGCAGAAAAATCTTAAAGTTGTGGACATCTTGTTGCTGCTGTAGTTCGATTTGGACCACCTTTGGAGACTACTTCCTGTTACAGCAAAGACTTTCCAGGTTCTTGGGGTTCTGGGTACTTCACATTTAGATAATAGGCCCCTAAAAACGAACTGGGTTGTTCTTGTATTGTTCAACAAGTTGATATTTTGAAAGCTATGTAAATCTGGAATTTTCAGCTGTTTACATTCATTGTCATTTCCCAATTGTTGCAAAATCAGTATTGCAATATATACATATATATATTTTGTTGTTCTATTGGTTGTCATTGTATATGTTTAAAAGAAGCTCCCAAACACAAACGCACCAAGTTCAACTAAACCACAGAAAACATCTCAGACAAGTAAAAAAAAATCAGGCTATTAATTTCATGAACAGGGCAGTCCATTACAGATCTCAATATAAGCCACTGTCTGATTTGAGTCCTTTTATTTTGGATACATTTGTGAAACAGTCCTAAGGAGCCTCCTTATGAATGTAAGGATGATATGCGAGATTTATATAAGTTTCACAAAGAAAAACAATGAAGGACAAATATTAAGAAGAATCAAAAATTCATTTAATATACAAAGCTTATTGTGGTTCAGTCCAAGATCACTTATGCACCTTCTTATTTAAAGCACTAAGAAATGGAAAGGCCTAAGGATCCTCAAGTTGCACATTCTACAACTTTTAAGCATAAATGTCTTGATATATTTATGCCAAAATAATCCTTACAAGGAACCTATTACTCGTGTACCAAGCCAGCAAGAGAAAAATAAAGAAGTTGTCTATGATAAACCCAAGTTTCATCTTAAAGGAACTATTTCTTCATGGCTACCTAAGAAAGATGTAATGGACAATAAAAATCAGAATTTCTCTATGGAGCCACCCCCAAAGAAGCAAGAACAGCAAATAAAGAATGATAAAGCAACAATTGTACCTATTCCCAACATTTTTACTAAGAGCACCACTTCTTATCATGATTGAAGTCATTTTCTTGAGGAAATAAAGCATGATGCTACTTGCTGGTGTGAGGATGATCTCTTCAATGGTTATCTCTCTACTAGTTTTGATGCAGACCTTAAGTATTCTCATGCTTTACTTATTTATTTATTGCCTGTTTTTTCCCTACATGGCTTTCTTCCCATGTTCTTAGTTAACATTTGCTCTTTCCTATAGTGTCTTTACACTTCAACCTTTTGTATATGCCATATTAGTTGTGCATCTTTTATGTTCATTTCACCTTCTATATTATACTTTATGTTGTGTTTCCCCAAAGGGGCACTCTTCCTTTTGATATTTCTATGTCTAGCTCCTATATTTTCCTATATTCCTCGTCTAGCTCCTATGCAATCCTATATGCCTTGTTTGACTCTTATATGCTCCTATTTTCCATGATTAGCACCTATGTACTTTTCCCATGTTTCTTGTTAGCGTACGTGTTCCTATGTTACATGATTAGCACATATTTCTCATCTAGTTTCATCGCTTTCCTATATGCCTACTTTGACTCTTGTATGTTCCTATTTTCCATATTAACATCTATGTTTTTCCTATGTTTCTTGTTAGCTGACATGTTTGTGATGCTCTTATGTTATCTATATGACTGACTTGTGTTATGCTTGTCTTTATTATAATCCTAATTGAAACTTACATATGCTATTACTCATGCATTTTTATCATGTTATCACGACTATATGCTTCTCATGTCTACATTTTAAATTGCTTGTGTGTATATTGTAGACACCTAAAATCCATACATACATTTCAGCCATTATCACACCACATCTAGCCCACGCACGCACTTCTAACACTAATCACTTTGAATGTTCTTCTAAAGTTAATTGAATAAGTCCTAACTATTCAATTAACC
Organism: Sequoia sempervirens; assembly: GCA_007258455.2. NCBI lineage: Eukaryota > Viridiplantae > Streptophyta > Pinopsida > Cupressales > Cupressaceae > Sequoia > Sequoia sempervirens. The sequence continues at coordinate 305,436,375 of VDFB02000003.1, read as the reverse complement.
AATCCCATCTTCCCTCCAACATTAATTAGATACATTACCTCTACTTATTCAATTAATTTAACTCATTCAGCTTTCTCTTCTAACTTTCTCACCGTAATTGAATAAATCATTTATTTAATTAAGTCAATCATTTCCCCAACATTCTCCCATAAATTAACTAAATACACTATAGTATTTATTGAATTCCTCCTAAATCCCCCCATCATTAGTTGAATAAACTAATTAGAATTAGTCAACTAATTAATCATTTGCACATTCCTCCACCAAATCTTGATTGAAATAATCAAATGCCAATCTTGCACATGGCTCCAAGTGCACAAGGCTCCAAAAGAAACCTTTTCAATCTCCACCATTCATCACTCAACCCTTCATTTCTCCTCCACCCTTGCCATAATCATGTGCACCAATCACCTAACGCCATTTATCACCTTCACATTCTCTCCTACATGAGAATCAACCCTAGCCATCCATCCCATGAAATCTCATCTCATCCATCCAACCAACCAATGGAAAATCTATAAACTGAATGTCATGTTCCCTTTTTCCATAATCTATGTTCTAGTTCAAATGCCCATTTCCTATCACCAACACTCCCCCTTATCCCAATTTGTGTACGAGTTCTTCCCCTTCATTCCCCATGCATCTACTTAAAATCCTCTAAAATTCTAAGCATTGAGGCATGGCCAATTTTCTAAGTCATTGTAAGTCGTAAGAGTTGGCGAAGTTTCCCTTCCTGGCATGACTTTCCTCCCAAGTTCGCTTTCTTCTATACTTCTATCAAAGTTTTGGACTTCCCCATTCAAGCATACCTCACAATCATCCCCTGCCTTCATTCCTTTCTCTTTCCCAGCTACCAGATTTGTCCATCCCGTCACTGTTAGGAAATTATGTTAGTGTTCACATGGGTTAGAATAATAATGTGTGTGAGTTGTTACTACAACTCATCTATGTAAAGGGAGTTGTTATTGGAGGTATAATAACTCTCCTATAATATAGGATATGAAAAATCCTATATATATGTTTGTAATTTGTATTATGAAGTGTGTGAGATAAAATATAATTTTATGTGTTAAATATGCTCCAGAATTCTCTCCTGTATTAGAATTCTTAATAGTCACACCTCACCACCAAATCCCGCTCCTTCACAAACCTTTGTCAAAGAGTCAAATTTCCTCTCACCAAAATGCCTCTCTTCTAAATCCCAATCCCTAACTTGTGGTAGGAGTTGCAGGGTATCTTCAATGACACAACTCCAACCACTCCTACCATTTCTCATTATTCATCCCACCTGCTACCTAACACATCAATTCATCATAATGCTTATTTTTGACATACATCAACATGGTTCCAACTATGGTATCATATCACCAATGACATTATTTACTTGGGGGGTGTGCCTCCATGTGTTGTCCCACTACAAGAGCTAAGTATTTTGCCCTAGCTGCCATTAATGTAGTAGTTAGGGATTGTGGTCACGAATCTTCACACCACTAGGATTTGTTGCAAGTTTCGAGTATCCTCCTCCATACCCTCCCAATACCTTTTCGTGCACATGGACACAAACTATGTACATGATTCGAAGGAAAATGGCACCGGTAGGCATGGGTGCTCTCTACCACATACTGATCAAGAGATATTGGCATTTAATGAAAGTTTTTACATTCTTTTTGTTGGGTATTAAAGATTCTAAGTAAAAACAAAAGATTATTATTGAATATATACAAAACCCTAACTGAAAAGTTGTTGTGAGCATGTGTGTTCAAGTATCCAAATCTATAGACGAAAACCTACAAATTCGCAAAAGTCGAAGGATGAGAACCCTTTGGATCTCACGAGTCAAAGGACGAAACTCTCACTTAGAGGTGATGTTCGCACTTTCATGGTGGTGAATATCAACGATATGCATTGCACAACATTGCAATTGTAGCTGTTGTAGCAAAGTAATGTAATGTATTTTCAAATCTGTTTCATATAAGAACAGTTCTGCAATTCAATCTTCCATTTGTGGGCTTGAGTGGTAAATTTGGGCAATCAATATAGTTGTTGTTGTGGTTTATGTTATTATTGCAGCATATTTTGGTCGAATCCCAAACTATATTAAATATAAGAAAGTATTATGAAAGCTTCCTTTCATTATTCAGCTTCATTTGTAAATCCGGCTATCAATGTTAATTTAAAACCCATGAAGGGCAATTATGAGTTTGATGTATAAGGTATGAAGAAATTTTGGGTTATGGCTATTATTGCAAAACCATGTTAAAATCTAGTTTGCTAAGTTTGGTAAATCACATTTAAAGCTATACTTTATCTTTCACGGTGAACCCAACCTACAGTACTAGAGTTTAATGTAATCTACATGAATGCAAGGAAAATTTTCTAAGTATTCACTATTAATGCAAAGTTTCATATTTTGTAATCTAGGTTTGTTAGATTAGGGCAAAATAATCAAATTTGCAGTTCAACCATGAGCCAAATTGGTGTTTGTGTAAACATTAATGTGTTTTAGGGTTTATGAGGACTAGTTTATATATTTCTACGTTCTTAATGATGTTGGTAAGCATTGATGCAAATACTAGGGTTTGTATGGCATCGATTTAAATATTATTAGATCTGTCTAATATTCACCCTAAATATTTGGTCGTGACACTATAAAGTATATCAAACAACTATTCAAAAATAATATCTACAAAAGGCTTAAAATAAGTAGAGCAAAAGGTTTTATTAAATATTTGCATAAATATCTGTGAGGGACATTACGTGAACCATTCCCAAGCACCATTTTTAAGGAAGAAATTTAGATGCAACAAAGTTATGCTGCAAGATTGGGCACCCACACTCTACTTCAATAATCAATTATCACTTCGACCAATCACCTATGGTCATCAAAGGTTTGTAATGGCGAGAGCTTTCATGTCTTTTGTCATTTTGCCATTCCTTTAGCTCTAATCCAAGGTGTTTACTTAATATACAATAGGATTCATATTTTGTGTTTTTCCTATTGTTCTAATCCTATATTTTGGTGTTCACATATATGTTATGGCATTTGCATGTTTCCATATGATTGTCATGCTTATCTCTCATGATCTTAGGTTACACTAACATGTTTATCTCATATTCACATGCCTTGCTTGTTATGATCCTTATCATGCTTATATCTTATGGTTCCATGTTATGATCCTTATCATGCTCATATCTTTTGCATCTTACTTGTGCTTGTATGTGATCCTTGTCTAGCATTTATGGCTATTATCATCTTACTATTTGCCTTCATTGGGGGCTCTTCGCTTTTCCCTTTACATTTGCTTACACGATCACATCCTATTATCTCATTTTATGCTTATTACACAATGATATTTCTTGCCACTTTAACATGTTTCATTATGATCATGTCTTTTTCTCCAATTCCTTGCATCCTTTGTATGCAACAAATTGGAGGAAGGGACATCTGTGTCACTAGCGTTGCTTTTGTGAGTTCTGTTTTGCAATGACAGTTCACAAGCATTTCCATGCTTAAGAGACCTTTATCAATTTTGTTACATTGTCAAAGTCTTCTACATAGTCAAAATCATTTTCCACTTAGTCAAAGTCCTACCACTTTCCAATTAGACAAAATCTCTTAACCTTATTTTTACTTTCACTATTTTCAAAGAGAGTTTTCAAGCAAGATCTTTTAAATGTATGACAGATGCTGCTAATTGTTTTTTTTTTTTTTTGCTAGTTTTTTGATGGAGCACTCATTGGGAGGAGAATACAAGAATCATCATTGATATCCATATTCTTTAAGTGTTTGAAATATTTACTTTCCATATCGATTGTTTGTTTTACTTTGACATGCATCCTCATAGTATTCCGCATGCATGTCAAAGTGAGGGCAAAATCTAATAGTGAAAATTGCATACACATGCCTATTTCCCCTTATGTTTTGAGCCCACTTCAACTAGATTGTCCTTTATGCAATAACAAGTCTACAAGTGGCACATTCTTGTGTTAGCTTTGGCTCATGACTTGATCCTAACTTGTCTCCATTATTATTCATCCCTAAGAACCAGTTTCGATTATTAGATCTCCCATTCACCACCATAGTTCATATTCATGGGCATGGAATTGACCTGGGTCACTTTTGCACATGGATCTAAACCTCAAATTTTCAAATCTCAAATTTCAAACTGAACCTTGCTGACTTTTTCCCACCAGTCATTGTGAGCTGACCTGGCACATATTTTTATTAAGTTCTATATTATGTTGTTGTATTTAAGGGCACTCCTTATCCATTTGAAATAACAAATGCAAGAGACGAACGTTCACATGAGAGCATCATCAAAACATCATAGAGCATCTCAATTGCATTATCAGCTTGCATAATCATCCTAGGAGTATTGCATGCATGCCTACTATCTTATATATTTGTTTATTGACATTAAATTGGTCCACTTAGGGACTTGATCAAAGGAGAATAAAACCTTGTCTAGCAACTTCCCAAATGGGGTCTCTCAACACCAACCCATTTCAGACACAGATACAGCAAGCTGATGTGCATTTTCTGCCAACTCACTTCCCTGAGGCAAGATCATTTCCACATGACTGGTTCATTCCTGCAGGCATAGAGCTCAGTACTGCAGGCAGGGAGAAAAACCAAAGCAAGATACAGTCAATTTACAGAATCTGAGGCATTCACCCAAAAAGGCCCTATTTTTCAGCACGTTGGTGAATCAACTCCTTGCATCTTCAGCAGCATATCCCCCCACCCAGATTTCAAGCTAGGTATTGCATTAAATTTATTTAAATTTTGTAAATTCAATTCTGCATTTATTGTTCCAGTCCCAGCTCAAAAATCCTAGGCTTTTATAACTAAAATTGTATAACTAACTTACAATACCTAAATTTATAAATAACACACCACACTGAAATACTGTATTTTATTGATGACAAAAAACTGGATTACACAAATAAATGCCAAACCTGCAACACATGCAATGACCTGCAAACAATTCTCCAAAACTAATTGACCTGTGTACAGCTGTGACAGATAACCAAAAATGAAAAAAAAATATGATACCTTCAGCACAATTGCAGGCTCTAGATGAGATAGCTGAAGCAAGCCAAAGGGGTTTCATCATCAAATCAACTACAGAACATTAAAGCAGAAGTATAACAGCAGAAAGGGAGACACTTATAACAGAAAAACGCCTCATTTTATGGCCCAAAAGAGGCCTAAATCCAAGCACACCCATAATCTGACTGCATTCCTAGAATAGCAAACGTTATTCAAGTCAAAATGCCACCATTACTCAGCATTCCCACTCTCACAAAATAACTGCACTTTTTATAGTCAATTTGTGATGTCCCCTATCCCAATTTGCCCTAGAATTTGCCTGCTGATCACAAAGGGCAACAAATTAGGGTAGGGGTTTCACCTTGTTAAATAAATATCTCCTTAATGAAGTTATCTTGGACTGGAATCCTGCATTCACCACATGAACAATATATGTAAATATGTACATACGCTAGTTAGGGTTAGACCATTGCATCACAATCCATAAATCACACGCTAGTTAGGGTTAGACCATTGCATCACAATCCATAAATCATCAACAATGCAACATAGTTGGGAGAAGGGGCATGATGGCTCCACCCGAAGCCATATGCCAAGCCTAAGAGGGTGTATACCACAGCCCTCCCCCTTGACGACTTAGTACCTGCTTTCCCTGTCATGACCTCGACTCCCGGAAGACACTTGCCATCATGGGGAGTTGAGTGGGGGTTGTAAGTGGGCTCTACCAACTCTTTACCCAACTACCACTCCATCCCAGGCCCATCCTACCAGACGGGTTTTAGACAATCAAGCACATCACAGAAATCACTTAAACAATCGGATTATTATATAAACAATGGTGCATACATATGTAAGTATTGATTGCAGAAAAGATACACCTGAATATAGAGTATCTATGGTAAATAGCGAACTGTGATAATGAACTGTGTTGATCCCTCCTATGCTCGGGTCTGTAGGCGTATTTCTCCTTCAATCAATCTGTTGTGCCTTTGTGTTTCCTATGTCCACCGAAGTATGTCTTTCCAAGATTCGATGATCTCCATGCCTTCAAATGTCCTACTCTTATACTTTCCACTGTGAATGGATGTGTCCCTTCATATCATGTATCCCTTTTTAAAGGACACGTCTTTTACCTAGAGTTATCGTCACCTTCCTTAAGATAATTAATACCATTAATATTATCCTTGCCAAATCGCGATGTCTCTATTCATTCGTTGCATGATGATTATTCATCTTTTAGTATTCATTCGATTATCTTCCTGTTTAACGCAGGTTGACATGTGTGGGAGCAACCAACGAGCTTAGTGTATTTTGCGGGGGCATTGCAGTCCTCCCCTCCTAAATTTGCTTGCCCTCAAGCAATTTTGGATTTGGATTATTCATTTGATTATCTTCCTCTTTGATGTGGGTTGATGTGCATGGGATGGATCAGCGATCTTAGTGTATTTTGCGGGGGCATTGCAGTTCTCCCCTCCTAAATTTGCTTGCCCTCAAGCATTTTTAGATTTCAATGGTTGAAGATTTCTTCTCCTTCCCATGTAGCGTCTTCCTTGGGTAAGCCCTTCCATTTGATCAAAAACTTAGGGATAGTCTTATGCCTTTGTCACTTCTCTCTTATGTTGAGAACTGCTTCAAGTTCCAAGATTAGTTTTCCCTCATTGTCAAGTGGGGGTAACTCTAAGCATGGGGTAACTTGCTGCCCTAACACTTTCTTCAGTCTTGACACATGAAAGATGTTGTGAATACGGTTGTTCTTGAGCAACTCTAATTCATAGGCTACTTCACCAATCTTCCTCCAGATCTTATAAGGTCGGGGCATTAGTTGTTCTGCTCCACCTATCTTGATGGATGACTGTTTATATGGCCATAGTCGTAAGAACACTAACTCTTCAACTATGTCCTTTCAATGCGGTTCTGATCGGCATAGACCTTTTCTTGATTTTGTGCTTGATGCAAATTGTCCTTGAGGGTGCTCATAATGTCCATACTCTATTGCAAAATCCTTTGCCCCCGGTACTCGGCTTTCTTGTGAGATCAAACTTTTGAAGGAGGTTAGTTCATAACCATACAATGCCTTGAACAGACTCATTTTGATTGATATGTGCTAAGTAGTGTTGTAGCAATATTCACCAAGATGCAACCGTTTTACCCATGCATTATGTTGGCCTATGATATAATTCCTCAGATACCCCTCTAACCACTTGTTAACAATTCTCGTTTGTCCATTTTTTTGGGGGTGGTAACTTGTACTAGGTGTAAGATCAATCCCTGCTAATCGGAAGAGCTCTTGCCAAAATTGGCTAAGGAATCGACTGTCACAGTCGCTGACTATATTCCTTGGTAGACCATGTAATCTAAAGATCTCTTTGAAGAATACTTCCGCTACTTGGGGAGCCCAATACTCTCTAGCTATCACAAAGAAGTGGTGGTATTTGGTGAAGTAATCCACTACTGCATAAATGAAATCCCTTCCTTGAACTTTAGGCAATCCTATTATAAAGTACATTGAGATGCTTTCCCATTTTTGATTGGGAATTGGCAAAGGTTGTAGAAGCCCTGTTGGATGGCTTTGCTCGGTTTTGTTTTTTTGGCAGGTCATACATTCTTGTACATGCTTTAGGACGTCCTTCTTGAGGCCTTTCCAAGAGTATCTCTCCCATACCTGTTTATAAGTTTTATAGCACCCTTGGTGGCTTGCTAAGGGATTGTCGTAATATAATTTAAGGATTTTTCCCTTCATCTTTGAGTTGGGCACGAGGAATATCCTACTTTTATATAATATAAGCTCTTCTACTACTTTGTACTCTTCATTGGGTGAATTCCCTTCAAGGATATTATTAGCCTGTGGGTCTTTGACATATTCTACAATGATATCGTTCTTCCAATCCACGGCTATACTAGTCAGGGCGTTCAAGTAGGGTCGTCTTGATAAAGCATCTACCACCACATTATTTGGCTCTTTCATGTACTCAATATCAAAATCGTAAGCTTGTATCTTCCTTACACACTTCTACCGTCTATCATTTAGGTCCTTTTGATTCATGAAGGACCTCAAACTATTGTGATCTGTTTGGACATTGAATTTCCCACAAACCAAATATTGACGAAACTTTGCTAAGGCGTGCATGATAGCTATCATCTCTTTATCATAAATTGAATAGTTCCTTTCATTCTCGGTGAGCTTGTGACTTTCAAATGCGATGGGGTGCTTATTTTGCATAAGGACTACTCCAATTCCTTCCCCAGATGCATCGCACTGTAGTTCGAAGGGTAGTGTGAAATTGGGGATAGCTAAAACAAGTCATGAGCTCATGGCTTCTTTTAGTCTATTGAAGGCCTGTTGAGCCATTTCACTCCATACAAAGACTCCCTTTTTGGTCAAGTCTATGAATGGGGCAGCAATTTTGGAGAACCCCTTCACAAAGAGTCTATAGTAATTGCATAGTCCCACAAAGCCCATTAGTTGTGTTAGAGTTTTGGGTTTTGGCCATTACTTAATTGTTGTAATTTTTTCTTCGTCTACACTTACCCCTTGTGCATTGATGTTTTGACCTAGGTAAAGGATCTCTTCTAAGCCAAACTCGCGTTTTGAAGCTTTAGCATACAAGGATTATTGTTCCAAAATGTTTAGAACTTCCTCAATGTGTTTGAGATGTTCTTCCCATGTTTTACTGTAGATAAGGATGTCATCAAAGAATATAAGTAAGAACTTTCTTAGTTGTTTCCCGAATATGTGATTCATACATGATTGAAACGTTGTTGGGGCATTTATGAGTCCAAAGGGTAGGACTAAAAATTCAAAGTGCCCATAACGGCATCGAAAGGCAATTTTTGGAATGTCTTCTTTCCTCGTCCTTATTTGATGGTACCCTTGTAATGTCCCCATTTTCGATGTCCTCTTTTGGATCAGGCTGGTTTTGACACACTTACCATTTTTAATAAGTGATATTTTTAGTAACTGGTCCGACAGGCAAAGCAATGTAGGGTTTCTTGTTTGGGCAACAAGTGGAGGTTGTCCGATGAGCTTTAATGTCTTGTGCCAGTACTTTCTGTGGGGTTTTCGATGTTTCAAGCGTGGTTTTCTATTTTTAGTAGGGCTAGTATGGTGCTCACTGTCTACAGTGAGTCTTGGTGCGATATCAGAATTTCTCCAGTTCGATCCTTTGGGGTGTCACTTGCTATTTTTAGTACATACTAAAAATAGTAAGTCTATTATGAGTAACTGGATATGGTCAGGCTAATCATAGCAGCACAAAATTTAGTTGGTATAAAGTTACTTAGGCTAAATCATTTTAATATTTGATTTATGCTTCGAAAAAAAAGTCTATTATAAAGTGACTTTATATTTTATCATTGAGGTTTAAAAAAGGGGACATAAAAAGACCCCATGGTGCCTAGTATTATAACCTTAAGTTGTGTTAAAGCATCTAAAATGCTTTTGAAGGCTAGCTATGGAATGGACGCCCAAGTAAGGAGACGAAATAAAAATTTAAAAGAAAAGCTAATATTTGGAGTGAAAATCAAAATAAAATAAAAGGCAAAGGCTAAAGTGGTGTGGTTTTAAAAAGAGATTTAGAGTTACTTCATGTGTGGCACCCTAATTTGCTGTTGAGGCTTTTAAAAGCTTCATTTGCAAGCTCATTTCACTATGGTTGAGATTGACAACAAACAGAAATGTTGTTGGTTTGTTACCAGAGGTCTGAAGAACGGGATTGAGGACGAAAAACCCTCAGATTCTAAGGCTAGTTTCGACAGAGAGAGACCTGCTCAAGCTGACGAATGGTGGTTTCATTTCAAGAATCACACCTGGGCGAAAAAGATGAAGAGTTACCAGTTTCTTTGAAAACTTTCAATTGTGTTTTGGTGTGAATTTGCTTGGATTCAGTTTGGTATTATTTCTTGATGTTATTGATGTGATTTTAATCAATTTCTGGGCACTTTTAAATTAGACCTGAATCTGGTTTATGCTCGTATCTCAAAAACAGCTTAGAGTTTGCAAATGGGTATTGGCTCAATGGTTCTTTCTCTTTAAGGCAACTCCAATCAGTATCCACTTGTATTTTTTGAAGCTTGTTTGGATTTATTCAAACCAAGTCGTCCTTGTAGCTAGGCGCCACTTTCTGGGTGATTTCTTCAATCTAGACAGCCCTTATAGGAGGTGATATTCAGTCATTATTGATGCCAAATAGGTGACGTCTCAGCCCAGCTTGCACCATACTTGAAGACACAACCCTTGGTGTTGGACGTGTCTATTGGAGAAAGGCATAATCGTTGGTAAAGGCTGCCATCTATTAGCAAATGAGGCCTGATTTCAGTGTGCCCTATCAATGGTAAACAAGGACATTAATAAACAGTTTATGGTGCTGGTTCATGGCCCTTGGGAGCTTTGCAGTTAGCTATTTGCATCTTTTAATCAGGTCTGAAAGACTTCTTAATTTCTAATATAATTGTTTATTAATTTGCTCTTGTATGGTCTTTAAAAATCAGAACATTGGAAGGAACAAATCTATTATAAGTTTTGAGTATTATAAATCTGAAAGTGAACTTTACAAGCAAGTCTTTCTATGTTGTTACCTACAAAAATGTTATCTTTCTTTTAGCAAGTTGAATCATGGAATGGCATGTGTAAAGACTTATCAAGCATCAAGCAAACCATTTAAAAACAAAACACAAAATTGAATATTAGAAAACAAAGAAAAAAAAATATTGGGGGTTGATTATTACAGTGGTATCAGAGCTCTAAGCTTCCTGCCAGCCAGTAGGTGACAAAAAAATTATGAGCATTAGTGATCGTGAAAGAAGGTACCAAGAAAACATGGGTGAAAGAAGAGAAGAAGCTGAAAGAAATATTGGTAAGCCAGACCGTATGATGCAAATCTTGGAAGCTTTGGTCAGGGAACAAGATAAAGCCACTCAACGAGCACAAGAAACCAATCAGCGAATGGCACAGCTAATACAAAGAATGGACAAAATGGGTTAGGGTAAGGGAGTTGGGCAACACAAAAATGGTAATCAACAGAATGGGGGAGCCATGGCTAGGTCTCTTATGCCAAATTCTCCACTAAGAATAGAAGCACCAATTGAACTCACTTTGGTTGAGCAGCAAGAACAATTTCAAAAGGATTGGTTGGCTGCAAGGCCTGGTTTCCAACATGACATATCACTACAGGATTATATAGAGCTCAAGATGAGTCATATGCCCAACAGGGGCAATAGAGGACACCATAGTGACTTACGAAGGAAAGATGGAAAACTTAGCATTCCTTATTTCGACGGGTCCAATGAGATTTCAGCGAGAGCATGGGTTTCGAGGGTGGACACATACTTCAATCAAAACCTTATGTCTGAAGAGGAATCTATAAAATATGCAACTATGCACCTTGATGGATTTGCACATAAGTGATGGCATCATGATATGATCATATTGGAGCATACTCAAATTACATCATATACTGAGTTCACTGAGAAACTCATAGAGAGGTTTGACAAGAAGGAACCAAAACTTCATTCCAGCGAGGTAGCAAAGTTGAGACCTCATGCGTTCAATGAAGAGCAGGTGGTTAAAGAGAAGTTTACAGCAGAAAAATCAGATGAAGTGGTTGCTTTGAAGCTTGATGAATGTGAGACAGAGCCTCAAAATGACTCTTTGGTCATGCATGCAATTGTTGTTGATGAGGTTGTGCAAAAAGGATTTAGCATAACAGCTGCCTTGAATACTTCCTTAAAGCTATCCAATGAAGTTGAGATACCTTTATATGATGGGCATGAGCAAAACAAGAGAGATGATGTTTTTGGATCAACTAGCAGTGATGATTCTTTATCCCATGTGGGTAACGGTGACATAGGTAGCTTTGGGTTGGACTTCCAAATCAGGCCTATGGAGAAAGATGATTATGATGAATTAAGTGATTATGAGTTGGAGAGAGACTTGTTTAGAAAGGCAACTAATCAAGAGGAGCACAATGAACATTTGCTCTCTAAACAAAGTGATCAGTTTTTTTACCCTTGGGATCCAGGTGTGTTGGCACCTAAGTATGACAAGGATCCACATTGGGATGAATTCCCTTTTGATTGCAATGATGTCCTTACTTCATTCTGAGAGCCATGTATAGAGGAGGGCAACAATTGTGATGTTTTCAATCTTGGAAAGGAATCTGATTTCACATTGCATGTAGCTGATTTTCAGCAAGGACCATGGGATCCGGGTGATTCGGGACCAAAGTATGATGAAGAATCAATTTGGGATAGCGATGTAGACTTTGATTACAGGTATAATAGGTCTGATTTTCACATGCCACAAAACAACAGTTCATCATCTTGGCTTGATCATAATTGAAAAAGACAACTCTTGGTAACCGTTGAAAATGAGGTGCACGTTTTATCTAGTTTGGACAACAAACATATGCATGTGGAAAATCTGATTCAAAATGCATCTATGGGACAAAGTGAGTTTAATATTTCAATCTCTGATTTACACATATTTACACATATTGAAGCACTCTTTGGAAGAAGTTAAAACAGCTTACTTACACATGATGCATGATAGAGATTTAACTACCAAATTCACATATGAAACCTTATATTTGTCTAAGCAGTTTAGGGGAGAGGTTAATGAGTTCACCATTGAGCTTAATTCCACAAAGCTTGCTTTGGAAAGTGTCCAAGAGGCACTTCTTGAAGCAAATGAACAGCTCTATGAGACTCAATAGTTTAATGAGAAGGAAGGTAGAGAAAGGGCAAAGGAGATCGAACAGGTGATGGAGCTTGATCGTATCCAGGACGAGTATGACCTTGCACATTGTTTGAGAAAATCAAAAAATATGAGTTCGGATCAACAAGAGGATTGGTTTGGATTGGGAGTTGAGGATAACCTTCAGTTTATTGATAATCCTTTATTTGAATGGGATGTTGATTTGACTCATGACAATCGACTTTTCAAGTTGGATGACGGAGACTCAAACAATATCAGTGATGCAAGTGGATATGATTATGAGACTTGTTACCCAGGTGCAGTTTCTAGACACGAGGTGTTGTCCCGGGATTGGCGTAGTGGGACAACTTCCAGTATTAGTACCGCTGCCCATTCTCCGACCAGCTTGCATATGACATCAATTCCAGACTCGCAAATGAGTTGGATGGTTCTTTTAGTTCAACTGTGGAGTAGTTCATGGTTGAGGCTGGATGGCAGAGATGATTTGATTCCAGGAGATGACTCTGTAAATACTTTCATACACATCTCTGCTATATCTTCAATAGGATTTCAATTTGATTACCGCTGCCCTTACCTTTTATTTTTGGTTATGGTGACATCTCTTGGTGAGCACACTGATTTTGAGGTTGGGTAGTCCTTGGGGCAATTGGCTACAAGAATCTTTCTGAACACAGACTACCTATTTATTGTTTCCATTTTGGTGATTGACGTCCACTGTAGTTACTTCACGAAGATGATATGCATTATTTCAGATGATGTCGTTTTGATTGTTGTGGTTCGGGCGTGCTGGTGTGTTCAAGACCATTCTTTTGACACTTGGAGGTTGAGTGTCAATGTTATGATTTCGACTTGCATCAGCATAGACATTCCCTGGGTGGTAGATTTCAAAGGTATGGGAGTGGTTGACTTGCTTCGCATTTTAGGCATCATGTTGTGTCATGCTGAGGTTAATTCCTTAGGGTTGAGCAGGGTGATTTTCATGGAGCCCAAGACTGTGTTTGGCAGGGATTTTATTGATGCAACCTTCTCTGAGTTGTTGTGGCAGGATATAATCCATGACATTGACATCAGTCCTTTTAAGTTTTTTCAGTATGGGCTTTGATGATTTTTACTCTTGGGTGGTCCAGGATAAGAGAGTGCAGTTTGGTAGCATTGGTCAGACAGTTATGATCAATGTGGCGTAGCTTTAGCATGGTGTCTCCTTTTTGAGACTCATTTCGAACCCGGGAATCACACTAAGATTTAGTGCAGTGACTGTTTGGGATGAGAGAGCCAGTGTTATTTGTCTAGAGCTTACTCCAGTAGTACATCAGTTTGGTTCTCTTGAGGGGCTTCCTTTTGAGGATTTGATCAAGTCTATGTGGTACTTGATAACTCTTTTTATAGGAGATTTACAGGAGGCTTCAAGTGTTAGTACCTCGCAAGACAGGGTTTTGAGCAGATGGTGTTATAGACCTCGATTTATTTGGGACCCTGGAATCATTATTGGTTTCAGTATGGATCAGATTGTTGGTTGCAGGTTTTTACTGGCATTGCTTGAGGACTAGCAACCTTTGGGAAGGGCAGACTGTAATGTCCACATTTTCAATGTCCTCTTTTTGGATCAGGCTGGTTTTGACACACTATTTTTAGTAATTGGCCCAACAGGCAAAGCAGTGTAGGGTTTCCTATTCGAGCAACAAGTGGAGGTTGTCTGATGAGCTTTAATGTCTTGTGCCAGTACTTTTTGTGGGGATTTCGATGTTTCAAGTGTGGCTTTCTATTTTTAGCAGGGCTAGTATGGTGCTCACTGTCTACAATGAGTCTTGGTGCCATATCAGAATTTCTCTAGTTCGAGCCTCTGGGGTGTCACTTGCTATTTTTAGTACTTACTAAAAATAGTAAGTCTATTTTGAGTAACAAGATCCGGTTAGGCTAATCACAAGAGCACAAAATTCAATCGGTATAAGGTTACTTAGGCTAAATCATTTTAATATTTGATTTATGCTTCGAAAAAAAGTTTATTATAAAGTGACTTTATATTTTCTCATTGAGGTTTAAAAAAGGGGACATAAAAGGACTATGGCGCCTAATGTTATAACCTTAAGTTGTTTTAAAGCATCTAAAATGGTTTTGAAGGCTAGTTATGGAATGGACGCCCAAGTAAGGAGAAGAAATAAAAATTTAAAAGAAAAGCTAATGTTTGGAGTGAAAATCAAAATAAAACAAAAGGCAAAGGCTAAAGTGGTGTGGTTTTAAAAAGAGATTTAAAGTTACTTCATGTGCGGCGCCCTAATTTGTTGTTGAGGCTTTTAAAAGTTTCATTTGCAAGCTCATTTCACTATGGTTGAGATTGACGACAAAAGGAGATGTTGCTGGTTTGTTACCAGAGGTCTAAAGAACAGGATTGAGGAGGGAAACCCTCAGATTCTAAGGCTAGTTTCGGCAGTGATAGACCTGCTCAAGCTAGCGAATGGTGGTTTCATTTCAGGAATCACATCTAGGCAAAAAAGATGAAGAGTTACCAGTTTCTTTGAAAGATTTCAGTTGGGTTTTGGTGTGAATTTGCTTGGATTCAGTTTGGTGTTATTTCTTGGTGTTTTTGGTGTGATTTTAATCAATTTCTGGGCACTTTTTAATTGGACCTAAACCTGGTTTATGCTCGTATCTCAAAAATGGCTTAGAGTTTGCAAATGGGTATTGGCTCAATGGTTCTTTCTCTTCAAGGCGACTCCAATCAGTATTCACTTATATTTTTTGAAGTTTGTTTAGATTTATTCAGACCAAGTCGTTCTTGCAGCTAGGCGCCACTTTTTGGGTGATTTCTTCAATCTAGGCGGCCCTTACAGGAGGTAATATTCAGTCATTATTGGTGCCAAATAAGTGATGTCGCAGCCCAACTAAGTGATGTCGCAGCCCAACTTGCATCATACTTGAAGACACAACCCTTGGTGTTGGACGTGTCTATTGGAGAAAGGCATAATTGCTGCCATCTGTTAGCAAATGAAGCTTGATTTCAGTGTGCCTTGTCAATGGTAAACAAGGAGATTAATAAACAGTTTATGGTGCTGGTTCGTGGCCATTGGGAGCTTTGCAGTTAGCTGTTTGCATCTTTTAATCAGGTCTGAAAGACTTCTTAATTTCTGATATAATTGTTTATTAATCTGCTCTTGTATGGTCTTTAAAAATCAGAACATTGAACGGAACAAATCTATTATAAATTCTGAGTATTATAAATCCGAAAGTGAACTTTACAAGCAAATCTTTCTATGTTGTTCCCTGCAAAAATGTTATCTTTCTTTTAGCAAGTTGAATCATGAAATGGCATGTGTAAAGACTTGTCAAGCATCAAGCAAACCATTTAAAAACAAAACACAAAACTAAATATCAGAAAACAGAGAAAAATAAATATTGGGGATTGATTATTACAACCTTGATTGCAAATCAATTTTGGAGAAGTATTTGACTTCATGGAGTTCGTCGATTAATTCATCTATTCTTGGTATAGGGTAGCGGTTCTTGATTGTTTTCTTGTTTAAGGCCCTATAGTTTATACACATTCTCACGGTACCATCCTTTTTCTTCACTAGTACTACGGATGATGCGAAAGGGCTGAAACTAGGTTGGATATGACCCATTTCTAGCAGTTCCTTAATAGTTTTTTCAATCTCTTCCTTGAATTTGTGGGGGTGTCGATATGGTGTGGTAATTACAAGTTTTGTTCCTTCCAATTCTATTGTGTGCTCAAATCCTCTTTTTGGGGGGAGCCTTGGGGGAATATCATCAAATACTTTCTTATGTTCGCTCAAGATTGGTTGGATGTCAATGTGAATTGTTTTCCCATGTGAGGATGTTTTGTCGAGGACCATACGTTGTGCAGCCCATTCTCCTTGCCCGTGTCTAAATATCCTTTCCACTCTTTTGCATGAAACTACTTTTCAAGATCCATTAGGTAACCCTTTCAAGGTGACATCTTGTCCCTCATGTTAGAAGCAAATTGTTAAGTTTCGAAGGTCAAACATGAAGCATCCTAGGGAGTATAACCAAGGAGTGCCTAATATTACATCAGCATCTAATGGTACCACATAGAAGTCTTCTTTAATGGGGTGCTTTCCTAAGGTTACTTCTGGTTGGGAACTATTTTTGTGCATTGAACCCTAGCTCCTATGGCAATGGCTGTTGTGAATCCCTTAAAGTTCATGGTTTCCAACTTTATTTTTTCAACTAGCCTCTCATCAATAAAGTTGTGGGATGCCCCACTATCTACAAGAGTGATAACCCTATGCCCTTTGAGGGTGCTTTTAATTCGAAATGGGTGATGTTTGGAAGTTTGAGAGATAGTGGATAAAGTTACATGCTCTTCCTCTTCGTATTTTGCTCTCTTGCTAGGATTCTCATTGATTTCCTCTTCGGTAGTTGCTTCTATTTTATGGGTGTGGCCCCCTTTTTCACATACATGTCCACGTTCCCATGGTCCTTTGCACTTGTAACACAAATTCTTCCTTTTTAGGTCATATCGTTGTTGGCATGCATGGCCACATTCCCACTCTTCATTCCCACTCTTCATTACAATGAAAGCATATTTCCCCTCAGAATTCCTTCTTATGCTTTTCTTCTTTATAATGGTACTTGGAGTGTGTGTTGAAGCTTTTGGCCTTGTCTTTTGATGGGTTATTCTCATATTTAATTGCTTTTTGAATTGCCTCTTCTAGGTTGGTTGGTTCTAGGGCACTTACTATGTTCCTTATTGATTCTTTCAATCCCTCCACAAATAAGTAGGTGAGTCTCCCTTGAGAAATCTCAAGTACCATGACAGCCAGTTTCTGGAATTTAGTGGCATAGTCTTCTACAATTCCATATTGTTTTAATTGGGTTAACTCTTTGAAGTACCATTCAGGGTGTTTTTGGTCAAATGTTTTGATAAGTTTTTGGGTGAATTCATCATAAGTGTTTATGTGTTTGTGGCCTTGGGTAATGAGCCATGATGCCACCATTCGTGGGCCATTCCTGTTAAATGGAGTACGGCGAACTTAATGGCATTTTCTTCCGTCATGGGGCTTAGTGATAGATAAATTTCCAATTTTTGGACCCATGAACGTGCCATGATTTTTCCTTCTCCATCGAAACTAGGAAGGGTTATCTTGCTCACCCTTTCCTTTAGGTCTTTGTCATGTTGCCTGTTCCTTTTCTTCCTATGGGTGGCTCTCATTTTAGCATCACAGTAATCCTTAAAGGGGACATTCCTCCTAAATTCAAGGTTAAGTCTGTTGTATGCTTCCACAATTCCATCCACATTATCTGTGGGTGGTTAATTTCCTTCTTCCATGTGTTCCTCACTAGGTAGGAAGGGAGGTCTTGTTGGCCTAGTGTTGGGTACCTTTGGGGAGATGGGATTATTGTTCTTAGAGTGATTAGAGTTAGTTTCCCTTCAATTATTGTTGCTCATATTTTGAATACCTTGGAGGAGTTGAGTGGTTCTTCCATTCCTCTTGTTTTGGTCCATGAGGGCTGGAGTGGTTTGTTCCAAGAAGGTTCTCATTTCATTGCTCATTTGTTCGCTCATGGTATTGTTTGTTGTAAGCTTCCTTATTTCCCTTTCAAAAGCCCTTTGAGCCCTTTGGCTATTTTGCATCAACTACCTTTCACAAGATGGCAGGAAAGATGCTCTAATACCACTTGTGATGTCCCCTATCCCGATTTGCCTAGAATTTGCCTACTAATCACAAAGGGTAACAAATTAGGGTTAGGGTTTCACCTTGTTAAATAAATATCTCCTTAATGAAGTAATCTTGGACTGGAATCCTACATTCACCACATGAGCAATATATGCAAATATGTACATACGCTAGTTAGGGTTAGACCATTACATCACAATCCATAAATCATCAACAATGCAACATAGTTGGGAGAAGGGGCATGATGGGTCCGCCCAAGCCATATGCCAGGCCTAAGAGGGTGTATACCACAACCCTCCCCCTTGGCAACTTAGTAGCTACTTTCCCATCATGACCTCGACTCCCAGAAGACACTTGCCATCATGGGGAGTTGAGTGGGGGTTGTAAGTGGGCTCTACCGGCTCTTTGCCTAACTACCACTCCACCCCAAGCCCATCCTACCAAACGGGTTTCAGACAGTCAAGCACATCACAGAAATCACTTAAACAATCGGATTATTATATAAACAATGGTGCATACATATGTAAATATTGATTGTAGAAAAGATACACCTGAATATAGAGTATCTATGGTAAATAGTGAACTATGATAATGAATTGTGTTGATCCCTCCTATGCTCAGGTTTGTAGGTGTATTTATCCTTCAATCGATCTGCTATGCCTTTGTGTTTCCTGTGTCCACTGAAGTATGTCTTTCCAAGATCGATGATCTCCTTGCCTTCAAATGTCCTATTATTATACTTCCCACCGTGAATGGATGTGTCCCTTCATATCATATATCCCTTTTTAAAGGACACATCTTTTACCTGGAGTGATTGTCACCTTCCTTGGGATAATTAATACCATTAATATTATCCTTGCTAAATCGCGGTGTCTATTCATTCGCTGCATGATGATTATTCATCTTTTAGTATTCATTCAATTATCTTCCTATTTGATGCGGGTTGACGTGTATGGGAGTGATCAACGATCTTAGTGTATTTTGTGGGGGCATGACACAATTTGTAACTCGAATAATGCACTATCAGAGACTAACAAAATTAAATTAAAAAATTCCATTAAATATTACTTATTTGTTATTGTTAATTTTCCAAAACCATAACTCCCCTTTAAAGACTTTTTCCTCCAATCCATCTAGAAAAGTAAAGGAATGGACTTATGGGACATTGCAAGATAAATTAAAGGAAATGGGAAATTACAAGTTTGCCCTTCCTAAGACTGTTTGCCCCCACAAGCAATGTAATGCTAGATGTTCAAATACCTTTGGCCCCTTCCAAGTAGCATCCTCTATAAGTAGGCCCTTCCAACAGACCAAGTACTTTGTGACGGTCTTATCCCTCAATTTCTTCTCACATATGTCAATAATGGCATCTCATACTAATATAAATTTCTCATCATCATCCAAGGGTGGTAGATCAACTATTGTGAAATATGTTGGCCCAATTCCCTTGTGAAGAAAAATACATGGAAAACATTGTGAATCCGGCTGCTTACTAGCAACTCCAACTCATCAGCCAGTTCACCCACTGTCCTCAAAACTATGTATGGTCCATAGAAGCAAGATTTGATCTTTTCAAGCCCTCATCACTAAATGGAGGCCTACCTACAAGGCTATAGGTGCAATAAAAAGATATCACCAACTTCGAATGATCTCTTGATATGGTCTTGCTTTGCATAGAGCTTATATTGATTATGGACCTAGAGTAAATGATCTTTAAGTGACTTCAAAATGTTTTGACTATACCTTGTTGTCGATAAATACCAAATCAATGATAGTCAATGTAGCATATCCCTACAATGCCATGAATGGAGTCATATCAATGGGCATTTGATGGGTAGCGTTGTAACAATACTCTCCAAGGTGGAACCATTTGACCCATGCTACTTTTTTATTTTTGACAGAGTTTTTTCTCAAATATCCTTTAACCCACTTATTCACTATCTCTATATAACCATCTAGTTGTGGGTGATAACTAGTACTAGGTGTGAGTTCTACACCAATCAAACAAAACAACTCTTGGAAAAAGGAGCTAAGAAGTATACTATCCTTGTCACTTAGAATGCTCTTAGGCAAGCCATGTAACCAAACACTTCTCTAAAAACTAAATCAACTACTTGGAATGGTCTAAAATCTGAAAGAATGGCAAAGCAGTGTGCATATTTGGTTAATCTATCCACAATCACAAAAATACAATCCTTGTCATTAAACTTTGGAAGGCTTGTGATAAAATCCATGGATATGCTCTCCTATTTATGATTGGGAATAGGTAGTGGCTGCAATAATCCTATAGGAAAAACATGTCTTGCCTTGTTTTATTGACAAGTTGTGCACTCCTTAATGTACATCATCCTTAAGGCCCTTCCCAGAAAACCTTTCCCTAATCTACTTGTACGTCTTCTAGTATCCAAGGTCACTTGTCATGGGTGCATCATGCAATGCTTCCAAAACCTTCTCCTTCAACTTAGATTTAGATACTAGAACTTTATCCTTTTACACAATGAGACCATCTCCTATCACATACTTGTCATCTTTCACTCCCCTCTAAGATGTTAATAGCAAATGTGTTCTTAGCATATTCAGCCATGATAAGAACCTTCCAATCACCAGAAATAGAACAAAGAGTGGGCATTCTAAAGAAAGGGCCTCAACAACTATATTATTTTTACCTTTCATATATTCTATATAAAAAACAAAATTTTGGAGCTTACTTACCCATCTTTGTTTCCTTTCATTCAAGTCTCACTAATCAAGGAAGAACTTCAAGTTGTTATGGTTTGCTTTAACCACAAATCTACCTCAAACTAGATATTGTCTAAACTTTTCCAAAGCATGCATAACGGCAAGCATCTCTTTGTTATAGTGTTCCACGGGGTTTTGGGGATGGGGACGGAGGGACAATAGGGGACGCATTTCGGGGACGTGGGGACGGGGGGTCTAAGTTTGGAGGCGGCGGGGGGACGGCGGCGGGACGGTGGCGAGGGTGCAGCAAGGTGCTGAAATACATATAGTACTTGAAAAAATAGTTATAAAAAGATGTATAAGTATAAGAATTATACATCTTGGAGACAACTAGGAGTCCCCTAGACGTCTTGAGGACACCCTAACATCCTCAAAGTCCTAGTGGCGTCTTGGAGACAACAACATTGGTGGTGGGATGGTGGTGCTGGTGGTGGGCTGTTGGAGGGACGTCCCCCCAAATCCCCAAGTCTCTGAGACGTCCCTCTCTAGGAAACGTGAGGATTTTTTTTTGGCGGTGTTTGGGGGGGGGGGGGCGCGTCCCCGTGGAACACTGCTTTGTTATAGAGAGAAAAGCTCCTTTCTAGATCTTCTTAACTTTTTGTTCTCAAATGCTATGGAGTGCCCCTTGTTAGAGTAATTAGGATAATCACTTAATAACTAATTATTCATTAATTAATTATTAAGTCCCTTATTACTTTAGTTCACTTAAGCTAAACTTAGGAGTGTTTTTTTATTATTAGATTTGGCTAATTATAAGTCTAGTTGTCTCATTGCATGAGATTAAGACACTTGTCACAATCTAATACAATCCTCATCTAGGGTTTGCTTTATTTTTCTTTTATAAGTATGCAGTGTGCACATTCATTGTAATCAATTATTCAAAACAATTCAAATTAATTCATAGCAAATCAATTGCTTTTTTGGATCATTTCTTCTAAAATTTGCATGACCATATCAATGGCTTTGATCTTTTCTTTTGTGATAGGATAATTATTTGCAGGTGATTTGTGGGCGTTGTGGAGTTCAATCATCAACTTCAACATGGTATTAGAGCTCCAAATCTATAGCTTCCTATCTAAATTCTAAGAGATTCATCCTTGAGAGAAAAATTGGCTCATCCTAGGGAAAAACGGGCATCACCGTTGCGTCCAAAATGGTCGAAAACCCTAAGAACATCTATCTTTTCACCAAATTTGGAGTAGTTGCACAAAATGCAAAAAAATTTAGGGGTTGCACACATCTCAAGGTGATTTGTGCAGACCTTGCGTCAGCTGTATGGACATGTACGATCAAGGTCTTTTTTTCCATTGATCAAAAGAAATTTTTTTTTAAAAATTTATTCTTGAAAAAAAAAAAATCAAAAAGCGCCATTGGGCCTAGGTTACTATCGTACCCTTTGTTGCAGGGTCCGCACACGCCTTGGAAAGGCCGACGGCTAGCTATTTGTACTAGCAGCAGGCCCTAAATCATTGGCGGCCACCTTTTATTCTCCGATAGCCACTGCTTAAAATCCGACTGCAGCAAAAATCGACGGCCAAAACATTCATCGACGGCCCGAGGAATATTCTAGGTGCACCAAATCTGGTGTCAATAAAAAAATCCATCAACCACAAATTTTCCGGCAACCCAAAATCAATAGACAAAATCTTTGAAGATTCCCTTGGCATATTTCAATCATTCCAAGAATCCCATCGACCTGAAAATTTTCTTGGTGGGGGTATTTCTTTGGGAAAAGGGAATATTTGCTGATGTCATCATGACGTCACCGTACAGACACCTCCAAGCCCCCTCTTAGCCCTTATTTGCCCTAAGGAGCGATTCTTTTTCTTTTTGGCATAACTTGGGCGTACAGTGTCAAAATCGGGCAAACGAGATATCATCAAAAAGCTAGTTCCAAGTACTTTCCAATGGTGCAGGTATCACAATCAGATTTTGTTGTTGGTTCTTGTTATTCTCAATCAAAGTCAGATCTTCATTTTGTGCTTTCGAGCTCATAACTTTTTGCTTGTATCTCTGATTTTCACAATTCAAGCGGCGTTGGAATGGTATTTCAAAGATCTTTAGATCTATTCATGCACTTTTTCCAAAATCTACCCCAAGTACACTTTATTCATTTTTTTGTGTTTTCACATTTTGCTTAATTACTTGGACATCTTGGCACCTGGAAAGAATCTGTTTGCATAGGATGACATCATTTGATCTACTTTATCAATTCTAAGGTTATTAGTCTCTAATTTTTTCATTTGATTGAGTATTATGGGTTTTTCTATTCATCCTTATGTGACCAACTTGGATAAGGATAACTGAGTCTTGACAAAATGGCATCCTGACACATCTCAGGTGGATTGATAGTTTGCCTTATCTGTATGAACTCATACCTACACCAAACACACCAGGGAGTTTGTCAACATGCAGTATCATCAGAGATTATATTGTAGGGGTTATATGTTCTAGTGTTGATCTTCATACTAGTGTGTTGTATTGAACATTGATTGTCCCCACACACCTTGGACGAGATCATATTGTAGGGGTTATATGTTCTAGTGTTGATTTTGACACTATGTGTGTTGTATCGAACATTGAATGTCCCTACACACTTTGGACACGACTTTGGGAGATCCATGAAGACCCTCATATCTCTCCATACCCAGAGGATCCTGCTGCAGATTGTCTTATCCCTCTTGCAGATGCAAATTCCATACCCTTTGATGACGATACTTAGAGGAGCTTAAGTATATCACAAGTCTTGCAGGTTCTAATGGACAGATCGAGACTACATCATCATCTTCTATTGTTCCTAATCAATTTGACATCGCCACAACTTTGGCCTCTATTGATTCAATGTTGTAGGACATCCATCATCTTCCAGACATGGCTACTTGGGATTCATATCTTGTAGACATATCATCCTTGTTTGTGGAGTCCTATATTGCAGATTTGGAGGTGTAATGGTGTGAATTTGCACCCTAGGCAAATTCCCTATTTATTTACCCTTAGAAATTATAAATCTAATGATGCAAAACTGTTGTCGTCAACTTATTTCTTCCGCGTGGCCTTGGCTTTTTGTGTCCCTAGAGGAATTTTTGTCGGGGACGCGCAAACGTCCGCACGCTGCGCTTCCATCCTGACAAAATTCCTACCCCTAGAATCTGCAGAGGCATTACATTTCTGGTTGGCTACAAAGCTAACGTCCTCCATCGACCCGTGACCGACGAAAAAACTAGTTACCTCCATTTCAAGCATTCAAACTCATTCTTTTGCTCCATGCAGATTTCTCATTCCTTCATGCAAACTCTCACTTTCTCAAGCTCATTCTCACTCTCTTCTTGATCACTCTTGCTTCTTCCAGTTGTTGCAAGCTCTTGGCTTGGCTCCTACAGCACCTTCTTGTTGCAATATTATTGTTTTTGCAAGGTCTACATAGCTCCACTCTCTTAGCAAGGCGTAGCCTCTCATCATCTTCTCCTCTCAACCTTGAGTGCCAGAATAGGGGAAGGTGATATTGTTCTTGTTATTTGTTTGCATCATTGTGTCTCATAGAGTAGCATTTAGGCTATCTTTGCACTCTATTTGATGGTGTCTTTTCTTTCTCTTCTTTATCGATTTCTCTATCTCTTGCATATTTGGTTGTTCTTGGAGGTGGGAATACCAAAACGGGGATTTGATTGAGACAGACCTCAAAACACAGCCCAACATTCTTCATCTTTTCATGTGTACAAGTGTCGATTCGTCTGTTTGGAGTTATAGTTGAAGGATTGGATTTCATGAGTGGAAAGGTATCATTTCCTATTCTTTTTGTCATTCTCATACTAGAATAGCTTTCTAGTATTCTTCTTATTGTACTTTTTTCCTTTGTATTTTATTTATCAAACTGTAAAACCTTAACACTCAAACCGTAAGTAGGCCCTTTGTGTTTTATACCTGTTTTCCAAACCTTTGTCCATACAGGACGCCAGTGCATCCCTAAGATGCCAACGCGTCGCGCTAGAGTTCGGCTCCCACACTGCTGTCCTCAAACAGTGAGCTGCCTAGTCTACAATCCGAAACCTTTGTGGACAGCTCACTCAGTTCCAAATACATCTGTTTTTAGCAAAAGGGAAACAATGCATTGTTTGCCCTTCCTTTTCAACCTCTCTCAACATGTCAAACAATCTGAGATAGTTTAGTGTAGTTCGTTCCTTGGGGCTCTCCCATGACCTGGAGCCTCGGGGGTGACGAATCCCCCTGCTCTACAGGATGATTACTTTGAGGACATTTATCTCCTCTTTGTTGACAGCCACATCATCGTTGTTGGCCCACCATCTTCATTGCCTTTGCATCTTGTTCTCCATCAATCTTTAGAGGACTCTGGATCAACATCATCGCTTTCTGACATGTGGACACATGAGCATTTTTCAGAGGAACACATCATTTGGATTTGGATTCCTGATTCACCTGTTCTTTTGGATTGGCTTCTCCAATCACCAATGGATCTATTTCTTCCTAAGGGGAGAAATGTTGTTTGCGGGCAATGGATTATATTCTATCTTCAGGCATTCATCATTGGCATGGGAGCTATTTTTTTATGGGGGGACTCGTATCCTCTTTTTCTCTCTCCTATCGGGAGGACATCTATTGTACTTTTGCAACAGAAGCAGTCCATGGGGGGTCACATTTAGTCCTCCTATCCTTCTTTCACTAGTGTAGTCATTTCATTTTCTCTCTTTTGGAGAGGAGTTTTTTCCATGTAGTTTTCTCCTTTTCTCTAGTTATGAGAGTTTCATTTATTTGTACATGGGTACCTCATCACAACTTGTATCCGGGACCCATCCATGCATTCATAATTGCATTCTACATCAGGGTTTTATAACTTCTCCCTAAGTTGATCTTAAGGGAGGGGTGTTTAAGTAATTAGGATAATCACTTGATAATTAATTATTAAGTCCCTTTTACTTTAGCTCACTTAAGCTAAACTTAGGATTGTTTTTTTTCATTAGATTGGGCTAATTATAGGTCTAGTTGTCTCATTTCATGAGATTAAGACACTTGTCACAATCTAATGCAATCCTCATCTAAGGCTTGCTTTATGCTTTTATAAGAATGCACATTCATTGTAATCAATTATTCAAAACAATTTAGATTAATTCATAGCAAATTAGTTGTTTTTCTGGATCATTTCTTCTCAAGGTTGCATTAGCATATCAATGGCTTTGATCTTTTCTTTTGTGATAGGATAATTGCTTGCAGGTGATTTGTGGGTGTTGTGGGGTTCAATCATCAACTTCAACACCCCTTTTGCATTAGAACAACTCCAACTCCCCCTCTTGAAGCATCACATTCGACAACAAAGGGTTGTGAGAAGTTTGGTATGGCAAGATAGGGCATGAGTTTACCTCTTCAAGCTTATCAAAACCTTCAAGTGTATTGTATCAATCCATGCAAAAGCTCCTTCCTTTGTCATGTTAGTCAAGGGTGTTGCTAGTTGTGAAAACCACATAACGAATCCTCTATAGTAACTACATAGACCAAAGAATCCTCTCAATTGTGTCAGTGTGGTGGAGGATGGCCAATCCAAAATGGCCTAAATCTTTTGTTGATCCGTGTAGACACTTTGAGCACTAATGATATGAACCAAGCATAAAATCTTTGTGGCCCAACCTCACACTTAGATTCTTTTGCAAATAGATCCTATTGCTTTAGAATTTAAAGGACCATATCCAAGGGCCTCAGATGATCCTCCCATGTCTTACTACATATCAAAATATCATCAAAAAATACCAGAGCAAATTTCCTCATTTGACTGCTACATACCTAATTCATCACAAATTAGAAAGTAATCGGTGTGTTAATCAAACCAAATGGAATGATCAAAAACTCGAATTTTCCTTGCTGACATCTAAAAGCCATTTTGTGCACTACCTTCTCATGGACACAGATCTGATGGTAGCTTGATCTTGAATCAATCTTTGAGAAATAAAATACCCTATGCAACCCATCAATGAGCTCATTGATCCTAGGAATGGAGTATCTATTTCTTATTGTCCTCTTGTTCAAGGCTTTATAATCTATATGAACTCTCATGGTGATATCCTTCTTTTTTATGAGCACACACACTTATAAACTTTTACTGAGAAGGGGGTGGGCATGGGCAGGTGAATCAATATAAGATAAACTTTTACTTTTTAAAAAATTGGCAACCACAATAATAGCAATCACACAAGATCTAACAATTTAGAGACACAAGATTTACATGGAAACCCTTTCGATAGAAAAACCATGGAGAAAAGACTACTCGGATCTACTATCCAAATCTAGCCAAAGAAGAAATTCTCTTACAAATCTTTGTAGGAACCAACCCACTAGAGACACCAATCCCCACTACCAAGCACCAACTTAGCAAGAGACACCAATCTCTTCTATTGAAAGGCACCAACTATCATGTCCCCGAAATCGTGCCATTTAGATAATAAAGAAGCATAATCAAAAATAGTTAACCATTTGATATTACATATTAAGAATTATAATTGTCAAAGGCGATATTATAATTATAAATATTAAATACTTGATAACCATTAGCAATTGGTCTTAATATCATAATACGGATAACTCAAACATCCAAAAAAAATAGAGATGATCTAAAATATTTAGTAAATGATAATATTATAATCATAAATATTATTATTATAATAAACATTATAACCATATTAAATAATACAGATCGAAGAATATAGGCGCATACATATTTGCTGTATTAGTAATCATAGAATATGAGAATCATGAATTTCTAAGGAAGCAATATCATTTAAAAGAAGTATTAAGTTATCGGCCTCTAATATCCTTCGCAGCAATGGTCAATAGCCATTCTTTATTACCCAATGCATTATTAAAAGTGGAGTCTTCAGGATGTATTGTTATCAGGCCAGTTAGTCTATGTGCTTCATACAAAGGAATTATCGCACCACCTCTTAGGAGTCCATAGCAACGGTCTGGCATACATGGAGGTCAAGATAAAGGTGACCACTGAGGCATATTATTGGGAGATTGATATTTGTTGACTCCACCATTAGAGCCGCCATCCTTGCATCGAACAACTGGCTGAAGGCCATATTACTTGCATACTTTATAGAATCGATATGGTTGCTCACATTCCTATCGAAGCTTAGGCTTTAGCGTCGGCATAGGACGGGTCTTCATCAGCTAGAATGCACCTCTAGTTTATTCATGGATTTATTAAATAAGTGGGTCTTAAAGAGAGTGATTTGGAGTTGTTATCAAAAGGCATATCAAACGCAAGGGTCAATCATGTCTATCCCAAATTGTGGATATAAATAGGTAAACTCATATCCAACAAGGTATGGGGAAAAAGAAAGGAAATACACACGAATCTAAAAGTAAGATGCCTATCCTACAGATCGCTGGAGAACAGTGAATCAAGGTCAGAGGACATCGAATGGAAAGAAGAGGAATCAGCAAGCGCTGGAAAGTGTACGTAGAAGACAAAGGTTTTACATTGCCAATCTCTGATAAATGTTAAACATAGTCAACAGAGAGGTAAGTATTTCTATATATTTATGATTACTTGGGTATGCAGAAGGCAAGTTTAATAAACTTAGATAGCACATACATTATCAATTTACATCTTAGTTAACACTACAAATATATTTAATATATATATTTAGATATGTCATGACTTATGGATATATCTAAATAGGTTGTGATGAATAAACATAAATGACAAGTATATAAATTCAGATATATATATATATATATATATATATATATATATATATATATTATGGTGATTAACAAATAAGAGGTACTCATAACATATTCTAGCACATTATTATGCATGAATATAATTGAATATCTATTAGGATAGATAAGCATATTGAGAGTTGGAAGAATATGATTAACAATTGATACATGTATACTCAGATGTATATATTATATTAAACTCATAGATACATCATAGATGGTGGGCATATATATATATATTATGGTGATTAACAAATAAGAGGTACTCATAACATATTCTAGCACATTATTATGCATGAATATAATTGAATATCTATTAGGATAGATAAGCATATTGAGAGTTGGAAGAATATGATTAACAATTGATACATGTATACTCAGATGTATATATTATATTAAACTCATAGATACATCATAGATGGTGGGCACATACAATATATATATATATATATATATATATATATATATATATATATATATATATATATATTATTTACAATTATCCAATAATGATGCTTGTAGAAATTATTGGGTCTTACAAGTAATGATGACTCCATCCATTCACTATGACGTTAAGTGGTATAATAGAATTCCATCTGGGGGTTCTTGAGGGATGTTTTATATTATAGACGAATTATTCATAGTGAGTAATAAGGAGGAGTTATATACGTGGGAGTTATTGAAAGGGAAGGATCTAAAGACTCCTGCAAGTTGGTTGTGGGTATTCTTACAAGAATCATCACATGGAAGAAAGGAGATAGATCGGGTTATAGTATAATAACTAACCCCATGTCTTACTAAATTCAGTATCAATGAATGTTTATAACACTCTAATCTGTGATGAATTGTGAATTCGATTAAATATAATAGGTGAATGCATAGAGAGATTAAATGACACTTTTCAATGGATATTTATATGTCAATCTATTGAGTTCATATATTGAATAGATATAAAGGGATATTATTTACCAGAGTCCAATAATGATGCTTGCAGCAATTATTGTATATCATAAGCTATTATGACTTTTACTATAAGAATAGAGTTTGGGCCAAAATTCCCTTTCGCTAGCACCCAATAAGGATAGGAAGTTTGTGAAGGGAAAGGCGGGTAAATCAATCCATTGATGGACGGTCCCAAGACAAGGAAGAAACCTTGAGGGAGTCCAATTAGAGACCGTTCACGCGCCCTTGGCAAAGTAAACCTTCCATCCAATGAGGTTAGGAAAAAGGAAACAAGGTGAAGATCTATTCCGATCAAAAGTAATAAGTCATATTAGATTATGATGGTTTTATGCACTAGATAATAATACATTTGTCTTATTCTTAAAATGTTCAATCTGAAATTGTCTAATTTAATTGGGATTAAAGAACTATGTGTATTTATTGGTAATGCACGATGTGTGCAGATCCTCAAGGCAAATTTCATGTGCAAAATTAAGTGTTGGTAAATACAAATTCTTGAACCTAATGTGTGCATTTTATGTCTCTGATAAGGGGGACATTACACCAACCTCCAAATGAACAAAATTTTCGCTTTCTTGAATAATGCTTCTTCAATGGATAATGATCTTTTGAATCTTCTTCATCAAATCTGCTTGCAACGTTTTCACATATATTCAAAATCTACTTGTATTGGAATGATATTACACTTATTGCTTGCTCTCCTTACCCCCATTTCATCTTCCTTTTATACTTCTTCATGAAGGGAGGTGATTTTTCCAAAAGGGCCGACCTCATTTGAAAATAATAAATTTATTTTAATTCCCCAAAGAGGGGTGACTACACCAAGAGGGTCGGCCCATTTCAAAGAGACCTCAATTAATATTAAATTAAATTTTCCCAAGGGGGGTTGGCCTATTTGATAATTCCAAAGCTGCCTTAAATGAGAGTTGGCCACCTTTTTTATCTTCATGATTGCATTGAAAGGAGTGATTAGTGGCCTTTGGCCTTCACACATTTAAACCCCCATTACTACATATTAGTGCATGCGATTTCCTCCTATGACAGTGATTATGCTCTTCTCTTCTATGACATCAATGACAACAATATTTCCAACAATCTCCCCCTTTGTCATTGATGGCAACCTTGTAATCAAAGAAACCATCTGTAAATATAGCAAGAATATAATTCTCCCTCTATCTGCAATTCTCCCCCTTTGACATCAATGGCAAAGAGTTAACAAAGCTAAAAGATATTGCAATGATTAGCTCCCCCTAAATTTGTGCTTCTCCTCAAGAATTTAGTGACTAGACAAGAAATATATCATTCCCAATTTCTGCCTAAGATACTCAAAAGTCTCTTTTGGAAGGGGCTTCGTGAAAATATCTATGATTTGTTCTTTTGTGGCAGTGCATTCCAACTTCATATGCTGATTTGCTCCCTGTTATCTTAAGAAATGATACTTGATAGGAATATGCTTTGTCTTAGAGTGCATAACAAGATTCTTTGAAATATTTATTCCACTATTGTTGTCACAAATTATTGAAATTGGATAATCACATTCTAACAAAATGTCTTTAAATGTTTGCTTCATCCAAAGAACTTAAGTGCAACATGATGTTGCTACTATGTATTCTGCCTCTATTGTGGATAAAGGAACTGAAGATTGTTTCTTGCTTAACCAAGACACTAGATGGTTGCCAAGAAAGAATGCTCATCTACTCATACTCTTCCTATCATCAATATTGCATGCCCAATCTGCATCTGTATATGCTGCTAGACTGAAATATTCACCTCTCAAATACCACAAACCAAAGTGCAAAGTGCCCTTTAGATATTTAAATATTCTCTTGACTACTTGTACATGAGTTTCATTTGGTTTTGTGGGAAAATGTGCTACCATGCCTACTACTTGCATAATGTCTGCCTTGATGCTATTACATATAGTAGGCTACCAATCATTGACCTATAAAGTGTTTGATTTGCTTCAAGACATTCATCATCTTTGCTTAATTTACACCCTATGACCATGGGTGTGCTAATTGGTGCAAAATCTTCCATTCAAAACTTTTTTAACATCTCCTCGATGTACTTGGTTTGTGACATAAATATGCTTTTGTCAAATTGAGAAATTTGTAAACCAAGAAAGAATGACAACTCACTGAACATAGACATCTCAAATTATTTTTTCATATCCTTTGTAAACTCTTAGCACATTCTATTACGACTACCTCCAAAGATAATGTCATCTACATAAACCCCAACAATTAACTGATTTTCACCTTCAATCTTGATATAGAGATTACTATCAACAATTCCTCTTTTGAAACCTTGTTGTTGTAGATATTTGTCAAGTCTTGAATACCAGGCTCTGGTGGCTTACATTAGCCCATAAAGTGTTTTCTTCAATTTGCAAACATAATCCTTACTTTCTAATGGCTTACATTTGCCCATAAAGTGTTTTCTTCAATTTGCAAACATAATCCTTACTTTCTAATAATAAGAACCCTTTTGACTGTTCAATGTATACTTCTTCCTCTAAATTGCAATTGAGAAAGGCTGACTTAACATCCATTTGATAGACATTAAAGTTCTTGAAAGATGCAAATGTCAAAAACATTGTAATAGCTTCTATTCTTGCGACAGGAGCAAAAGTTTCTTCAAAGTCAATACCTTCATCTTGAGCATACCTTTTACAAACTAACCTTGCTTTATTTCTTACCATTTGAACATCTTCATTCAGCTTATTTCTAAAATCCCACTTGGTACCAATCACATTCTTATCTTTTGGTATTGGAACAAGTTCCCATGTCTCATTCTTCTCAAATTGATTCAATTCTTCTTCCATGGCATCAATCCAATGCTTGTCTTTGCTCACTTCTACAAAGTCCTTAGGCCAAATTTTGGATAGTAAGGAGAGGTTTGCATGTTCTAATGCACTTGCTAATCTTCTTCTAGTCTGTACTCCAATATCTTTATCACCAAGAATTAGATATTCTAAATGATTCTTCTGGACAAATTTAGATGGTGCCTTTATATCTTTTCATTTTATTTCTTCTTTTTCATCTTCTTCTTTTTTTTCTTCCTTGCAGCTTGACTCCTTTGGATGATCATTTTCTTGTGCTCTCTTTTTGATACCTTGCTTCATCCACTTTGACATTGTCACTCTCTACAATCTTGTGCAATTTTTTTATTGCAACATCTATAAGCCTTGCTTCTTGAGGAACAACCAAGGAAGATGCCATCATCAGATTTGGAATCAAATTTTCCCATGTCCTCATCATCTCTTCATATGTAGCACTTACTCCCAAAACTTTGAAGTATTTAACTATTGTTGGTCTACTCTTCCATAATTCATAAGATGTTCTACTATTGTTGACCTTGATTTGCCCTCTATCCAAAATATAGAATACTATGTTAACTGCTTCTCTCCAAAATATGTCTAATAGGTTAGATTCATTCAACATTGTTCTAGCCATCTCTTGTACAGTTCGATTCTTTATTTCTACAACTCCATTTTGTTGTTGAGTCCTTGCAACTAAGAAATGTCTCCTAATTCCATGATGCTCACAAAAGTCTTCAAATTTACTTCAGGTAAACTCACCTCCTCAATCTAATCTCAAGCAGTTGATTTTTAAACCAATTTCATTTTCAACCAAGACTTTAAAAACTTTATACTTCTCAAATGCTTCAGATTTTTCTATTAAAAAAGTACCCCATGTCATTCTAGAGTAATTATGAATAAGCAACATAAACTAACTTTCACCTTGCAAACTATGTTCATGTAAGCCCACAAATGTCTGTATGGACAAGTTCCAATGGCTTTGTTGTTGAGTACTCCTTTGACTTGAAGCTTGCTCTTGTCTATTTCCCATGCTAGCATTGCTTGCAAAGAATATTTGAAGGATTAGCAATCTTTAGCATATCTCTCACAGCTTGTTTGGTGGTGATTTTCACTAGATTATCAAAATTCAAATGGCCCATTCTTCTATGGGCATAACTAGCTTTCATCTATTTGTCCTATATAGCATTTTTCTCCCTTGATCTCAATGAGGATGTATAGGTTATTTGTTGTTCTATTTGCATCTGCAATTATTTTTCCCATATTTTCCTTCCTTATCTCATAGCCTTGAGCATGAAATGTGAGGGTATGTCCTTGATCACACATTTGACTATAACTAAGAAGATTATGCTTCAAACCTTCAATATACAAGACATTTATGTTTTTGTCTTTACATTGTCAAGACTAAGAGTACCTTTTCCAATGATTGTTACTATAGCATTATCTCCAAATTTTATCGTGCCTCCATGTACTTCCTTCAAAGTGAGAAACTTGCTCTTGTCCCCTATCATGTGACTCGAGCATCCACTGTCAATGTACCATTGATTTCCTTCATTTTGGTCCTCAACATGGATTGATGGAGCTTATTGGATATGGTAAGAAGGATCCTTAGAGGGATAAGGATCAAAATTTCAGAATTTATGGTGTTGTTCCCTTCCTTACCAGCCATTTTGTAATGTCCCCTCCTAGTTGACATCGTCAGATCAGCAGGATTAGCCTATTAACGGCTCTCGTAGGCTAATGAGGCATGGTGAGAGAGTCATTTTGGAGTCACTTGGCAATTACTTGGCTCAGTTTTGGTTAGAGAAGGGGTTTCCATTATATTTCATCATTATTTCTATTTTTGGAAACCTTATTTTATAATTTGATGTTGAGATGCACTTTTTAATAATATAATATTTTAATATTTCATAAAGTGCAAAAAGATTATAATATACTGGAATCTTCTAGAAAGTCAAAGAATAATATTATTTTATTGAGGCCGACCTCTAGAAGAAATGCATAAATAGACCTTGAGGTCTCACCATTTGGATATCCAGATTTGATGAGTTGTTGGTTGGTGATTCTTCTTGAGTATTTGTGGAGCCAAGTGGTCTGCAGATAATCAGTTTGTCTTTGGGAATGAAAACTCCCATTGATAGCAATTTTGAGGGCGTGCAATATCACCTGAATTATTGCAGCTTGGAGGTGATACTTCAGTCACTTCATTAGGACAGAAATTTGTGGCCTAAGGCCAATTTTGAAAGACATACGATTGAGGAGTTGGCTGGCATTGAAGAATAAGTCTTGTGGCATCGAATCTTTGGAGGGAAAGGTCAGATCTGCATTGGATAAATCTGAAGCCAAGTCTGAAGCATAACAAGGACGCCTTTGGAGGAGCAATTTTCATTCATTCCAGCTCATAACCAGGTCGATTTCTCTTGGAGATTGGTGCGCCTCATTTCTAGGGTTCTGCTGATCATGTTAGAAGTTATTGGAGGCTTGGAGGGTTAGCAGATTATTTTATTTCACATTTCCAATCAGAACAGGGGCGACTTCTTCAAAAAATCATATCAACTGCATATGGTCTTCAACTTCCAGAATTTCTATTGCTTCATCATTGGGAAAGCAAGGCGACTCCAAACCAGGTTCCATTGTTAAATTTCATGCATTTCATATATCATTTATTTGCATAATAGGGTACGGTTGTAGGTGACAGTCTGCTTCAGACTTTAGCATTAATTCAAATGTATAAGCCAAGAGTCTTGGCTGTTTGTCATTAGCTTTGAATTGAAAGTATTCATAATAATGGAGTTATAAGTAGTTGATTTTCCAATAGATACTTTGCAAATAGACTTGTAACTGAAATGATGCATGGCAAATGTTTGTAAAAACATCTATTTGCTGTAGCTAGTCTTTGCATACCTAGTTTTCATATATTTGCATAAAAAAAATCCAAAAAGAATTGCATTTGCATTCATGTTTAGATTATTGGCATTGTAGAAGTGTTAAATCTGCCTTAGCATTCATTTCTATCAAGCATCTTAAACTGAAACCCTACAACAGCAAGTCACAAGGTTGCACTAGAACTGTTTGACAAAATTACAATCAGCCAATTAGGGCAAATTCTGGTCAGTTTTGAGCTAGGCTCATTACACATTTGGTGGTGTATAGGAGCAAATTTGCACCCTTTATGCAAATTTCCCTTTTACACTTCCTCACCTTAGAAAACCAAATCCGAAGATGAAAATCCACATCAGTTTGCTGCCTTCGTTCCACTTGGCATCTGTCTTTTGTGTCAGTAGAAGAATAACTGTCGGGGACATGCTTACATCCCTAACGAATTCCTACATCTGAAGCTGGCAAAGGTGTTACACTTCCCATTGGGGTCAGTTTGTAACGCCCCTCTTCGACCAACCGACCCGAATATGGCCGTTTTTCTCATCCCACCTTCAAAAAAACTCTTCCTTCATGCATTTCATATTTTTCACAATCTTCTAAGCATTCATCTGATCTTCTACACACTCCCTTTTTGCATTCTCTTGGCATCCATCACTCTCAAGCAACACTTTGGCACTCCATAGTAGCAACAACAACACTCCATCAACTCCATAGAGGAAGTGTGGAACAACACCATTGGAGCAGGGGCTCGAGTCCTCTCTTTTTCTCCTCCATTAGCTAGTGAGCTCTTAGTGGAGATGGTAAGCATTTTCACTCCTATTCTCTATGATTTGGTTGAGTAGCACATTACTGTTTTGTAGTGTTTATTGTGTTCTCTACTTTCTTTCCTCCTTTATCATACTTTTTTCTCTACAATTGCTATCTTGGTTGTCCGTGGAGGTGGAAACACCAAAGCGGGGGTCTGACTAAGGCAGACCCCTATACAGCCCCCCAACAATTTTATTTTTTCTTGTGTGTAGGTGGATGTGCATTTGGAGTTAGCTGGCAAACAGGGTCTTTTGTGAGATCATCTTTGTCACCCTAGCTTTAATATATCTACTTTATCATATTCGCTTATATATCTCTTACTTTATAGTTCTGTTTTGTTCCCTTAGAAACCACTAGCTAGGTTGTCAACTCGTTTTCTTGCAGTTCCCACTGTATTTTTGGTCCTTTGGTCGTACGGACGCCAGTGCACCTGAGAGACGCCAGCCCGTCGCACTGTCTTCCCAAAACCACACTTTCGTCCTTGGGCAAAGAGTTACCTAAGATACAATGTTGAACCCGAAAACCGGCTCACCTAGCCCCATTTTGGATTTCGGGTCTGCAGAGTGATTGAAGGACCTTGTATAGTCCCCATCATTCTCATCCCTCATTTCAAGACAACCCTTTAGAATGAGGTAAGTTAAGGCAACCTTCTGCTCTTGGCTCTTCGTAACCTGAGGCCTTAAACATGGTTGGTCCCCCTCTCTTAGAGGTGGTTCCAATTGTTCATCAACAAATGAATTGGAGGGAAATCTTAAGTAAGGGTTGGAGAAGTGAATAGATGGTTACTCTTGGGAGTGTTCCTTGGCATAAATACGGTCAAATTTTGAGTCTTGAGCTTGTTGTTTGGTTGCAAACCAGCCACCTTACATTTGAAGTTACTCCCATTCAGGAGAGTTGGCACATTATTTCTTGTCAAGGAGGTAAAAGGCTTCAGTTGGAGATTGCTTTGAAGTGCTTCCCAGCCACTTTCAAAGTGTTATTATGCAACACTACCCTCATCTCACATTATAATGCTTGGGAATTCCATTGGAACTGTTGTTATCCCTTGAGTAGAGCACTAAACTCAAATTGTACCTTGTTGATTCCAACTTTGAATAGTAGTGACTATTGGTTACTTCAAACCTTCTAAACTCAAAGAGTTCATCTTAAGAAGGTTTGTGATGTAAGTCTTAGTAGTTTCCTCTCGGTGTTGGTTCAGGACAGCAAACTACCGCATGCTTGGTTTCACTATTCAGAGATTCTCAAAGTTGGAACAACTAGAGTTTTTAGGAGTCTTCATGGTTGTGTGTGGCATTATGAAGATACGTTTCTTGAACTATTGCAAGCGATGGCTTTCCTTTTTGCAAGAAGATTTGGAAAAGTCACATTTGCAGTCATAGCTTTGCTTGACACCATGAGGAGATATGTTGAGTATGGTTTGGGGTTGAACAAACATACCTTCCTATTGCCCAGGATCATGTTAGGCAATGGCATTGCAAATATGGACTTCTCAGAGATGTTTGGACAGGAGATGTTGTTAGAATAATATTTCTCTATAGTGTTAATGGTCAATATTAGAATGTAATGAGTTAGTTTAGTTTTTACTATTTCTACAGTAGTTAGTTGTTAGACATTTAATGTCTATAGTCTTTTAATTCTCTTTATATTGTAACTTTTCCTTTAGTTAATACAAGTAATCTTTTATGCAATTACCAGTTTTTTTACCGAACATGGTATCAAAGCCATAGAAAAAAAACCCTAAAAATTCGTGTTTTTCTTTTTGCTAAAAATCATGTTTTGTTTCCCTCTGAAAAATCATGTTTCTTCTGCAAGCGATTTGGTCATTTTTGGGCACATGGTTTTGAAAGCACTTTTTTTTTTTGTGTGAGTTGAGGGTTTTCTTTGGACTCAATTTTCTCTGTATGCCTGCGTTTTTCTGTTTAGGGCCCGCGCGACCTCTGTTGGGCGTGTCTTTTTTGTAACACGCGCTCCTGAAAATCGCATTTTCGTCTCCATTTTGGCCGCAAATTGCCAGTTCTGTGGGCACGATTTAACCTCATTCCAATGCACGTTCTTCCTCAATCTGGCCACGCGACTTGCAAACGTGATTACCACCTGTACTTGCTCGCAATTTTTTGCCTTTTTGGTCGCGTTTTCTGCATACGTGTTTTTTTAAAAATTTCTACTCATTTTTCACGAATTTTCTGGCGTGATTTTCAATTTTTTTCAGCGCGGCCAGGGCATAGGAAAAATTCTCTGTTCATTCATGGGTTTTCCCTGCGTTTTTTCTCCATTCCTCTGAAAATCGTGGTTTTTCAAAGAGCTGACTAGGGCTTTGCAGATTTCTCCTGTGTTTGAAGTTGAAAAAAACAATTGATTTCAGATTCCTTGTGGGTTTTTCAAGATCTCAACTAGGTTGTCGTTAGATTTTTTTGGGTGTCTCGAAGTTCGTGCCTCAAGATTTGTGCAAGTGGGTGTTGACGAGATTTTTGGGGTTTTCAGCAACATTTTTTGCGTACTCTTAAGATCGTCTGGGTTTTGTCTTCAATGTGCCTCGAAATCTATGCTAGGGTTTTTGCTTTGAATTTGTGTTGTTTATGTTTTCATTTTTTGCCTTCACCAATTTGACCTCAGGGTACGTGATGGCATCTCTAACAAATATCATGCTTGAAAACAGCCAAAAGTTCAATGGGAAGAATTATAATACCTGGAAGCAACGTATGTTGACCATCTTCGAGTATAGGTGTCTTGATGCGGTTGCTTTGGGTACATCACCTCAACCTACCGTCGTTGGAAAAAACCAGGACAAATGGGATGAACGCAACCGAGAAGCTATCATGCTTATCAAGCTTTCAGTCACTGACGACCAGCTGCCACAAGTGTCGCCAAGCAAAACAGCTGCTGAGGTCTGGATGAAGCTGAAGGATCTCCATGAAATGTCAGATAAGAGTCGTGCATTCTTTCTTAAGAACATGCTCTTTTCGATAATGATGGATGAGAAAACCACTCTCCAAGAGCATTTGACAAAGATAAAGGATATTTGCGACCAACTGGAAGCTATTGGTCAAAAAATGGAGGAAGAAGATATGGTGGTCATTACTCTGAAGAGTCTCCCATGTTCGTATGAGCATTTCATCGAGACTCTGAATATCACCTCCACCAATGTTGATCTCAAATTTGAAGATCTTTGCAACAAGATTGATGGAGACAGCAGTTTGGAAGCAGTACCAGTTCCACCTCCACAAAACAAGCGTTCTCTGCCAAATCTTCTGCTAAGAACAAAGGGAAGGCGCAAACTTCCCAGCTGAAAAGCTCTGGTTCTTCTTAGGACAGCAAAAAGAAAAAGAACATTCAGTGCAATTATTGCCATAAATACGATCACATGAAGGTTGATTGTCGCATTTGGTTGGCTTTTGAACATAAGAAGCAGGGAGGGTCTCAACAAAAGGCCAATGTCGCGAAGCACACTGATCAGAAAGAATCTGCATTCTATACATTTATATCCAAGCTAACAGCATATCCAGTACAATCTTCTGCTTGGTATATTGATTTCGGGGCATCGCAGCATTTTACTCATCGTCAGGATTGGTTCACAAAATTCGAACCATTCTCTAATTCTGTCATTTTTGGAGGCGAAGAGTACACAGTTGTTGGTAAGGGCACTATCCAGATTCACTCAAGAGGAATAAATTTACTCTTTCTCGATGTCTACTATGTTCCAGGCATGGAACATAACCTTCTCTCAATCAGTCAGATCATGCGACATTCTCCCCAGTTGGATGTTGTTTTCAGTTCATCCACCTACAGCATCGTTGATAGGGTGACTTGTACTACAATCGCTATGGAACTTGAGGATCATGGTCCGTATAGACTTGCTAATTTTGGTGATTTTCAAAAGCACGCTCTGGCAGCCGGGAGTACTTCCATCAACAAACTTTGGCATCAGCGTTATGGGCACTTGAATATGCACTATCTCTCTCAACTGTCTCGGGACGGTTTGGTTGCTGGTCTACCTGAGATCCAAACTCAAAATCATGGAGTTTGTGGAGCCTGTCAAGCTGGAAAGCAACATCAGACATCGTTCTCAGATGGTGATTCTTGGCAAGCCTCCAAGGTACTTCAATTGGTTCACACTGATGTATGTGGACCAATGAACACTCCATCTGTTACTGGGTCTAGGTCCTTTTTATTATTTGTTGATGATTTCAGTTGCAAAAATGTGGGTGTATTTTTTGAAACATAAATCAGATGTGTTCAGTACATTTCAGCAGTATA
Source organism: Sequoia sempervirens (assembly GCA_007258455.2). Classification (NCBI taxonomy): domain Eukaryota; kingdom Viridiplantae; phylum Streptophyta; class Pinopsida; order Cupressales; family Cupressaceae; genus Sequoia; species Sequoia sempervirens. The sequence continues at coordinate 305,395,762 of VDFB02000003.1, read as the reverse complement.
AGGCCTTAGTTGAGAAAGAATCAGGTTCTCAAATTGTCACTCTAAGGTCAGATAATGGGGGGGAGTTTTGTTCAGCTAACTTCTCTACTTTTTGTGTTGCACACAGCATTAAGCGCCAACTTACCACACCATACACCCCTCAGCAAAATGGTGTCGTTGAACGTAGGAATCGCACCATTACTGAAATGGCTCATTCTATGTTGGAGTACAGAAATGTATCTAAGAAATACTGGGTTGAAGCAGTCTATACTGCAGTCTACCTCCTAAATCGGTCACCTACACAGGCCGTTAAGAAGATGACTCCCGAAGAAGCCTAGTCAAGACATAAGCCTAAGGTGGACCATCTGAAAGTCTTCGGTTCTACAGCTCATGTATGGATTCCAAACGCCAAGCGTGCCAAGTTGGACTCCAAGAGCCAAACACTTATGTTTACTGGTTACAGCGACAATCACAAGGCATACAGGTTGATTGATGTGGAGACAGATCGTCTCATATTCAATCGTGATGTTGTGATTGATGAGACTACCAGTCCATTTGTTCCTACTACCAATCTTGCGGATTAGCCTGTGAAGGATTCTAATGAGGGTGTTCATCTTCCTCTTGGTTCCCATGATGGGAGGGCTTCAGAGCATTCTAACTCTAAAGATGAGTAGTCTACAAGTCATGATCTAGCACCACCTGATTTTCCTCAGGACTCACATCCAGATGACTTCTTTCCAGAAATCCCAAGAGATGTTGTTTCTCCTATTTCAAATGTTGACACTTCTACTCGTCGGCCTAATTGGTGGCTCAAGACTATTGGGGATCTTCATGATGATGAACTCATTGAGGGCAGATCAACTCATAGAAAGAGCAAGTAGCAAAACACCATCAATTTTGCTCTTATGGCCAACATCCACAGCATCTATGAGCCTCATACATATTCAAAGGCTAAAGGAATTCCAAAGTGGGAAAAGGCTATGGAGACAGAATACCATAATCTTCTGAAGAATCACACTTGGGTTCTTTTTGATCGTCCTCCTGGGAAGAAACCTATCAACTGCAAATGGGTTTATAAGGTCAAGTATCATGCAGATGGTACTTTGGATAAATACAAGGCCAAATTAGTTGTTCGGGGATTCACGCAATGGGAGGGCATTGACTACGAGGAGACTTTTGCTCCTACTACCAAGATGAGCACAATTCGTCTTCTTCTCGCTATTGCAGCCCAATTTGGATGGACAATTCATCAGATGGATGTCAAGAGTGCCTTCCACAATGGTGAATTGCAAGAAGAAGTCTACATGACGCAGCCTCCTGGTTTCAATGTTGCCAGCAAAGAACATCAGGTATGTAGGCTCGTGAAAGCATTCTATGGGCTGAAACAGGCTCCTTGTGCATGGTACATCAAGATTGATCAATACTTGGTTGATCATGGTTTTTAGCACAACCCTTCTGACAATAATTTGTATGTCAAGCACTCTAGTGATGATATTTTGTTTCTTGTTATCTATGTTGATGATTTGATCATTACTGGCAGTGCAGCACATTTGATTGCAGCAATCAAACAGGATTTGTGCCAAGCCTTTGACATGACAAATTTGAGCCTTCTTCATTATTGTTTGGGTATTGAGGTTTGGCAGACAACTGATAGTATTCTTCTCTCTTAGTCTAAATATGCTCGAAGTTTGCTTGACAAATTTCGGATGCAAGATTGCAAACCTGCCTCCACACCTATGGAGAAGGGGTTGAAGTTGTTAGCCAACTCTGATTCACCTTCAGTCAATGAAACGACATTCAGGCAACTAGTGGGCAATCTCATCTACCTCACTGCCACTAGACCTGACATCAGTTTTGTCGTGAGCTACATTTCTCGCTTTATGACAGCTCCAAAAGCTTATCATTGGATTGTAGCGAAGCAAGTGCTAAGATATGTTAAGGGCGCTTCTAATTATGGCATTCTGTATCGCAGGTGCAAGGATCCAAAGCTGATTGGTTATACAGATTCAAATTGGGCAAGTTTAGTGGATGACAGAAAATCCACTTCTGGATATGTATTCAGTTTGGGTATAGTTGCTATAACATGGACCAGCAAGAAGCAGTAGGCAGTAGCTCTTTTCTCCTCCTCTCATTTGGATATGTTGAATTTGATACACCGAAGTGCTGCTGAAATGCAAAGGAATCTTGGGATTTGAGGACGAAACTCCTCCAAGTCAACTTCAGTTTCAAGATTGAAAAATATCTCCTAGTTGAATAGAGTTGTAGCTCCATTTCAAGGATTGCAGTTGAGCTTCATATGGTGATAACTCTATCATTCCTTTCAGTATTTGTTATCTTTGATGTTTTCTAGTTGCTTTTGGTGTGTGGATGTGATGGTTTGCAATTTGGAGGCGTTTTTGAAGTGTTTTATCAGATCTTGATGTCACTAGTCTACACCTAGCTGACCCACATTTTCGCTCACGCTGGTCGGAGGAGTTGAATCTGTTTTGTGGGTATTGTCTCTAAGTTTTCCTCATGCTTGGGCACCACATTGCTCCAAGTTTGGTGATTTTAGAAGGTGATTTGTATTTTTACTTGTTGGTCGACCTCCTCAGGGAGTCATACAGCTTGTTGTGGGTGTCTTGGGATACATGTCAGAGTGTATCAGGCTAGAAAGTGGCGGCTTGTTGTCTCAGTTTGGACGCCTAGGTCTGCTGCTCCATTTGCAAGTGATTTGAGATCATTTCGATGAGTTTGGAGGGAGTTATGACCATTTTATGATGGCTGGTTGGAGTTTCATGCTTGTTGTCTATGCATATCAGTTTGCTGTCAAAACATATCAGACCTGATTTATTCCTAGTGCTTGCTTGTTTTATGATGCCTAACTGATTACATGTTGCAGGGATTGATCTATATTGTAATAGGTGTCATTTTGAGTAGTTCTGATTGTCTTATCATGTATCTAATGATCATTGTAACGCTGATATGGTAGTACCAATCAGCTATTTACGTTTTGTTATTTTGTATTACACTCCCGCTGAATAAGTGGTTGAGTTTCCTTTCATTTTTTGTTGCCCATTGAAAAGTGGAAGTGGCTGGCTACACCGCCAAGTGCTTTACTTTGCTTTACTTTCATGTAGCCCACTGAAAAGTGGAAGTGGTTGGTTTTGCCGCCAAGTACTTTACTTTCTCTATTGGCTAACTTACCGCCAATAGCTTATTGTTACTTTCAGCATTGTGACTATATTCATATCCCCTTACACCGTATACTCTCACCTTGCCCTCTCCAAGATCTTAGTGATCAGAAAGTGAAGGGTTACTTTCCAATATATCTATCATTGCATTTTGGGCTAACGCTAATGAGTGCAAGTTGTGAAATAACTATGGAAAAATTAAGGGTGGGATTTTACATTTTACAAGGAACATTGATAAAGCAAAGGACCAAGAGTTGGGTTTGATTGTTAGAAATGAAGGAAACTACTACAATATGGAAATTTGAAATTAACTTGCAAATCTGAAAAATATACTATAGAATATCAAAGAAGATTTAAACTAATATGAACCATCAACAAAGAAAATCAGCAATACTCAAGAGCCATACACATAACACAAAGATTTACATGGAGAGAACCCTTTTGAGTAAAAAACTCCACCAAAAAAATGATAAGTTTGTATTACCTACAAAAAGATTACGATGCATTCAACTTCCTTCAATCCTGCATCCAATCTGATAGCATTTGTATACCTATAAAACTTCTCATAATGTCTCCATCTCAAGCCCTCAATATATAGACTCATGGAAGCCCAAAATACCACCATAAAACATTACCATGGGACAAAACATGGTTCCAAAATACCATGGTAAAAATTCATACAACCATTACATACTAAACATAGTCTCTTACATGACACTTACACCCTCTTACAAGTTGTCATAAAATCCCTATAAGATAGTAGATGCTCTTGCATGCATCATAGACTATCAATAGCTTATGCAAAGATTCTCCTACGTGTGTCATAAATAATCCATCTACATGATTCTCATGTCCAAAATGATCTCCCTTATTTTTAGCCCTTACAATTGTCATAGAATATGTCATTACATCCTTAAAAATAGGTTTTCCATGTCATACCACTAAATGGGCATCTTTTGATAACTAATAACTTACTTTTCAAGGCACCAACATGTGGCAAAAGTGCCAATTCAAAATCTCATGCCCCTCTTTGATGGAGCACAAATATTTCATAATATAAATGCCAAATATCTACAAAAAAATGTAAAATAATAATAAGTAAATAGATTAGGAATTTCCAAGGTTGAGACACCTTAATTCCCAACAATGATGTAGCCCATTTTAACTAACTCCTTAATAGCCTTCTCTATCTCTTCTTTGTATTTTCTCAAGTGGCAGTAAGCAGTTATCATGACAAACTTAGAGTCTAGTTCCAACTCTAAAATATGTTGGAATCCTCTATCTAATGCAATCCTAGAGGCATATCACTAAACACCATACCATGCTCATCCGAAAGAGTTTGAATAAACATGATAACTATGTTACCTACCAGAAGATGAAATAGTGTGCATGCACTCCATCACCAAGGAATTTGTCCCTTGTTGAATGTTCTTTCCAAATTTTTAGCTATTATCACTTGTGGTGACCCCTCAAGCATACCTCTAAGAGTCACATATTTCCTTGATATTTAAACTTCAACTAAATGGATTGATAGGTCCAAGAGAATGCAACCATTGCACTCCCAAAACTATATCCTACAACATAAAATCATCATACCTCATAGTCACCAAGTGTTAGTTTGAGCAATCACATGATCTTTGTGCAAGGGGTTGGGAATCTATCTACAACAATGAAATTGAACCCTGAAATGTCTTTTGCTTTCAATCCCCTCTTAGTCACAAAGCTCTCATCAATGAAATTATGGGTGGCCCCACTATCTATCAACATGGTAATCCATTGCCCAAAAAATACCTTGAGAACTCTAAAAAGGTGGTATCGTGGTGTGCTTGAAAGAGTTGTAAGAGTGGCACTACTATCTTCTATGTTTTGTTCCTCTGTGGTTGGTTGCGGCTCTAGTTCTTGAAGCTCATTCTCTTCATCAAACACCACCTCTATGAAAAGCACTTGGCCTTGCCAAGTTCCCATGGCTATCTACAATCAAAACACAGCTTCTTTCTCCTAAGTTCATTTCTAGTGATGTCATCCATCTTTGTTGTAAATGGTTGTTGTGTAGTCTTTTTGTGGTTGTTAGCTTGATCCACCCCTTTGGAAGTCTCCCTTTTGGAATCCAATAGTAAATGATTTTGAATGTGATGTAAACTTATTCCTTAACGTAGATGGTTCAAGTGTCAAGGCTCTCTTTTTAGCTTCCTACAATGAAGGCAATGCAAAGGAATTAACCAAGCCCCTGAGAGGCTCAACTAATCCCTAAACAATGAGGAAAATGATCCTCTTTGGAACTCTACTACATATGCGTCCACTAAAGTTTGTTGTTTTATTTTGGCGAGTTCTCTAAAATACTCTTCCTCATCCTTCTGCTTAATTTTGTTCAACAACGTCTAGCTAAAATCTTCAAAATTTTGCATAAGGCCATGCCCTTGTGTGATGAGGCCATGATGCTACCAATCATATGTTACACCTTCCAAATGCAAGGAAGCAAACTAAATACCATATTCTTCCAACATGGAGCTGTGGGTAACATATGCATGCAATTTCTACAACCAAGCACTAGCAGAGATCTTGTTTGTGCCATCAAATGTAGGTGCAATTAACTTGTTTACTTTATGCTTCAATTCCTTTCTATTGTCACCTTGATTATTTCCTTGACTTCTCCTTCACACACCTTTTCCCACTAACTCTTGATACTTGTCAAATGTTTTAGCCCCCTAAACTCATAAGTTTTAATTTTTCCTTTATATTCTCCAAATAATTTGTCCAACTCCTCCATAGAAGAAGTTTTTGGCTCCATCTTTCCTCCCTTTGTAGGAACATGGGTTTTGAGGGTTTTGGAATAAAAATTACAAGGCAGTGATTTGCATACGAGCTTTCCCCACTTTGTGGCATTTTGGTATTTCCTTGTTTTTGTAATGGGGTGGCCATGGGCATGTTTTCTTGGATCTACAACAACCATGTCAACAATTCAATCATTCTTTCCTGGCCCATTCAGATTCCTATCATGGTGTCTTGAAATAGATCTACTCTTTCCTCCTCTAACATGGATCTTTCATTTTTTTCCATACCCCACAGGCTGGCAGGAAGTTAGCTCTACTACCACTATAATAACTTTACAAAAGTTGTATAACTAACTTACTACACCTAAATTTATAAACAACGCAACATATTGAAATATTGTATTTATTGACAACATAAAACTGGATCACACAAATAAATAACAGCATGTGACCACATCAAACCTGAAACACATGTGATGACCTACAAACAATTCTCCAGAACTGATTGTGCACTATGTACAGCTGTGATAGACCACTAACACTCGCCAGAAATGAAGAAAAAGAATATCTTCAACACAATTGCAGCCCCAAGATGCGACTACCAAAGGGAGCCAAAGAGGTTTCTTCCTCTGGTTTTGAGATTCAGGGATTTCATCCTCAAATCAACTACAGAACACTAATGTGGAAATATAACAGTAGAAAGGGACACTTCTAACAGCCAAACAACTCATTTTATGGCACAAAGGAGGGCCCAAATCCAAGCACACCCATAATCTGACTGTATTCCCAAAATAAAAAATTTTGTTCAAGTCAAAACGCCACCATAACTCAGCACCCCCACTCTGACAACATAACTGCCCTAATTGAAAAGTCAACTTGTAACTCCCATAATGTACTGCCAGAAACTGACGAAATTAAACTGAAAATGCCATTAAATATTATTTATTTGTTATTGCTAATTTTCCTAAACTGTAACCCCCCCTTTAAAGAGAATTCTTCCTCCATCGTATCAAGAAAATTGAACGAATGGGCTTATGGGATATTGCAGGAAATGTTAATGGAATGGGAACATTACACAGAGAGAGAAAAAGGTAATAACAAAGGTAGCGTTTAGGACACCGCCAAGCAAGATACCAATTTGGTGTATGAGAATCCCTTCGAGGAAGATCAAAGCAGATTGTTTTCCATGTGTCAAACTTTTTATTAAGATTTGACTTCACAACCAAGCTCATTAATAAACTCAAACCTTGAATTCACCCAAACCCAGAGTACAAACCAAAAGCAGTGTGTGCATACAGGGACTGTTAATGTTATGGCAGCTTCGGGTTCATCCTTCCAGCCACGAATGAAGACATAAATAAATATAGCCTATCGGCTATTTATTTATATGAGATATTTAATATGGAGGGGCGCTTCACTTGGCAACAATATAATTTCTAAAAGGGCCAACCTTCCTTGATATTCGCATCTTTTAGTTTGTAATTATATTTTTATTATGGCCGACTTTACTCTTGAAGAGGTGCGATCTCTCTCATACAAATGTATAAATACAAGTTCACATTCCATCCATTAGACATTAAGCAAGTTCGATTCATTTGATACAAGTGCGAATTTATTCAAGAGCAGATTGTGAATTTTCTTTAAGGGCAGATTTAGATATTTAGAAGTGCAGATTATTATCTGTCTTCGCATCTTGTGTAGGTGCAGAATATTGGCCTTGTGATTGGCCTCATTATAAAGAGAATTGTTGCCTCTATTTATATATAGAAGAGAGATCTTTGTTGCTGGGTTTTTTTCTCCCTCAAGAGGAGGGTTTTCCCAGGGTATCTGCTGTGTTATTGTTTGATTCTGAATTAATTTTCTGTGCATTAAATCTGATCATTAAAATTTACATGGTATCAGAGCGGATTTGAGAGGATCGTAATCAGATTATTCCTAATCAGCAATACCCTAGTTGTTCATCTATCTACATTAGTCAAGATGGTGAACGGGTTGAAGATCGAGGATAGACTCGAGGGTGCATCTAACTTCACATCATGGAGGTTTAGGATCATGCTTACCTTGCGTGAAAATGACTTGGGTGAGTTCGGAGAGTCCAGCGTTCTTGAACCTGAGGAGGAAGAAGCGAAGTTACAATGGGTGAAGAAAGATATTAAAGCAATGAAGATGATATTGGTTGATTCCGTCAAGGATCATATTGTGCCTATCGTCTCTAAGTTGAAGACAGCGAGAGACATGTTCAAAACATTGGAAGAGATGTACGAAATCAACAATACTAGTCGAGCGCTTGCACTAAAGCAACAACTTCATCATGTGAAGATGGCGAAAGGTGAATCAGTGATTGCATACTTTATGAGGATTGCAGATTTGAGAGATCAGCTCTCGACAATAGGGCATATGGTTGATGACAAAGACCTGACTATGCTTGCTCTCAATGGTCTACCTTTGTCTTGGGAATCTTACATTCAGGGAATCAGTGCAAGATCAAAATTACCTAAGTTTGATCGCCTAAGATCAGATTGCATTCAAGAGGAATCAAGGTTGGTGGCAAGAGGTGTTGGTCCAAGTTCAAAGAATGAAGACATTCATGTTCTTGCCTCCCATGCTTCAAAGAAGAAAGGAAAAGATGGAAGGAAAGGATTCTTCAAGAGGAATCGGGACAAGGGAAATGATGATGCACCTCCATTCAAGAAGAAGAGAGATATGTCCAAGATTCAATGCTTTAGGTGCAATAAGTTTGGGCACTTCGCCAAGTATTGTCCAACTAGACCTAAGCAACAAGTTACCGTTGCAGATGTTGATGATGCTTCTCCACAAAAGGATTCAAGTGAATATTTGTTCTATTCGGCATTATCAAGCAGTGTACCTTCCGACACCAACACTTGGATAATCAACAGTGGTGCTTCATGACACATCTTCGACTTTAAGGAGCACTTATCAAGTTTGGTGGAAAAGGAGTCTTCTGAACAAGTCATCATTGGAAATGGTGCTAGCTACTCCATGAAAGGAATTGGGACCTCTACACTTCATTTGGATTCCGGCATATCACTTCAATTGGGTAATGTTCTTTATGTTCCTGGAATCAAGCACAATCTTATTTCTATATCAGCTTTGGAAGATAAAGGATATCAAGTTGCCTTCTCCAAAGGCAAAGTTCTAGTGTGGATGGAGAACTCTAGCTTCAAGGATGCTCAAGTAATTGGAGTTAGACATGAAAACCTTTACAAGGTCTGCACACGTTCTTTACAAGCTTTGGTTCATGACTCTTCAAGTCTTTGCGATTTTTGGCATCGGAGATTGGCTCACTTACACTTCCAAGCCTTACCTATCATGGAGAAGATGGTGACGGGCCTTCCTAAGTTCAACCAAGAGCACGAATGTTACACCCCGATTGTATAGCTACTATTGCATAGGATGTATATTGTAAATGTTGAGTCTTTCTGATGAATAAATTGAATTGTTCTTGTAATCAATTGGATGTGTCCTAAATGATTGTCTCATTATCTGATGCTTCTTTTGATGTAAATCTTGAATGAAATTAGCATATTGAGTTATGAAATAATGTTGTTCTAACTTTCTACAATGCTTAATGTATATTACTTTGGTCTTGAGCAAATGACTTCCGTTACCATGTCATGATTTGCAGGAAACAGGTTCGTACCTCGAGACAGAGGAGAGATATCACTCGGGGAAGAACTTGGTCGGGTAAACAGTAATGGATACCAACTGGACATACACACAAACCATAGAACTGAGTAAGCTAAGTCATTGTTCTGGTTAAAGGTAAGTCATCCGTAGGCTTGTCTAGTATCATTAGGAGTCGTGTCTTCTTCTGAATGTGTAAACAAGTGATGCTTGCCAGTATAACCTTATAAGTAATAAGTTCTGGTTAGAGGTGGATATGTGTATTTGTACATATATACATACGAATACGATATGTACAAGTACCCATAAGTACATTCATGTCGATACAAACGTATTAAGCAGATGGATATGCCATACGTGTGTGTCAATATAAATGTATTTAAGGATACTTATACATATAGTATATATATAAATATATATACAAGTATACATACCCACAGCTAACGTGATGAATGAGTTATATATAGTAACGATATCTTGCCTCTGAATTTATACAAATACATATATATACATTTACATGTTTTCATATAAGTATTGATTGAGGCACAGTATATAAACGTATAATGTAAATGAATATATATGTATAGGTATAAAGATAAGTATTTTTATATATTTAATATTATATTAAAATATCAATATAATATAGTTTAAAAATGTATACGATATTATTTAAATTAATAATTTAAATAATTATACAAAAACTATATTATATAAATATTTTAATAGAATATATAAAATATATTTAAATAAAAGAATTTACAAATCAAATGAAATGTAAACTAAACATTTTAAACATTTTTATAAAATAAGAATGTAAATCATAGAAGAGAATAAAAATCGCGAATTTCTCTAAGAATACTCCAAATCGCGAATTTCTCTAAGGAGACTTCATTGCGTTGAATTTTTAAACTCCAATTCTGAGCCTTCAGCAAATGCGTCACATTTGTATTGAAATTTATTAAACATTATTGAGCAAAATTTGAAATAAAGAACACAGCCGTTAAAAAATGGCGAATGAAAATAGAAAAACGCGCAGGAGATTCGCGCGGTTAGGGCAGACGTTTGGAATCTGTCAAACGGATTCATACTTAGCAAAAGATGGAGGTGGACGCCATTAGAGCAAGGAAAAAGTCTTAAATGAAAACCTATCATCTAACCCAGCAGCAAAAACGCACCAGAATAAGTGCTGTCGCGTTTTTAACGAACTGAACAATTTCGCATTGAAACAAACACCATTGCTGTCAAAAATGGAGGTCGAAACCCTCACCTTAATGCAACACGTTTCTAGTTTGAAACATTCCTCAGCTTGCTGGCAGTTCTGGCGCCATAGAAGAAGGAAGTCAGTTTTAAAATCAAACCTATAAATACCTGCGTTTGGCACTCATATTCTTACGAATTTACAATCAAGTTTTCCTTGAGCATTTTGTAGCTAAAGAGTGAGTTCGCCTTAGTAAGGAAATTGTTAAGTTTATTCTGTTAATGTGAAGTAATCTCTGAACAAGAGAGCAGTAGTTTGAAATTGCTAGTTTGAAGTAATCTCTGAATAAGAGAGGAGTAATCAGGAATTGCTAGTTTGCTGTGTTGGGTATTTGTTTCAAGAATCAAGCTGAAAGCTATCTGAGTGAAGGCAAGTGAAGGAGCTACCTTCCAAACTTCTGGAAAGCTAAATCAGGCATGCTAAATTCTTACTTTACATATTTTTCTAATATTCCAGAGTAATCTGATAGGTCTCTGAATTATAGTCATGGCTGGAAAGGAAAGAGTTTGATTGTCTGGTAGACTTAGGATTGAATTAAAAAGAATAACAGTTTCTTAAACATGTGATAAGTTGTGATATAAAAAGTATCATGTATGTAGTCTTTTCATGGCTTTTTGTTGTCATTGGTGTACGGTTTACATTACTTAATGGAAAGCAATCTGCGTAGTATTTAATGGCTCTATATAAGGAGCATATGCTTGTGTATAGATAATAGTTACTAGGATTGAATCGAGAATATTTGCAAGTTATATACTACAACTAGATACAAACAACTTAGTCAAGTTATTGTATCCCTAGGATGTGTATATCCTGAATTAGGGCGTCAGTTGTAGTATCTTGTTTAATAGATTCATCATTCTAGTAGTAAGATGTTGTAGGAAGTCTAGGGTACGGACTACCCCGATAGACCAACCTACGCGTAGAATTAAGATAGCCTTAAGTCAAGTTGAACCTGGCTAGTGAATGTGACATATGACCTATGTTCTTCGTTGAACGTAAACACTTTGGCCAAAGTAGTGTAAGGAACCATTTAGTTGTTGTACTACACTGTCAGTTCACCGTGATTCCGAAATACAACCTAGTTTGTGATTTGCCGATAGCACGAAAGCTAGTTTTGTAGAATCACAGCACTATGTCCAGTTGGTAGTCATTAAAGGTTACCCAACCAATCTCTTCTTCGAAGGGAGGGCCGTTCATTGCAAAATGATCGTGCGGGGGACCGCATTATAAGTCCGTGGTTGGCGGAAAAACGCTCGAGTGATGTTTCTCCTCCACGAACACCCGACGGATGATCCAAGACTTGACAGGACGAACTCCTGGACCTTCTTACTTCTATTGGTGTCAAAAGCCTACGGGCTATGTATGTATATTTCTCTTCATGTTTTGTAATTTCATTTGGAATGAAATAGTTTAAAGATGCAAAAGATGTTTCTTATTTATGTTTTGAAAAGAAATTTTTTTAATCAAAATGATATTGTTCTTACTTTTATGTATGAATTGTAAAGTTTTAAATTTATCGTACAAGTGTGATCGTTACAATGAAGGTACTTGCAAGGGCTGCGCATTGGGTAAGAATATAAAAGCCCCTTTTCATAGTAGAGAAAATAGATCTAAGTGTATTTTAGACCTTATTCATTATGATTTATGTGGTCCTATGTCTATTTTGTCCTCGAGTGGATTCTTGTATTATGTTTTGTTTATTGATGACCACTCTAGGAAGACTTGGATTTATTTTTTAAAATCTAAAGAGTGTGAGGAAGTGTTGGATAGGTTTAAAGAGTTTAAAGCATTGGTAGAAAATCTTTCTGGTAAAAGAATTAAGGTCCTCAGATCTGACAATGGTGGAGAATACACCTCTGGTAGTTTTCGAAATTTTTGTATTGATGCAGGGATTAAGAGGGAGTTTTGTGTTCCCTATAATCCTCAACAAAATGGTGTTGTAGAAAGAAAGAACGGGACAATCATGGAAGCAGCAAAGGCCATGATTCATGATCAAGATTTGCAAACCTTCCTATGGGCAGAAGCTTCCAGGGCAGCTGTATATGTTCAGAACAGATGTCCTCATAAGATCTTGGAGAATATGACTCCAGAAGAAGCCTTTACAGGAAAGAAGCCTGAAGTCAGTCACTTGAGGATCTTTGGATGTCCTGTCTATATTCATGTTCCCAAGGAAAAGAGAACCAAGTTGGAGCCTTCTGGCAAGAAGGGAATATTTGTGGGCTACAGTGAGACATCAAAAGCCTACAGGATATACATTCCAAGTCAGAAATTGATCGAGATCAGTAGGGATGTCACATTCGAGGAAGATGTTGCATTCAGGAGATCCAGGGGGATTCATATGGAGATTGATAATGAAGAGTCTCTTTAGGATATGGAAGTTGACCATACTCCTGAGATTCAGAGGGAGACTTCAGAACCAAGAGAAGATATTGATCCTGTTGAACCCTTGGAACCTACTAATGGGCCTACTGACATTGTTATTGGGAGAAAGAGACCTCTATGGGAAGGCGTACTATGCAAGAGGCTGAAAGTTTTGCAACTCCTAGAGGCACATTCAGAGAAAGCAAAAGGCCACATAAGTTCTCCAGTTATGTTGCCTTGATGAGTCAGATTATAGAATCCGAGCCTACCTGTGTTGAGGAAGCATCTAGTCATCAAGTTTGGAGAGATGCTATGACAGAAGAATATCAGTCAATTCTTAAAAATGATGTTTGGGATATTGTTCCTAGACTCGAGGGCAAGTCTGTGGTATCTTCTAAATGGCTGTTCAAGATTAAGCATGCTGCAGATGGAAGCATTCAGAAGTACAAGGCAAGATTTGTGGCTCGTGGGTTTTCTCAGAAAGAGGGAGTTGATTATGATGAAACATTTGCTCCTGTTGCTCACTACACTTCAGTCATAACCATCATTGCTATTGCTGCATCTAGAGGATGGAAGATTCACCAGATGGATGTGAAGGCGGCCTTTCCAATGGAGTGATTGAGGAAGAGGTTTATATAGAGCAGCTGATGGATTTGAGGTTCAGCAGGAAGGTCACATGTTTGATTGAAGAAGGCCTTGTATGGTCTTAAGCCGGGCTCCTCGTGCATGATGCAGAAAGGATTGGTCAATTTTTGTCAAGTTTGGGCTTCTTGAAGAATGATGATCTTGATTCAAATCTCTGCTTAAGGTAATCAATGGTGATGCATTAGTTTTGGTTTTTATATGTTGTGATCTGATCCTTCTTTGGAGGAAGATCTTTGATTCTTAGTGTGAGTTGACGAATTTGAGATGAAGGACCTTAGGCTCATGCATTACTTCCTTGGATTAGAAGTCTGGTAGAAACCAGATGAGATGATTCTAAGTCAAGGAAAGTACACCATTGATATACTTAAGAGATTTGGTATGATGGATTGCAAATCCATGTCCACATCTATGGAGACCAACTTACACAAGTTGAAGGAGGCTGCAGCTAATTCAAACTTGGTGGATCCTACCTTGTACAGACAGCTAATTGGATCTTTGATGTATCTAGTTAACACTAGACCTGACATTTGTTATGCAGTAAGTGCACTTAGCGGTTATCGCAGCAGTTGAGGGCAGATACATCTTGTTGCAGCTAAACACATCTGAGATACTTACATGGCACGATTGGATATGGGTTGGTGACCACTTCGTCTGAGACTTAGGTTACATGGTTTCAAGATTACGGTTAGGCGGTTATCACCGGTCGGAAGAGCACCTAAATTGTTGCTTGATTTAGGTTGTTATGATTTCCTGATGCGGCGGTCATCCAGCATTAAGTACGGCGGAGGCAGTATATTGCAGCAGCTTGTATAGCCTTTCGGCGAGGAAAGCAGTGTGGCTTCATAAGCTCTTTGCAGGATTGTTTGGACAATCAATGGAGCCTACTATTATACATTGTGATAATCGGAGTTGTGTGAAGCTTTCTGTCAATCCTGTGTTTCATGACAGATCCAAGCATGTTGAGATCAAGTACCACTATATCAGAGATATGGTACTGCGGAAGGCTGTACAGTTGAGGTACATTAGCACTGATGAGCAGACGGCAGATATTCTCACCAAACCTCTCGCTAGGATAAAGTTTGTATACTTCCGAGATAAGCTTGGTATGGTGGAGAATCGACCTTGGTGAGAAAAAGTCTCGATGTCGATGGTACCAATGAGTTCTTCTTTGTAGAGAGAAGTTCGGTGAAATCCTTATTGTGCATTTTCCTACGGGGCGGAGGAGAATTTGAGGTGCAAGCCTTAATGCATTTCCTCGGGGCGGAGGAATTTGAGGTGGCCCTTGTTTTCCACCCTGCGAAATTTGAGTCATGGTGGATGTCATGTGTGTGACTCCATGACATATGTTGTGCTGTGTTTCACCCTGCGGGAGGAGTCATGGTGAAGAATCACGTTGAGTGACAACATCCGCCAAGTGATGAACACTTATACTTACCATATAGTATGGTTGTAGCCATTATGGTTGATATCATGTTGAAGCGATATCTAATATCACGTTGAGGTGATATTCTTCTTTTCACATCTGGTTGTAGCCAATGTGATGGACATCATGCTGAGGTGATTTGTCTTGGACAGCTGGAGGTATTCTCTCTAGCTGAGAGGGAGTGTTAATGTTATGGCAGCTTCGGATTCATCCTTCCAGTCGCGAATGAAGACATAAATAAATATAGCCTATCGGCTATTTATTTATATGAGATATTTAATGTGAAGGGGCGCTTCACTTGGCAACAATATAATTTCTAAAAGGGCCGACCTTCCTTGATATTCGCATCTTTTAGTTTGTAATTATATTTTTATTATGGCCGACTTTACTCTTGAAGAGGTGCGACCTCTCTCATACAAATGTATAAATACAAGTTCACATTCCATCCATTAGACATTAAGCAAGTTCGATTCATTTGATACAAGTGCGAATTTATTCAAGAGCAGATTGTGAATTTTCTTAAAGGGCAGATTTAGATATTTAGAAGTGCAGATTATTATCTGTCTTTGCATCTTGTGTACGTGCAGAATATTGGCCTTGTGATTGGCCTCATTATAAAGAGAATTGTTGCCTCTATTTATATATAGAAGAGAGATCTTTGTTGCTGGGTTTTTTTCTCCCTCAAGAGGAGGGTTTTCCCAGGGTATCTGCTGTGTTATTGTCTGATTCTGAATTAATTTTCTGTGCATTAAATCTGATCATTCAAATTTACAGGGTCCACATTGTATCTTTCTATCCAAGTAAACTTGGTTTTTGCTCTAGCCTTGTATTTTGTTCTGGCTTTGTAAGGTGGTGCATTACATCCAAACTCCTTATAGAAAATCAGCTTGAACATAGTCTTGTCAGATTCATAGCAAATGTCTTGATAAATAATTTAAAATAGTATTTAGTCCAATTTCTCCTGTGATATTTTTAAATCTCAAGTCATAAAGATTCATATGTCATAGCATCAAATACTCTACTTCATATAGGTGGAAGCTCAGGATATTAATTCATCAAACACTCTCAAGATGATTCACAAAAGGAGCCATAAAGAAGAATTCATTGATTTTATTATTATTTATCCGTATGAAAACCCAGCTAAATAGGCAAATGCATCTGCTCAAGAAATTGGACACTTTGATATCTTAACTCTTGATAGACACAGTGGCTTTTCCTATCGCTGTGACATAAGACACTAGCTACAAATTACCACCTACAAGCTTTGCCATTTATCTTCTAAAATAAAGAACAATGATGATTTTTCTGTCATATTTTTGTTTTTAAGGGGTCATAAGGACTTGTTATAGTGTAAATTGACATGCAGAAAAGACAACATGCATTGTCAAGATGACAAGGTTGTAAATATAGAGAACAAGTTTTAAAAACCTTAACCTCTTACCTGCTATTGTTTGGAGAGGTAGGGACTCAATGGAGATTGAGGAACTCGACCAGGACCATCCATGCACTGCACTCAAACCTCATATTTGACTTAGAAGAAAATGAAGGGAAAGAATTTTTACAGCCCAAGCTTTTGCTTGAAAATATCTCTCAAGTGACAACTATGGCATTTGAATTGCTAAATAGTTTGATGGATCCTGATCAAACAGATTAAATATTACCCAAATGGCACCATCGGGCCCTAGCAGAGCCATAGGGAATTCTTAGGGACCTTGCCTTTGAAAGCAATTTCAAAGAAAATGTCATAAAATGAGCAGTTATGTACTTATTATATATAATCAAAGATGACAGCTATAAATTTCCTTCCACTTTCATCATTCTTTCACAATTAATATTGCAAATAAGAGAAGTGATCTGAAAGAGAGAAGTTATCCAATTTATTATTGGCTGATGTCTACTAGATTTAATACACTAGAAGATGGACAATCTATTCTAGAAGAGCAGCACTAAGCTTCAAAGAAAGATATTTAGGTTTAGGTTTGTATTTTTATCGCTTGCAAAGGTTTTCGTATTTGTGTGTATTCTTGACACAGACAGATAGAAATACACACTCGCTGATCACACACCCAACTTTCAAAAATTCACAGATTACAAGAGACTTTGCAGCCACTACAAGCTTCAATTGACAATTCCATTTGTCAAATTGATGGCATGCTAAACTTTTGCAAATAAATGGAGGCAATTTGATTTATTTCCAAACCATTGAACGCTTCAAGCATTTACACTCAAATTCAACTCCAAATTCATTTGTTTTACAGTTTTCAAGTTTCAATTTAATACGACATCATTCACTCTTACATTTAATGAATACAATAATCAGACTACAATCTGGTTTTCATGGTTAGCTGCCATACATCTATGGCATGAATCCATCATACACCCTGTTCTTAGCAACAAAATTATCATTGCATTTAGTTACCCACTCCTCCACTCACTGGCTGTTCATGCGCCCTCCCTCTCTGGCTGCTCACATACCTATTCCAAACTTCTTTTCATTTTCCTGCAAGCCCCGTATCTTCCTTGCTCTGCCTCACATGGCCTATGTTCTCATTGCATTTTAAAACATTATTGGCAACACATTTAATTTGCTTTACAAGTGCTAATTACCTTGGACAGCGTGGCCATAACATTCACTTGTTTGCTGATTTCTTTGGGTCTTTACATGCCCACGACTTCCCTCTTTGCCTCCTACACTCTCACGCCTACTGCCTCTTCCTTTTCTCATCTGCGCATACTTTTGTTCAACCTGCAAATTTTATTTGTCTTCCAAAATTCCACAGCCTCCCTCTCAAATCAGCATGCAGCCCCTCTATCTTCCTCTACGCCCCTGCTCAAAGCTAAATCTGTATTGTAATTTTTATTTTAAATCTCCCAATCTCTTCTACAGCGCAGGTCTCTTTGCATTCTTCCTGTAATCTTGTTTTTTATCTGCTTTTTATAGAATTCCAAGAGGCTATGTGGGTATTAATCTCTTCAACACCAATCTGCCATTTTATTTTTAAATGTTTTAAATCAAATTTGCCTTTTCACATTCCTTGGCTTCGTGAGATTTTTAGATCTCTTTAAATCTGCATTTCCTCATTAAATCCTTTCGTTCTTGGCCACTACCTCTCCTTCAGTTATGTGCTATGTTTTTTTTTTCAATTTCCAATAGTTCGACCCTTTGCATTCTTGCAAGGAATAAAACATTTCATATTTATTTCTTTTGAAACAAAATCAATAATCTCCAAGATGAAATAGGCAGTAAACTTCAGAATGCAGCTCAAACTCGTATCGATTAACAACATTTTGTCAATCAATGACAACAATGTCATTCGACCTCAACCACTGCAACTGGATTTGAATTTAACTTTGAAAACTGATTGCAACGTCAAAAATGCCACATTAAACTGAAATCAAACCAAAATTGATGGAAACCAAGTCAAACTGTTTTTGGTGGATGCGGATTGCTTATTCGCCCGGGATGCTCCTGCATCAATTCTTCTACCCAGAAACTAGCTAGTAAGTACAGGTTATCGAATTCCAAATCATTTTGTCAACAAAATGATGGCATCCATATAGAAAGGGCCAGTTAAGGTGTAATTATTATTTTTCATAATTTGGCATTCTAGGTACCTTGGAACTTTTGGGATCTTGTAGTTCTAAAAGTTGTTGCATAAATAAGGATTTTTGAAATTAGCTCATTGACTGTATAGCATAAAATTATCAAGTATAGTTCACCTATGACAGTTCACAGTTGATTCCAGGATCAATAAGTGTGTTGGCCCGGCCAAACATTTATCAATTAATATGTCTATGAAATTCTATGGCCCTGGGATTGATAACTTAAAATGTGGCTACCATATAATGATATGGCCATCATAAGGCACAAAATTATTGGTGTTTTATTCTATCGTTTCTCATTAGTTGTTGTCTCTGCCTACCTGGATGCTCAAAATATAGCCTAACTAGCATGAGAGTGTTAGATTTAGGATCAGAAATGCAATAAGCAGAAAACACAACACATAGAACAATGAACACAGTAATTTACCCTGGGAAAACCCTCCTACTTGAGGGAGAAAAACCCAGCAAGATATTCTCTCATAAATTAGAAAAATAAGTCCAGGAATAGCACTCAAAATCAGGCCCTAGAAAGGCCGAATACAATACAATGGATCCGCACTTGTATGTAATGTGATTTCTTTGAATACACAAAATATCTAACTCTTCCCCTTGAGTTGAATCTACTGCTCTTGAAAATAGACCTGCTGCTGAAGAAATTCGAACTTGGAATGGAATTGATTTTATGATGAAATGAGAAGACTCTAACTCCTTTATATAGCAAGCTAGGTGACCTCCTTTCTAGGGCCGACCTAGATAAATACAAATTTTGTTTCTAAAACAAAGGCCGACCTGCCTTGAGTTAATTATATTTAAGAGAAAATATCTCCCACCGCTACAAAACACTAACACTCCCTCTTAGTTAGGGAGGTATTTTCAAATATCCTCGTCATGGAGTCTCTCAACATGATGT
This sequence comes from Sequoia sempervirens, assembly GCA_007258455.2. Lineage (NCBI taxonomy): Eukaryota > Viridiplantae > Streptophyta > Pinopsida > Cupressales > Cupressaceae > Sequoia > Sequoia sempervirens. The sequence goes on along the minus strand of VDFB02000003.1, from coordinate 305,375,994 downwards.
CCACAATGGCTACACCCATTTGTGGAAAAACACATCTCAGTCTCAGAGATGTACAAGGGCTCGTCATGGAGTCTCTCAACATGACGTCCACAATGACTACACCCATTTGTGGAAAAAACACATCTCAGTCTCGAAGATGTACAAGGGCTTGCACCTCATATTTCTCAATCTCAAAGAAATATACACTACAAGGGCTTTCACCTCATATTTCTTTGTCTCGGAGAAACATACACTACAAGGGCTTTCACCTCATATTTCTCCGTCTCAAAGAAATATACATTACAACAAATCTTCGTGATGATGTGACTCCCTCTGGAGCTCCAAGTACCCGCATCAACCTCCTAACCTCCTCGTCCAAGATTGCTTGCAATGCTTGCCTTTAGAGGAACGGTTTCCAACGCACACCTCTGGCACTATTGACTTGCAAGAGTCTAGGACTTTCCTCCTCGACCTCATCCCAAATCACCCTATTCTAAATAGGTTTGTGGTGCTACCAATGTCAAAACAAGGTTGACTACCTTGTGCAATTTCATTCTCTACAGCTGAAGAGGCCTTCCAAAGACTTAGCACCTAGTCTTGCAACACTGCAACCCACTTAGCTAACACCTTCACTTCTTCCCAGTGAGTCACTCTAGTTCCTTGAGACATAGGCTCCATTTTGCTGAACACAGAACTCCCTCTTGATCCCTGCCTCAATATAGAGATTGTAAAGAAATCCTCTGGAAGTGAACTCCCCTCCATTGATTGATCTTAGAACCTTAAATCCTCTTCCTAGACATGATCTCAACTTGTGCCTTGGATTCTCGGAATTTAACTCCCTCTAAATGGCAAGAGTGTAATCGAGGGATGAATTCATATCCATAGGAGCCTCCTACTCCTCACCGATTAATCTCCAAGAATCATCACCTCAAATAATGAGGTCTTCAATATATCTTCAAATAATCCAACATCCTTTTGCTCCTTGATCCATCCTGCATTTTAAAGAGATTAATAATAGTTCATAAAATCAAACTACCCCGAAGAGAAATATACAGACCAATGCTAGTAGCATACATGATTCACTATTTCCAATGTTATTGCATGAATTATTATTAACTACATGATTATTTAAATTCATGATCATTATTCAAAGGTACAAACATAAAATACTTATCTCTTTATTGTTGGTCAATTCTACAGATATCCAGCCAGCGATGCCTTTCCAAATTTTGATCTCCATGTCTTTCCCTGCTATCAGCACCACGGTCTCATTCACCATATCTCATGCCAATAGCGAAGAAACAAGATACAAAACCAGGGCTCAACAACCAACACCATTGAGCATGCATCACAGCCTCACTGCCAACACCCAAGCCGTTGTCACCCAAGCAACTTGAAGCCAAACCAACAGTACCAACCAACTCACCACCAACGTGTTCCACCATTGATGTTGTGTTAACCAAAGTGCTACCTCTACAATTAACCAAAGCAAAAAACTAAATGCCATGAATGACTTCCTCTGCTGCAATTGAACTAGAAGAAGACTGTTTAGGGAGTGCAAAGTAATTCCCCTCCATCACTCCTCTCTGATGAGCCACAAATAAATGCTTTATCACCTTTCCCAAGTCGAGAAAGAAATCTTGCAAAGCCTCGATTTGATACTGAACTGATAACAAATGCAAAGGAGGCCAAAGAGACTCGCTTTTGAGAAACACAATTGCATCTTCACCCAAGGCTGACACTGGTTTATTCAACACAACCTCCTCCAATATTGGCCAGTGGTAGATAACAATTGTCTTCAGATATTATAAAGATAAACATTCGGCTTCAAGATCATGGACATACAGTGTATACCATTTAAGCCTGCGACCAGCATACATAAATTGGCATATAGAAGATAGTGATGCTAACAAGCGACAATGCCAGAGTTGCAATTATACACCCAGAGGTATATACTTCCATCACAGTGACCAAGGATGAATGAGTAAGGTATCGTCGGCAGTACATATACACTGGCAAAGGAATATTTATAATCCCATGATATCGCTCAATTCTGGGCAGCGACTAAGTGACATCCCGATAACATTCATATACAGATTTCAACCTTTGATATGTTTTGCCAAATAAGTATAACTTCCTGGTATTTGTTGCAATAGAACACGCCAAAGGTAATGAGGGCCTTAACACATTAATCAATTCTTGGAGAACACCAACTGAAACATATGCAATTAAAGACAATGCCAGACCAAACAACGAGTGCCATCCGTTAACCTTTCAAATATTATCGAACATACATTTAGAAGGCTCTCGATCAATAATCTTCAAGGCTTGCCCTTTGATGAATATATGATGATTCAATTATTCTCTGTAGCGATTCAAATGTTAGCCGACATATTACAACACAATAGAGTGTATCCGCCTTCACTGTTCTTCAGATAATTGCCACGATCACCAGTTGTATGTCTCGTGCCAATAGCAATCACATGCTCATCGATACATTAAATATGTTAGAAATATACACCCCCTAATTGTATGGACAAGATGAGGCCCGATATCAGGTGTCTTCATCAATGATTCTTGCTTGACAGATACATTCCTGTAGCCGGCTCCATACAAATGTTTTCCGCTATATGCGATATTCAAACTAGCCACAGAGAGAAATATACGCTAGTTTTTATTTCATAAATCTTTGAGATGGCGACCAAGAAGAGTACCAAATGTGAAACGTCTGCAATGATAAGTAATATCGACATCAATATTAATTCCCAGCACCTGCAAACTCGTTCACCAACATCTTAAACTTGATTCTCCAAAGTTCAAAGATTATATTCAAACACCATGATCAGGGGTTTCATCCTTCCATGGCTCCAAAATCCTGAGAGTTTTCGTTCTTAGTTTTCCAGATATCAAAATCCAAATCTCATTCAATTCTTCTGATCAAATCTTTTCTAAACCCGCTCTGAAACCATGTTAGATTTAGGATCAGAAATGCAATAAGCAGAAAACACAACACATAGAACAATTAACACAATAATTTACCCTGGGAAAACCCTCCTACTTGAGGGAGAAAAACCCAGCAAGATATTCTCTCATAAATCAGAAAAATAAGTGCAGGAATAGCACTCAAAATCAGGCCCTAGAAAGGCCGAATACAATACAATGGATCCGCACTTGTATGTAATGCGATTTCTTTGAATACACAAAATATCTAACTCTTCTCCTTGAGTTGAATCTACTGCTCTTGAAAATAGACCTGCTGCTGAAGAAATTCGAACTTGGAATGGAATTGATTTTATGATGAAATGAGAAGACTCTAACTCCTTTATATAGCTAGCTAGGTGACCTCCTTTCTAGGGCTGACCTAGATAAATACAAATTTTGTTTATAAAACAAAGGCTGACATGCCTTGAGTTAATTATATTTAAGAGAAAATATCTCCCGCCGCTACAAAACACTAACAGAGAGCCCCTAAGGAAATATTGCACCTATTGTTATATGGTAAAAAGGTTGAGATCACATTCAAGACAATCAACTAATGGGTTGATGACGATGCCACTGTGAATAGATGGAACTGACAATTGAAGTAATACTATATAAGGTTGCATGGAAGAATATCAAAGTAGACGGATATGCCCCTACCCCTACCCCTCCCCAGGCGTGCGTATCCCCGTATCCGATACAGATACGGGTACGATACACCGCAGATACACATTGGATACCGTACCCACGCATGCCCAAAAAATCTTGATTTTCCAACACTGCCGGATACTATGTGATTTGATTTTAAAAAAATCTAACATGAATTTTCCTAAACTTAATCTTAAAAAACTTCAATTGTGATGTCCCCTCGCTAGACAGTTCTCGGGAACAGAGCGTTAGCCCTTTATTGGACCCTTGTGGGCTAGCCAGTTTGGATAGAGGGTCAGTGGTGCATTTTGGAGAGTTTGTTTGTTCGTGTTTTCAGTGGACAGTGTTTAGATCACAGTGAGCGTTGGCATTCCAGGAGTTCATCGCTTCTGACGGCACGAGATTATCTTGAGATTTGAGCATTTTACGGGATTTTAAGTGATTAAGTTAATTTATTAACTTAAAACGCCCTTTTAATAAAGTCACATTGACTTTATTTATATTTTTATATCACTTAAATCTCAAAAGGAGGATTATAATATTTTAATGACTTTAAATATTATAAAAGTGCGCCCAACTATTGAAAAGGAATATATTAAAATATTATAATATTTTGAAAACCTAAAAAGGGCGTATCCTTATGGAAATGCGTGCTTTTGCTTAAAGAGGCATTTTGGCAATTGAAACTCATATCATTTGACCATTTCTCTTTGCCTTGTGCATCTTTTCTCTGAGCATTCTCCTGAGAGCAGGGTTTGATCATTGTGTCCATTGGAGAACGGAAAACTCTTCAGTGTTGAGTACGTTTGAGGCTGTGAGAGATCAGCTGAATCCGTACAGTTGAGGGCTTCACACAGAAGTTCTACAGTTGCAGACAGAGGATTTATTTATGCAGATGTTTGTTCTTCAGAATAATCATTGAGGGTTTCTTGGTGGCGTCCTTCTACAGCTTCTAGGATTCTTCTTCAGAGATTCATTTCCTTCTTTTTCATGGCCGTACGGCTTGTCTTGGAATTTGTGCCTTGAGAAAGGCGTGTGAAGACAAAGGGAGAAACGCCTCCTTTTTGAGCTGGTTTTGGTTTCCATCCTTGGCGCCTAGTCTATTCAGTGCATTGTGACCTATTTCTCAGCAGGAGAAACCCCTTCTGGAGCTTTGGCGTGCTTTTATGCTGATTTTCACCATTTCCGGCTGTAGATCTGGCTATTGCTTTATATAAAATAACTGGAGTATTTCGGGTATGTCTGTTATGCATATTCTAATTGTCTCAGTATAATAATAGCTTCTGTATTTCCAATTTGTGAATTTTTGCTTTAAATTTCATTTTATGAGCAAAAATATGCTGCGCCCCTTCTCTTCTGTCTATTAAGATTTCTTAAAAAACTTAAAAAAAACAATTAAAGACTTAAGAATTTGGGGGTTTTGAGCGGAGAGCCAGCAGGGCTCATCACAGTGGTATCAGAGCTCACATCCTGCCAGCTTGTGGGGTTTGAGAATTTATGAAGTCAAACAGAGAGGGTTTTGGTAAGTCCTATTTCAGAGGTGGCCCTAGAAATCAAAGAGGCGACCAGAATCCATTTCCACCATTTCCGTTTGCAGATCAGGAGGAGGAATTAGATTTTGACAATATGGCGAACAGGGCTGGAGAAAGTTCTCACAGAAATAACTGGGAGGATGAGGACAGAGAAGCCAAAGACGTGCTTAGAGGCATGGTTGCAGGGCAAGAGCAGGTTGCAACTATTCTTCAACAACTCAGCACGAATGTTCAGAATTTGTCATTAAACAGAGCTCGTAGTTTGGATTCAGATAGAGATGGCAGTATCCATAGACAGCCACAGAGGATTATAGATCCAGTACGCACCTATGAGAGAGCTACATTTCCCACGTTCACCAGAGATGATGCTGAGGAAGTGGATGAAGCTGAACAAGGTGGTGAAATAAATTTTGCAGATAATATTATGGCGATGCATGATGAGTGGGATAATTTGCCACCAAGGGTTAAGGAGCACCTTAACTTTGACAGGTTTATGAGCCAGAAGAGAGAGCACACCAGAAACAGGAATGACAGGCGTCCTAGACACAAACAGAGTGATCTTAAACAGGCAACCAGCAAACTAACTTTAGTACACTTTGATGGCAGTGGCAGAGTTACAGCACGTGCCTGGGTTAGTAAACTGGATACTTTCCTGACACTACGCCCCATGCCTGAGGTGGATGCCATTCGCTTTGCAGCACTTCATCTAGATGGCGTAGCACATGACTGGTGGATTCATGGTATGACTACCCTTCATCATGACAGGATTACCTCTTACCAGGAGTTTACTGATAGACTGGTAGAGAGATTTGACAGAAGGGATCCTGAGCTTTTCTTCAGAGATTTAGCACAGCTGAAACAGTTAGGTAGCTTGGAATCGTACATTGGTGAATTCCAAAGACTATCTGTTATGGTGACAGGGATCTCAGAGAGAAGGCTGGTCATATTATTTATTGAAGGTCTTTTCGAGCCCATGAAAGGTTGGATAAAAGCATTTGATCCACCTACCTTACAGGAGGCAATGAGGAAAGCTCGCAGCATGGAGCTATCTACACCTCGTAAGCCTTTTAGCTCGAGCTCGAAGCCTACAACATCATACACGGAAAATAAATCAGATCCAAAGAAGGCTGATAATACAGATCAGAAAAAGAAATTTGCAGCCCCTTTAGATCGAGAAACCATGAATGATTTGAGAAGGAGAAAACTCTGTTTTTATTGCAAAGGTCCGTATGATTTTAATCACGATTGCCCCCTCAAACCAAAAGGGCAAAATAAGCATATGGAGTGGTTTTATGAGGAAGAACCATTGACTGATTTTTCTGATCAGCGAGCTCCAATCTATGATACAGATGGGGAAGAATCAGAAAATGAAGCAGAAATTGCAGAGGAAACAGAACTTAAGGAGGCTCATATGTCCAGCATGCAGAAAGAGGGTTCTTTCAGACTCCGTGGGATCCTAGCTGGTCAAAGGGTCATATCTCTCCTTGATACAGGTGCAACCCATAACTTCATCGATTCACGGTTGGTAGAGAAACGGGGTATTCAAACTCAGCAGTTTGAAGGTATACGTGTGAGGGTTGCAGATGGGAACACTCTCGATTGTGAGAGGATGATACCTGACTTGCCTTTGAAACTTAATAACTTCGAGTTCAAGGCAGATTTTTATGTGGTAAACATGGGTGGAACTGATGTAGTTCTTGGCATGAAGTGGCTTCATGCAATAGGAGAGTTCACGCTTAATTTGCGTGACATGGAGATGAAGTTCACCATTGATGGCACAAATCATATTCTCAAAGCCATCAGGGACAGCAACCTTAGGGAGATTTCACTTCGGCGAATGGAGCGTTTGATTCGTAATGATATGGTAGAGTGGGCTGCTGAATGCAAGCTAATGCCTTCACAGTTGGATCAGCAAGCTTCTCCATACCATCCAGATGTGCAGGAACTTCGAATCAAACATGCGAAGGTATTCAGTGCTATTCCACCAGGCAGGCCTCCTGATAGAGGTATTGAGCATATTATAGAGCTGGAGGAGGGCACGAAACCAATTATGATTACTCCTTACCGGCACCCCAAGCGTCTGAAAGATGAGATTGAGAAGACTATTCAGGAGCTGTTAGCTATGGGGCACATCAGGCCGAGTAAGTCACCCTTTGCTTCATCAGTTGTTTTGGTGAAGAAAAAGGATGGTACACTTAGAATGTGTATCGGTTACAGAATGCTCAACAGGAAAACCATTAAGAACAGGTATCCTATTCCTCGGATAGATGAGTTGATAGACGAGCTTCATGGAGCTTGCTACTTCTCAAAGATTGATTTGAGAACAGGTTATCACCAGATCAGAGTCCGAGAAGAGGACATAGAGAAAAAGAGATCGTCAACAAATGGGTGGAAGGGTACTTGCGTAACTATAGTTCAGGGCAGCAGAAGGCATGGGTGAGGTGGTTATACCTATGTGAGTACTGTTACAACACCACCCATCACATGAGCATCCAGATGACACCATATCGAGCGTTATATGGATATGACGCTCCGAGCTTTCTTGATTTATTGCTGAGTGACAGTAGAGTTCCCAGTGCTGGTGATTTGTTACAGGAGAACCAGGATATTATGAGAGCACTTAGGGAAAATATACAGAAAGCTCAAAATCAGCAAAAACAATATGCTGATCAGAGACGAGTAGAGCGGTCTTTCGAGATCGATGATTTGGTGTACCTGATGCTTCAGCCGTATAGGCAGTCTACCCTTCGCAAGAAGGGCTCCGAGAAACTTAAGCCGCGATACTATGGACCTTTCAGAGTTGTCAGACGTGTGGGTCAAGTGGCTTATGAGCTGGATCTTCCGGTGGACAGTAGAGTTCACAACGTGTTCCATGTGTCGCGCCTCAAAAAGGCATTGGGACAACACGTAATTCCTTCTATTGATTTGCCACCCCTGGATGATGAGGGCAAATTAGTTCTGATACCTGAGGCCATTCTGGACTCCAGAGAGCGTCATCTTCGGAGGCGGGTCATCAGGGAATACTTGGTTAAGTGGAGGGATCTACCTGCAGAGGATGCGACGTGGGAGAGTGACAGTGTTCTTCAGCATCCAGCTTTGAGTTTGCTTGTGGACAAGCAAATTCGGGGAGGGCGGACTGTGATGTCCCCTCGCTAGACAGTTCTCGGGAACAGAGCGTTAGCCCTTTATTGGACCCTTGTGGGCTAGCCAGTTTGGATAGAGGGTCAGTGGTGCATTTTGGAGAGTTTGTTTGTTCGTGTTTTCAGTGGACAGTGTTTAGATCACAGTGAGCGTTGGCATTCCAGGAGTTCATCGCTTCTGACGGCACGAGATTATCTTGAGATTTGAGCATTTTACGGGATTTTAAGTGATTAAGTTAATTTATTAACTTAAAACGCCCTTTTAATAAAGTCACATTGACTTTATTTATATTTTTATATCACTTAAATCTCAAAAGGAGGATTATAATATTTTAATGACTTTAAATATTATAAAAGTGCGCCCAACTATTGAAAAGGAATATATTAAAATATTATAATATTTTGAAAACCTAAAAAGGGCGTATCCTTATGGAAATGCGTGCTTTTGCTTAAAGAGGCATTTTGGCAATTGAAACTCATATCATTTGACCATTTCTCTTTGCCTTGTGCATCTTTTCTCTGAGCATTCTCCTGAGAGCAGGGTTTGATCATTGTGTCCATTGGAGAACGGAAAACTCTTCAGTGTTGAGTACGTTTGAGGCTGTGAGAGATCAGCTGAATCCGTACAGTTGAGGGCTTCACACAGAAGTTCTACAGTTGCAGACAGAGGATTTATTTATGCAGATGTTTGTTCTTCAGAATAATCATTGAGGGTTTCTTGGTGGCGTCCTTCTACAGCTTCTGGGATTCTTCTTCAGAGATTCATTTCCTTCTTTTTCATGGCCGTACGGATTGTCTTGGAATTTGTGCCTTGAGAAAGGCGTGTGAAGACAAAGGGAGAAACGCCTCCTTTTTGAGCTGGTTTTGGTTTCCATCCTTGGCGCCTAGTCTATTCAGTGCATTGTGACCTATTTCTCAGCAGGAGAAACCCCTTCTGGAGCTTTGGCGTGCTTTTATGCTGATTTTCACCATTTCCGGCTGTAGATCTGGCTATTGCTTTATATAAAATAACTGGAGTATTTCGGGTATGTCTGTTATGCATATTCTAATTGTCTCAGTATAATAATAGCTTCTGTATTTCCAATTTGTGAATTTTTGCTTTAAATTTCATTTTATGAGCAAAAATATGCTGCGCCCCTTCTCTTCTGTCTATTAAGATTTCTTAAAAAACTAAAAAAAAACAATTAAAGACTTAAGAATTTGGGGGTTTTGAGCGGAGAGCCAGCAGGGCTCATCACATCAATCCTGCAATTTTCTTTTTTGTTTTTGTATAAGCAAAACCTACACCAAATGAGGAAGACAAATGAAACGTTTTTCTATTTCAACAACCCATTTTTCTAGGTCTTCGTCCAGCACAACTCTACTATTTTTTTGGCATTTTCATCTTTATAGATTTAAAAAAGTTAATTGTTTATAATTTTATATTTATATTATGTTGTTTAAACATTAGAGATTTTTTTTAAAAATTATTCTTTAAAAATTAAATACATATAAAATTTATAAAGATATAATTAATAGTTTATTCTTTACTCAATTATTAATATTTAAATTTTCATATTATTTTAATTTATATTTATTTATTTGCTCATAAAGTAATGAAAATCTCCTCTAATAACTTAGAAAATCTATATGTATGCGTTTTTTATGAAAGTCTTATCCAGCCATATCCATATTGAGGGTCTTAAAAAACAGTCGTATCCGTATCCAATACCATATCCATATTTGTATCCATATCCGTGTCCATGCAACTTTGAAGAATATTGAACAGCAACACGTTGTAGAAATTAGAACATTTAATGTTCACAAGCCACCGATCTAAATTATTCCTTGCTCTAGTTATTACAGATATTGGTTATAGATTATAGCCCCTTATTTCTGAACTTCTTTAATTTCCATTGTCTTCAACAAGCCAAACAACACCCAAGACATTTGCATTTGTTATGTCTGATCTCTCTTTGAGTTAGTGGTTCTCAATACATAGAAAAGAAGGTAAAGAGCTGCAAGGCAATAAAGTTGGATAGAAGAAGGCAGAAGAGAATCAATATAGCAACTTTAAAGCCTTTAAAATTGGATATTTCAAATCTTCAGTATCTTGCTTTGAAAAATTATTGCTATGCACAAATGGAAAACATAGAACATGTTTTATCTCCATCCTATTTCCAAAGAACGTATGACCACTTGACCATACGTAATCTTGAAAGACAACACAAGAAATACATTTTTAGTTTAATAATATAAATAGAAGATTCAATCCTACTCAAGACATAAGTCGATGAATTAGTCACTTACCCCATGGGCCAGGATAGTGTGGGATTCTAAGAAGTCATCACTCAAACCTCCCATGGAAGGTTGCTTTGGAGAAGCGCAGCTTCCATTCACTAAGGCCACATGGTCAATGGCATTTTGTGCTTTCACATCTCATCTTCAATCACATTGGGCGCATGATGACTATACTTTGTGCCTTGAAACTTCATGACTAAGGGGAGAGATAGATGGCTGACTTCCTAACTGGAAATTTCTTGATTCTTGCTTGTCTCCTTATGTCTCTAAACTTTCAGACTCTGTATTTCCCCCTCATTACCAAAATAGAACTAGATATCTATAAGTTAGTCGACATCACATAAATGACAAAATGTAATAGATATACATAAAGAATTCCAATTCCAAAGCGAAGGCAAGCATGAAGGTGAGATCATTGATATAATCTTAGCAAGAGGCATCTGAAGAGTTCAGCTTCAAGGTGACCCATAAACATATACACAAAGTGACAAAGGCACGCCTCAATAGACTGTCCATCACCATCCATATAGAATGGTAAGGGGATTATACAAAATAAACTATACACCAATCATACGTAAGGGGAACTCATGTAATTAGAAGTGAAAATAACCACATGCGCCAAAAAAGACAAATACATGTATGGCTTTACCTTGAACTACACCAAGTCCATACCCATAAAATGAAGGTCATTTCCTAGACAATGCTCTATTGATCACATCCATCTTACATATTATAATTTCCTTATCATACATGGTACAACCTTATATCGACATGGCTCCATCAGAAATCCATCAGTATTACACAATAAACATGGAATGCAGACATTACTTATCACATGAATCCATCATAGAGGGAAATAAAGACATAGTACATTGGTTTAAATTTTAATGATGAGAACCAAGCCACATGACTCATCTTTTACTCATAAATCCATCACTTTTACACAATAAACATGGTATGCAGACATTACTTATCAAATGAATCCATCATTAAATGAAATAAAGACACAGTACATTGGTTTTAAATTTTTATAATGAGAACCAAGCCATGTGACTCATCTTGTACTCACGGTTACTCAAGAATCTTGCTTGAGTTTGGTGAAGTGTGTAGATGTACGTTTACCTAGGCTTGTGTCGAACTCACCCAATGGAATCAAAGTCACCAAAATTTGTGCATCTTTTGAATACTCACAAATTTGATGAGTCAAAATGTGGCTCTTTCAAAAACTCAAAAGTTTTGGTGAGTCAACTCATGAATCTTTCAAAAACTCTCAAGTTCTGGTGAATCAACTCACCTTGCAACTTGACTTGGGCTGCAAAAGGAAGAAAATTACAGACCAAAGAGCACACAAAGATCATCGGCTTTAGCTGTTGCACAACATAGTAAATAGGCATTGCTTATCACATAAATTCATCATACAATGAAATAAAGACATGATACATAGGTTTTCAGGATGAGAATGGCTACGTGACTAATCTTTTACTCATGGTTACTCACAAATCGTGTCTGGCTTGGGTGGAAATGTGGACAGTGATCACCTAGACTTGTGTGAACTCCACCAATCAAATCAAACTCACTAAACTCATGCATCTCTCAAAAATTCACAAGTTTTTATAATTCAACTCATGAGTCTTTCAAAAATCACAAGTTGGACTCATAACTTGCTTGAGGTTCTGATCAAAGACCAAAACAGACACACATCGTCATTGCTACCATGCTTTTGGTTGTTTCACCATCTCATTTCCTGCAGATAGGGTTTATTCTTAAACATATAATTTCACCTTTGAATGGAGAACATAAAGGAATATTAGAAGGCAAATAATTACTTAGAATTCATTTTGGAGTTGCAGTTGGTATCTATTTTGGCAATTTTTTGCAGACTTTATTCTGGTCAATGATTTCACTTAGGAAATGGTTTGCAGGAATTTTAGAGATTTCAGAGGTTTCTTTGGAAGATTTACATCAATAAAGAATTAATTGGGGAGAAGATTTTATATGCCTTTGCTTCTTCAAAACTTGAACCAGATACTGAAAATGATTAAACAAAGGTATGTCAGGGATATGAAAGTCATTAATTTCCATGAAATTCATCCAACATCAAACCAGATTATGAGACTAGGGAAAGCACATGCAGATGAAAACCCTAGCTAGTGCGAAACTCCATTATAGACAGGGTGTTCAGGTTCTCAATACCATATATGTATGAAGAGTCCAAACTCAAATCCTTCCTATTGTTCTAGATTTTCTTCCACTACTCATGCTATGTAATTTCAGTTTGTCATTTTTGCCATTTAGCATAACCGTTGGAATGCTGGAAACCATATAATATTCAGTTACAGAATTCAGCCTTCAAGGCTTATGAACTATGATTCAATGAATGACAATATATGAAGTTCATGCCTATTTAAATGACCATAATCTATTAAGGTGTGACATGTCGAAATGAGATGTCTGCCATGTATAAATTGTGTCTATACTTTGTCATTTGGTTGCATAGTTTTTAGATTTGTCAAGGTTTTATTGTATTCTTTCCATGTGGCTAGTTCTATCATTTGAGTTCTTCCTACTTCCAAGTCATGCAACTTTAGGTGAGTATAACATATTTTATCAAGATCCTTTCAAAATCCAGGTTGTGCAAGGGTTTGGTCCTCATGGGAACCGGCCTGACAGCCATATTTTATATACATACAGCAACATTATGCCCATAAATGAACAAATTATGTAGGGCTAAAAATTCTGTACTTAGCATGAAATTACCTCAAGAAGCCAAGTGCCACTGTTCTAGGCTAGGAAAAGTGAAGAAAAAGGTTTCTTGAAACAAGTCTCCACGTCCAAGGCCAAAGTATCATGATTGCCAACAAAACAACATATCTGAAACACTATAAACACATACAATAGAGGATAGATGAAGCACAATATATGATGTCGATTTTGTATAAAACTTGATCCCATGTACTTTTAGCCATCAGCGTTAAAAATGGGAGCCAACATTGGGCAGAAGAGGTTCAGGTTGACCCTGTGGTTTATATTTGCATGTGTCATCATGGACAGGAACCAATGTCTTCCCTCCAATGTACCAAGGGCCTGTCTATTGGAAAATTTTCCTTTCTATGGGCCTCCTCACAATAGAGATGCTCTGTTTTCTCTGATTCATGCTTTCATATGCCTTCTCAGTCACTAACTGAGATAGATGTGTGGCAACAAAACAATTGGAACAACATGATCGTGAAAATACTGAGAATAGAACTCCTAAATCAGAAAGCATATCATTCGTGAGATTCAATGCCTTATTCAATCATCTCCATACTTGAAAGACTCCCAGAAGTTATGTCTACTATTCTGTTGAGGCTCACCTCTTAAAGAATATCATGCCGGACTAGGTTCTTACTAAGTGCCAAAGAACAAGATAGAGGGAATCAATGTAACATACAATCTCAACCTTTGAAGTAACAACATGAAAATCCATGAAAAGGCACTATTCATGAGTTTAACTGATATAAAAATCCATTACCTTGAAGTGCCACATGATTAGAAACCAAAATAAGGGTCGTTTCCCATTGTTTTATATTATAGGAACATTTTGGCATGCATGGAAAATCATATATGAAACTTTTAACTTTACAAAGTTTTCCCTGATAATAATAAGTTAGTCACTCTTGGGGTGACTATTGGCAATCCACAGAAGCCCCATAAGGGAGCACCTTAGGAACCTAGGATATCATATGTCCTCACTTTTATAGGGGGAGTTTGCACCGTACAACCATCGTGGCCAAAACCTTGGCATTTATGAAATCAAATAATTGAAATTGACAATCAAGATGTACGTAACAAGAAACCAATGTGTAGGTGACTGCAAGATGACCAAAGAAACGACAAGAAAGGATATGTGTCTAACAAAATGTGCTCCCAAAATACGACTAAGGCAGGTCAAAAGGGGGGTGCAGTTATTTAAGATAAATCCTTCTATGAGGTTATCAATGAAACTCAACACAGAGGTAGATAAGTTAACAACTGGGAGTATTTTTAAAGGTACAGCACAGATAATAGTGAAGAATTATGCGATGTAAAGCAATTAATGAAACAAATCCTCTCTTTTCGTGCCCACATTTCAATATGTCAGTTGTAGTGGTTTTAGGAGATATTTGAGAACTATAAACCAATCATCAGTCATTACAAATTTCAATGATTACAACTCTCTTCAAAGCAGTGAAGTGGACCTGAGATCTGATGGCAATTTTAAGCCATTCCAAATTGAGGAGCTGATTAGTCTGAAAGGGCGGACTAAGGAGGCAACAAAGGATATTGATGATCTGAATCATAAACAAAATATTTAAATGATTATATCATATTGAGCATCTCCATTGTTAAACTGCAAGGAGAGTTAGACTAAGGAGGAGATGAATAAGGAATTGACAAGACAGGGCCATAGAGAGAGATGTGAAAATTTTAGAAGGAAACCCTGAGTTCTACATTGAATTGCACACTAATTTAAACATAAGCACTCATGAAGATTAACTGTTAATGACTGAAAACTATTCTTCCATCTTGCTTGGATGTTCTGTGACTGAGAAATCCCTTAAGTATATAAATCCCATGTTTTTGTCTGAAAGATTGGTTAAACTTAAAATTGACAAGACAGGGCCATAGGGAGAGATGTTAAAACTTTAGAAGGAAACCCTCAGTTCTACGTTGAATGGTGGACTAATTTACACATAAGCACTCATGGAGATTAACTTTTAATCACTGAAGACTATTCTTCCAACTTGCTTAGATGTTCTGTGAATGAGAAATCTCTTAAAAAATTCCTTTGCAGGCATTTTTTGTTCAAGACAAAATGATGTGCAAATTTTTGAGCGGAAAGCCAATCAAGTGATCCATACCCGCTTGCAAGCCATCCGTAGGAGTAATGCCTGGGTTAGCAGGAGGGCCTACCCTAGTTGATTGTTGTGTACTTGAAGAATTTCTCCACAGCAGAGCTTTGAACTCAAGCATTAAGGGCAGGCCTCCATGAGGCTGCTTAGCTTATTTTGGCTAGCAACCACTGCTCAACTTATTTAAGAATTATTTGTGGAGTTGGTGACTCCATGAATATTAGATTTTTCTGCTTATTTTTTAGCAGTCAACTTAAATTTGTTTTTATAGTATTAATAATGATTTGTGTAGTAAAAAAATAGAAAAAAAATAGAAAGCAAATATTAAAGAAGATGGAAAGAAACTTGTGGAGCCATGTGGATTTTTGGCAATATGCAGTTGCTGCTTATTTCCAGCCCCCCCTTTATTTCCATGGCTTATTTTCAATTCCTAAACAATAGCTGCTCCATTAAAATAGGTATCCTTTTCCCATAGTAAAATTTATGCATGGGAACACTCCAGCTGCTTAAATTTAAGCAGAAAACACATTTAAGCAGCTGCATTGGGGACATGGGGTTTAGAATGGGTAGGCATTTTAACCTTGAGCCTCATCGGTTCAAAATCAAAATAAATTTAAAAGGCAACAATCTAATTTGGTCTTTCTTAGTCTCAATCTGAGAATTTAAGAAATTTCTCTGATCTAGGACTAATGTTTAAACCGGAGAAGGTGGACCACGAGAATTATTTTGTGTGTACGAACAGACGATTTTAAAAGAACGAGTATGGCTAAGGTCATATATAATGGAATATAACATTCGGATTTCTATTAAATATGATCTCATTCTACACAGAATTTCACAATAAGCGGAAAAGACCCCAAAGGTAAAAAGAAATTGCCACGTATTTAACATCGTATAAAAGTAAAGGTAAATTGGCAGCTGATAAAGGGACTTATAATTATTTTAGGCCAGAAAGAATTCTGAAGCCCCCAGAAAAAAGAGAGATTAAACTAAATCGAATTACAGCATTAAATGCGTCAATAATTGTGATTTTGACCTTATTTCTTTAACTTAATCAAAATTAATCTTACTGTAAAATATCGTTTTAGTGGTTGATCCTCACACAATTCTATCAGGCTCAGTAAACGGAACTTCACGCGGGAGAATAAATGCAGGGCAAATTAAGAGGGAAAATCTGTAATAATAACAGAGTGTAAATATAAAACATTTTGGAAAAACAGTGTCAATTGCAACTGACCTGGAAACTTCAGTCTGAATAAATGGAATTTTTATTGAGCTTTCCGCATGTCGCCCCGAAATTATAAAGAACCCGTGCATACTTTCATTTCCTTCACAAGATTATAAATAACAGAGACGTAATCGTCAAAAAGAGCCACCGGCTAGCAAACTCCGAGGCAAGATAGAGCTCGGCCCTTCCGAAGCTAATTCCTGGGATTTGATAAAAAAATGATTGAATGAGGTTAAATATATACATCAAAGATCATGGATCAGATTATGGAATTCGAACTTGAGACCTGCTTCGCAATGTAATAAGGCGGGAGAATTGATTCTGAATTCGCGTTCTCTCATGCGCAAAGAGTGGTTGTATACAAGTTATATCATTTGAACAGTTGCTTTTTTGAATATGAAGTTGCCAGAAAGGTTTACATTGGACTCGTACGTCCGTGTTTGTGTTTAGGGATAAGCAACGGGGTCTAAAGACAAATCGATGTGAAGCTTTCTAACCCGTTTGTCTCATATGGAACATTCTGGTAGGACCTGGCAATCTCAATTTGTTTTTGTCAAAATTCAAAGACGATAAATTATTTTAAAGGAAAATACACTTTTTCTAATATGTTATTAGGTTAATTAATTAATGTAATTAATAATTATACAATTAATTTAGATAATTTGGGTAAGTAAATAAAAAATATTAAATAGTTTAAAAATAAATGTAAGAGAATTAGATATTTAGTTTGTAGAATTGTGATGAAGAGAAAGTATGATATAATGTAAATTGTATTTAATTAGGTTGAGAAAAATAGATGCTTTTCCTATAAATTTGATATTTGGTCTTCATTTAGTGTACTATGTATTTCTACTATCTAATTCATTATATTCTTTGTTTCATAGTGATTGATAAGTTATTAGTATTTGTATTTTTTTGCTTTGATTTAATATAAAAAAAAAGGATTACTAGTATTTAAAAATACCTTGTACAAATCACAAGATTGCAAGGGTCAAATTCTTCTGAGTTTGATTAAACTAACTATGTGATCATGGAAATAATTGAAGTTAACACTCTTTAGTCATGCAAATGTCCTAGAATAATTTGATATAAAATTATATTATTTTTAGTGTTCCAAAGTGAAGTGTTCCTAGAATGATTCTTCTCTTTAATATATAGGATTTTTGGATAGGAATTATATAATGAATGAATGCACATTGAATGTCTATAAATATCAAAATGTTGCAAGTATTCATGCAAGCATGCCCAAGGTCAACTCATAACAACTAGTGGAATAAGCAAGAGTCGACAAATTTTTGAATTTTGAATTTTAAAATTTTGTGTCAATTTTGTATGGTAATAGGATTCCTCCCGCATGCTACAAGATTAACCTAGGATAGGTAAATGCTAATATCAAGGAAAAATGTGAGTGTATAAGATTATGTGCAAACATGGGTGTAATAGAAGGCTAATTATGGCAAATGTTTTAGGATTATTGAGAATTTTAGATAGAATATGGTCAAATGTATGAAAATGATTATAAATAAAGGATTTGTAGATTGGGAAATGAGCCCAACTTTATATAAGAGTGTGCCATTTGTTGATATATAATTATGTTAAGTCATTTCATCAAAATGTTCCCAAAACTAAATGGAAATCTGAAACATTGAAAAAAAGGGGGGCTATGATGTAACCCTTTTTTCTACTATTTCATTCAAGAAATGAGATCCTTACCTTGATGTGACTATCAACCAAAAAGGTGAGTGAAGCCAAGATTTGGGGATCTTGCAATTTCTCCTTATGCAAGGACAAGTTGGTGAATCAAATCACACTTTTGGGAGAAAAAATTAAACTAGCAAAACAACTCTAAACTCAAGTCTACAAGTTGTAATGAAGAAATCTATCATAAAGCATAAGGAAAACAAGGAATTTTCTAGAAAATTTGAGAATAAGGGATGTTGTGCATATGGTCAAAGCTTGATGTTTCTACAACTTTATCAGGGACTCATTTGCCAGTGGCAAATGGGTCCTGGTGTACCTATCTGAGAGGCTCTGAATCTAGAAATGAAGCTTGTAAACTATAAAAATCGGTTGCTCCTAAAACCCTAACAGGGAATCATTCGCCAGGTGGCAAATGGGTCTTGGTAGGCTCTTTCGGAAAACTCAAAATCTAGTCTTGAAATCCCAAATATGCAAATTCCTTCCTGCAACTTGAAATTCCCGCTTTCGGATCTAGATCTGTTGGTAATTTGCAAAATAAATTTTGAAGTTTTTCAGTGGATAGGGGTTTTCCTTGATCAAACCCCAAGTTTAGTAGTTAAACCTTGATGATGAATGAAAATCCTAAATATGACATGTGTGTTCAATCTTAACCTTGAGTGTGTCTAATATTAAGATCTAATGATGCAAAGAAACCCTACTCAATTATGTTAGAATAGGATCCTAGAATGAAACATGAACAATGCAAGAGACCTACTTTGAGAGACCCCAAATCTCCTTAATAAGCCACAAATCTAAATATACCTCTCTTTAGGTTGCAAATAGAATGATCATAGAAGATGGAATCACTTAGGAAACAAGTCATTAGGCTTGGTTGAATGTCTTGTGCATCTCCCTAAAATGTAGAATCCATCATGATTCTCCATAGGCATCTATCATCACTCCAATAATGCTTGATCTTTGATAATAAAATGAGGTTGAAGACCTATAATGTTGCTCCAAGACTTCACTCGTGCTTGCTTCTTGAATATGAATGCTTTATCTCATGAAAATTCTCTAGACTCTTAGATTGCTTAGATGAAACTAGATGTGAAATAACCTTATATTTATACATAACTGAAGATTAGATCATGAAATTCAAATAACACAAGCTGACATCAAATCTTGAATTTCAAATCATTAAAATACCGCCAAAAATATATCCCAAGGGAGGGACCTAAGTTAAGTGACGACCAATTCACCATAGGGTGAAAGGATCCTAGCATACTTAACTAGGACACTCTTTGGGGGTTGTGAAATGATATGCAAAAAGGGGGTCATAGGACCTAGTGAGGACCTATTCACCATGTGGTGAATGGGTCCAAGGTCACTATCCTAGGACACATACCTCGCAAAATTAGGTGTTGTGTAATTTCATTTAAGAGTGTCAAGTTTTATCCCTTCAAAAATTCAATAAATCAAGCTTGGATTTGAATGAAAGGGGCCAATTAAGCTCAAATTAACCTCAATTAACTAATAAATCCCTAGATTAGTGTGAAAGTGTAAAGAAACACTTTACAACACCCTAAATAAGGCACAATTAAGTCCATTTTATCATTAATTATTCATTCCCAAATTAAGTGTGAAAAAGAGTTACTATTTTCTACACTATAAAATCAACATGGGTATGCAAGTTTCATCTTTGCACTTATATATAACATATATTTTAAAGAAAAGATCATATAAGATGCAATTATAATCTTCTAAATTATTAAATAATACTAAAATATGGTTGTGAAATAAGAATTAGCAGTAAAGATGAGTATTGATTGTGAGACTAGAGACTTTAGTATAAATTCAATAATAAAGATGAAGCATTATCACAATGTGAGATGTGGATTTCAATTTCAGTAAATCTAAAGACAAAGCATTACAATAATGATGAGACTTCAGATGGTTTAGATGCATTATATGTAAATGGTGAGCATGTGGACATGTTAGTCATTTAAAAAGGACAATAACATGACTTGAGCTTACAAAACCATTTTTCAAATAAATCAATTTACTAACTCAAGTATTAACTTACTAAATCAAATTAATTGTTTAGCATGTCAACTATATAAAAAGGCAATACTGTGACTTGACCTTATGAACTCCACATTTCAAATAAATCAACCTACCAAACTACTTTTCAACTCATAGAAATACATGTTTGAACAACTAACATTGTTGTTCAAAAAGAGTCTATAGATCAACATTTTTAGGAAATGTGTCTCAAATTTGCTCCTAATGTTAATATTATAGGAGGTGTGATCTTTAGGTATAAAATGGAAAAACTCAATTTTTGGTATATAGGCTAAGTTTTTGGCAAAACTAAACATTCTTAGTTGCTTGACATTGCCTCTAGATGGTGCATGTTGCATAGATCTCTTTGAGTATTTCAATTTTTAAAAATGGGCTTAATTAGCCCACTAAATCAAAAGTTATGGCCCCTAGAAGTCTATGTAGGAAATGTAAAAAGTTGTTGGATTTATATAAAAGATTTGTAAAGGGGAGTTACACCTATAAACCAACCTATGGTGCTTATTACAACATATCATAAGGCAATGGGGATAATTTGGGTGCCACTTCTAGGTGGTTTTAGCTTGTGGGTTTCAAAATACCATTTAATGGTTTCAAGTTTTGTATCTCCTATATATTAGGTACTTGAGATGAAGGTGGTGTGTAGAGTTTTGCATATACTATTTAAGTTGTAAGAATTCCTCCAGATCTCTAGTTAGTGGTACACTTATAAAGGCTTGCTCTATAAGTGTATTATAATTATGTTTTATTGAGTAATATATTGAGCTACTTTAGAGTGTGGGGTTTTTCTCTCAAAAATATTTTCTCTTTGTACACTTGTGTTTTGGTAGTTTTTGTTAAATATATTTATATTTTTTGTAATTGTTAGAATTTTGAAATGTGCACAATACTCTCCTGACAATATTAGTGTAGGAAGTATTTTTGCATACCCCGCTTCCTTTCAAAAACCAAAAAATATATAAAAAGTAAAAATATTTTTTTGTCAAAATTTGAAAACCATTCTTATGGTTCCTTGGACAAGTATAGTGAACAACAATTTTTGACATCCATTTAGTTAATTATCTACAAGTAACCTACACTTGGCAAAATTCCCCACTCATAGTACAATTTTTACCTCCATTACTTTTGACCTCTATTAAGAATTTTTAAATGTTTTAGAAACGTCTTGGTATGCCAACTCTTCTTCTAA
This sequence comes from Sequoia sempervirens, assembly GCA_007258455.2. NCBI lineage: Eukaryota > Viridiplantae > Streptophyta > Pinopsida > Cupressales > Cupressaceae > Sequoia > Sequoia sempervirens. The sequence continues at coordinate 305,354,389 of VDFB02000003.1, read as the reverse complement.
GTGCACTAATAGTACAATTTCATATCAAGACACATTGTTCTTTAGTAAAATTCCAAAAACATTAGAAAATCAAAAATCCAAAAAAAATAGAAAATCAACAAATATAAAAAATAATTTAAAAAATTAAAAAAAAAAATCCAAACCTAATAACAAAAAATAGAAAATAATAAAAATTCAAAAAAAAAGCTAAAAATAATAGAAAATCATAAAATCCAAAATAGTCAACAAATAAAAAGATAAAGAAAAAAGAAAAATTTGAAAAACCATTAGTTATATCAAAATCCCTACTTGTTTTAAACAAATAATTGTAGCTTTATTGGGATATATCATTCTCAATCTGACCCCCTTGCATACATCATTACTTGGGGCAAATCAAAGCTATCATTATCATCAATCAACACATCTTGGGTTTTAACCTAATCAAGGACTTCGTTTTTTTCTTTCAGTTTTGTGTATTTTCTTGTTGTGGTTATATGTTTGTTTGTTTTTTGTGTTTCAATCCTACAACATATTACATTAATGTCATCATGGTTTTACAAATCTCAGTGTATCTAGTTGTATGCCATAGTAAATTAGGTTGCTCAAATATTTGAAATTCAATGCAATATTCATAATATCCATCATCATTTTTCAACACTCATCTTCATTCTTAAAAAAAATATTCTAATCAAATATATCCACAATTAATATTAATTCTTGTTCTTTCCTACCCTTCTATTTAAATCATCTATTTTGACCCAAATGTTATTTAAATAATGTCAATTTTGACCCAAGTTCTATGTTGCTCTTCTCATTTCAAGCATTCGTTTATATCTTTTGTCTCTACATGCCCTCTCGAGGGGGAATCTTTCTAACCATTATACCACTTGGGCATCCTCATGCACTCATCCTTTTCTTTTTTTTACATTCTTTTAAAATTCACCACTTATTTTAGTCACAATTCCCTTTCAAAGAGGGGCAAATGTAGACACCATAATTCCACCACCATAATGTCATCATTAATTTGTCACTCTAATAACACAAGATCCCAAAATCCCATTGATAAATACTTAATTATACCTTGTTGATTAATTAATCATGTGTGTTAAGCAATTAAATCCCTCATTTCAACCCATAGTTGAAAAACTCTTCGAGTAATCAGAAAGTTTTAAAAAACTCCCAAGTTTTTTTTTATGGCCAATTTTTCCCGCATTTACTCTCCAAAATTGCTCGTCGAATAAAGGAGAAAAACTCAACGAGTCCACAAAAAACTTGCCCATCCAAAAGAAAGGTCTCTCATGGCCACTAAAAAGGCATTTTTCATTTCATTTGATTTTCTAGGTACTCTCCAAGTCCAAGTTTCCAACTTTGCCTACAAGTCTTCATCTATAATATCGTCTAGTTCTACCTCCCCCTAGTTTTCACTAGAAATGGGAAGACGAAGATGTAAATTTGTAAAATATATTAATGTAGTATTTACTTTCAGTTTTACAAAACTAATTTGCTATTTTCATTTATTCAAAGGATTTCAATTTTGGAGTGTGGGTTTTTTTCTCTTGAAAGGGTTTTCCCCACATAAATCATTGTGTTATGGTATGAATTCAATATTTATCTTTATTTTTGTTTAACTTATATAATTTTTGTAAAGATATTAAAATTTTTGCATAACCTTCCTCTCAAAATTAGTGTAGGAAGTTTTTTTGCTACCTTAGCTTCCTTATAAGTGGTATCAAAGCTTGATCACCTTTGGTTTTAGTTGTGGGTTGTACAGTTTTTTTAACTAATCCAATTTTGAGCAAGCTCTTGTGTAGAAGATACTTTGTGATCTTGTTGCATAAATTTTTAGATGGCAAGCACATTAGGGAGAATAAAGGTAGAAATTTTTTTTGGTAAAAACTTTGAGATGTGGAAGCTAAAGATAGAATATTTTATAATTGATCAAGATCTATGGGATGTTGTTAATGAGAATGTTTCAAGTCTTACATATGCTACTTTGGTTTCTCAATATGATGTTATAGATTGTAAAGAAAAAGGTCTTATTATATTGTGCTTGATAAAATCTTTTTAATCAATGTCTGTGAATATTCATTTGCAAATAAACTATGGAAGAAATTTGATGATATATATCAAACCAACTCTTTAGTGAACAATATTTTCTTGAGGAAGAAATTGTATAACTTGAGAATGGAAAAGGGTGGAAAAACTTTAGGCCACTTGAAAGTGTTCAATATGTTGGTGGCTTAATTGATATCAATTAGCATAAAATGGATGAGGAAGAGAGATGTAAAATCCTATTTGTTCTTTGTTTGATTCATAGGACTCTCTTGTTATGACTATTGGGAATACTTTTATTGTCTTGAAAATGAGGATGTTGTGAGTTCTTTCCTTTATGCAGAGATGAGAAGGAAGGTATCTATCAATGTCAAAGAAGCCCTAAATTTTCATATAATTCCTAAGGGAAAAGGAAAGAAGAGCGAGGAGTTGTTGGGAATAGGATGCCATTTAATTGCAATCCTAAACATATTTCATGTATTTGCTAAGTCCTTGAAATTTTTTCCCCAACACTAGGATTAAAAAGAGATTAAATTTGAATGAAATGAACATTTAAACTGACATTTGTAATTATTTCTAAATGATAGGAACATGTGGGGATGCCCAAGAAGAGCTCCTACAAAATAGGAGCACATGGGGCACCCACATGGAAGGTGGAACCCACCTTGCTTAAGTTAATTGTTTGGAGTATTAATAACACCTCAATAATGCATGTTTTTGATCCTACAAATTAGGGATTGGTATTTACATGAGTGGAATTCAGTTCAGTTCAGTTCAGTTCAACTCAGTTCAGTATCAATTCAGTTTAGTTTAGTTTAGTTTAGTTTAGTTTAGTTCGATTATCTTCAATTACATGTAGTTAGTTTCAGTTGAATGCTAGTTGAATTCAGTTGACTTGAGTTGCATGACTAATGACTTCAGTTGCATGATAGATAATAGGTGAATACATTTAGTTAAGTGGGGATGATCAATCATACATAATGTTGCATGAATTGGTGGAGAGATATGTTTCAGTAAACTAAGATTGACTCGGACCCACCTTGGGCACCCAAGTTGGCATCTTTAAGTTAACACCTTTTGCATGAGAAGATATTTACAAGGCTCAGTTAAGTGGGACCATTCTTGGGTGCCGACTTTGAGGGGAAGCTTGAAAGATATTTTCTTAACCAACAATCAGTTAAGTGTTCAGTTTGGGGTGCCTAAATTGAGGAGACTTTGGTTTTCACTTCATGTTACATGGTGGAACTCTACTTGCACAATCTAAGCGTAGATTTTTTAGAGGAGCTTCATGCTCTTGTATTTGACAACTCCAACGATTTTACATGCTCATTAATTGTCTATTAATCGCAACAAGTTGAAGAGAGTTTTATCAGAGTTTATTTGTAGGTTGTAAAGAAGGATTGTTGAAGGCAAGAAAACATATCAAGCAAAGGATTGATACAATATTATTGTAATCTTATTCTAAGGTTAAATAATACAAGCACTATTGATTCTGGTGGTGAAGTTTTTTTTCGAAAGGGTTTCTCCACATATATGTTGTGTCACTTATATCTTCTTGTCTCATTCTTCTACAATCTTTTGTCTCTTTCTACAATTGGTAAAAATGATCTAAACAAATAATCATACACAAAGAATTTGTAACAAATAACACTTAATTATATCTATAGTCACATAGTTTTACAAGTTTTAAGCTACAAAATTACCTCCATTTTCAACATTTGGTAGCAGACCTAACAGTTAGGTAGAGTTTGGGACGCCTTTCTCTTAAAAGTTTTAAGGTTTTTTGGTTATAGTGGGAGCTTTTACTATTGTGTTATTGCTGATTTGTAAAAGAAGTGTGTTACAATGAGTTCTAATTCTCATTTAGATATTGAAAGATTCAATGGATCTAGTTATGAGATGTGGAACTAAAAATGGAGGATCTCCTTGAAGAGAGAGATTAGTGGTTAGCTGTTTGTAATGAAACAAAGTCACCTACAATGATGTCAGATGAGGATTGGGCTAAGCTCAGTGATAAGAAGGCAAGAGGAACCATAAGATTATGTCTTGCTGATGTTGTTCTCTTGAATATTTCAGTTGAAACTACCGCATATAAACTGTGGAAGAGGATAGGTGATATCTATCAAACAAAAAGTCTTACTAATAAGTTGTATTTGAAAAAGACAGTTGTATTCTTTAAAGATGAAAGATGATGATTCTATTACACATCATTTAAATGCTTTTAATTTGATTCTAAGTTAGTTAGCATCTATAGATGTAAAGCTAGAAGATGAAAATAAATGCATTTTGTTACTTTGTTCTTTACCAGAGTCTTGGGAAAATCTAATTGTTGTTATCAGTGGTAGTGGTGCAGATCCTAAGATGGACAATATAATTCCTACTCTCCTATCAGAGGAGATGAGGAGGAATTCTAAAACGAGATCCCAAGATGCCTTGTTTGTAAGAGGTAGGCCTAAGGAAAGGGAACCTAAGGGAGACAAGAAAGGAAAGGGTAAGTCCAAAGGACGGTCTAAAAACCCTAGTAAGAGTAAGGTAAAGTGTTGGAATTATGGGAAACCTCGACATGTAAAGAAGGATTGTAAGAACAAGAAAAAGAGTTTTGATGCTTCTATAGAGAAATCCTTGGATGACAGTAATGATGCATTGGTCATTTCCTCTAATACTATTTGTGATAAATCTTGGCTTATTGATTCAGGGTGCTCCTATCATATGACTCCTAACAAGGATTTGTTCACTAAGTATACTGCATATGATGGAGGGAATGTCTTCTTTGGAGATAATAGCACAACAAAGGTTGTGGGAAAAGGAGAGGTAAAGTTGTGCTTCAGTGATGGTAGGTTTAAGACCCTTAATGATGTTTTACATATTCCAAGACTTGCTAGAAATCTACTTTTTGTATCTAAGTTCAATGATTCTAGAATGCATGTGACATTTGACAAAGGTGGTTGCAGACTGGTGAAGGGGAATATGGTGGTTGCTAAAGGATCTCAGATTGGGACTTTGTTTAAGCTTAATACCTCCAATTTGAATAAATCAGCCAATGTAATTGAAATTGAAAATACATGTATGTTGTGGCCCACCATAGATTTGGCCACATTGGTGAAAAAGGTCTTAGGACCATTCTTAATAAGAAATTGGTTAACGATATTCCTTATTATAATATTGGCAAAAATGATTTTTGTGAGCATTGTGTGTTTGGAAAACAATCTAGATCTTCATTTCCTAATGGAACAAATAAAGCTAAAAGATTATTAGAGATTATTCATTCAGATGTTATGGGCCCTGTGGATATTGACTCTATTGGAAAATCTAGATATTGTGTCACATTTATTGATGATGTCTCATGATACACTTGGATCTATTTTATGCATAAAAAATTTGGTGTGCTTAATAAGTTAAAAGAATTTAAGGCTTTGATTGAAAACAATTAGATCATAAGATAAAAGTGTTGAGATCAAATAATGGTGATGAATATTGTTCTAAGGAATTTGATGATTATTGTAAGCATGCAAGAATTGCGAGACAAAAAAATACTCTATATACACCTCAACAAAATGGAGTAGCAGAAAGGATGAACTGAACCTTAATCGAAAGAGCTAGGAGTATGTTAAGTAGTGCTAAGCTAGATCGGTGCCTTTGGGGTTAGGCTATAAGTACTTATTGTTATTTAGTCAATAGATCCCCTAGTTCATCTATTGAAGATAAAACCCCTTATGAAATGTGGTTAGGTAGGAAACCTAGTGTTGCACAGTTAAGGATCTTTGGTTGTGAGGCTTTTGTTCATGTGCCTAATGAAAAGTGGTCTAAGTTGGATCCAAAAGCACATAAATAGATATTCATAGGTTATTGTGAAAATGTAAAAGGGTACAAGCTTTGGAATCCTCTAGCCTAAAAAATTACTTTATCTAGAGATGTGATTTTCAGGGAATTTAGAGATTATTCAAGAGAACAACCAAAGGAGAAGGATACTTCTTGAACGGTGCATTTTGAGATAAATACTGAGAAGCATGAAGATGCACATGTTGAAGAACAATTGGATGGATTGGATGAGGAGAGTTCACAGAGTTCTGAGATAGATGCTCATGATGAGCATATTGAGGAACAAGAAGAACCTTCTTTGAGAAGATCCATAAGACAACAAAATCTCGTTGATAGGTATAGCCCACCTGATTTCCATTGTATATTTTCTTTGATGAGTACTAATGATGAACCTAGATCTTACAAGGAAGATTTTTCTTCAGATGAGAACAAGCTTTGGTCACAAGCTATGCATGAGGAAATGGTTTCATTGGATACTTGTGACACATGGGACCTTAAGAGTTTTCCCAAAGGAAGAAAGGCCATTGGTTGTAAATGGATTTTTAAAAATAAAATTGGAGCAAATGGTAATCTCAAAAGGTACAAGGCTAGATTAGTAGCCAAGGGCTACTCCCAAAGAGAGGGAGTTGAGTTTAATGAAATCCCCGCTCCTGTTGCTAAATTAACTTCTATTAGATTCTTTTTATTTATTACTATTGCTTATGATTTTGAGATAGAGCAAATGGATGTGAAAATTGATTTTTTGCATGGGGATCTTGATGAGGAGATTTATATGAGGCAACCTGATGGTTTTATTGTAAAAGGAAAAGAAGAATTGGTTTGCAGGTTAAAGAGATCTTTATATGAATTGAAACAGTCACCAAGAATTTTGTACTAGAAGTTTGATGCTTTTGCATTAAAAATTGGTTATGTTAGGAGAGAGGAAGATCATTGTGTTTACATAAAAGTTATTGATGATCAACTTTTAATTATTATCTTGTATGTTGATGACATGTTGTTTATTGGTAACAAAAAGGTATTGATCAAAGAATTGAAAGCACAACTCTCTAGCACATTTGAGATGAAAGATTTAGGGTATGCAAAATATATCCTTGGTATGGAGATCAACAGAGATAGAGGTAACATAAATATTTGCTTAAGTCAAAACAACTATGTTGATACTATTTTGAAACAGTTTAACATGTAGGATAGTAAACCAATTAATATTCCTTTACTAGTTGACATGAAGTTAAGTTTAGACATGAGTTCTAAATCTGATTTTGATCATGAATAAATGTCTAAAATTCCATATGCTAGTGCAGTTGGTAGTTTGATATATGTAATGGCCTGTACAAGACTAGATATAGCCCAAGCAGTGGGAGTTCTAAGTAGGTTTATGTCTAACCCTGGTAAAGAACATTGGACTTATGTTAAGAGGGTGTTTAGACATTTACAAGGTACTTCTAATTATTGTTTGGTTTATCATGGTGCTAATGATATTGATATTATGCACAAATCATTGGACATATAGGGTTTTGTTGATTCAAATTGGGCAGGAGACCTAGACAGTCGGAGGTTGACAAGTGGCTATGTGTTTACTTTGTTTGGAGCTGCGGTTAGTTGCATGAGTAAGAGGCATCCCACGTTTGCTTTGTCCACCATAGAAGCAAAGTACATGGCTAGTACATATGCCTCTAATGAGGCAGTTTGGTTACAGAGACTTAGGAAAGGTATTGGTTTTAATTGCAAGCAAATTAGACTTGAATGTGATAGTTAGAGTACTATTTGTTTAGCCAAAAATCCTATGTATCATGCTTGTACTAAGCATGTTGATGTTCAATATCACTTTGTGTAAGAAATGGTTGAGAGTGGGAAGGCATTGATTGAGAAAGTTGACATTTGATCAATTTTGCAAATTATCTTATGAAACCAATTCATACAAATAAGTTCTCTTGGTGCAGGAAGGCCATTGGCCTCGAGTCCTATACTTGATTTATAATAATGATTCCTTGTTTAGAATAATTGCAATGCATAATGTCAAGTGGGAGAATGTTGGGAATAGGATGCCATTTAATTGCAATCCTAAAAATATTTCATTTATCTCCTAAGTCCTTGAAAAGTGTTCCCCAACACTAGGATTAGAAAGAGATCAAGTTCAAATGAAATAAACATTTAAATTGACATTTGTAATTATTCCTAAATGATCAGAACATGTGGGGACACCCAAGAAGAGCTCCTACAAAATAGGAGCACATGGGGCACCCACATGGAAGGTGGAACCCACCTTGCTTAAGTTAACTATTTGGAGTATTGATAATACCTCAGTAATGCATGTGTTTTTGATCCTACAAATTAGGGATTAATATTTACATGAGTGGAATTCAGTTCAGTTCAGTTCAGTTTATTCTAGTTCAATATCAGTTCAGTTCAGTTTAGTTCAGTTATGGTTCAATTATCTTCAGTTGCATGTAGTTAGTTTCAGTTGCATGATAGTTGAATTCAGGTGACTTGAGTTGCATGACTAATGGTTTTAGTTGCATGACAGATAACAGGTGAATACATTCAGTCAAGTGGGGATGATCAATCATGCATAATGTTTGCATGAATTGGTGGAGAGATATGTTTCAGTTAACTAAGATTGACTTGGACCCACCTTGGGCGCCCAAGTTGGCATCTTTGAGTTAACACCTTTGCATGAGAAGATATTTACAAGGCTCAGTTAAGTGGGACCATTCTTGTGCACCAACTTTGAGGAGAATCTTGGAAGATATTTTCTTGACCAACGATCAGTTAAGTGTTCAATTTGGGGCACCTAAATTGAGGAGACTTTGGTTTTGACTTCATGTTACATGATGGAACTCTACTTGCACAATCTAGGAATAGATTTTTGAGAGGAGCTTCATGCTCTTATATTTGAAAACTCCAATGAGTTTACATGCTCATTAATTGTCTATTAATTGCATCAAGTTGAAGAGAGTTTTATTAGATTTTATTTGTAGGTTGTAAAGAAGGATTGTTGAAGGCAAGAAAGCATATCAAGCAAAGGCTTGATACAATATTATTGTAATCTTGTTCTAAGGTTAAATAATACAAGCACTATTGATTCTGGTGGTAGAGTTTTTTTTTGAAAGGGTTTCTACACGTATATGCTGTGTCACTTCTATCGTCTTGTCTCATTCTTCTACAATCTTTTGTCTCTTTCTACAATTGGTAAAATTGATCTAAACAGATAATCATACACAAAATTTGCAACAAAGAACACTTAATTAGATCTACAGTCACATAGTTTTACAAGTTTTAAGCTACAAAAGTACCTCCATTTTCAATAGGAGCATGATAAATCCATGTCCAAGGGGAGTTCCAAATCTCCTAGGAAGTCCAAAGCTATTTGTTGGAACTACCTAGACACTCCCATAAGGAGTCTAAAGAAGAAAAGAAGAAGAAGAAAAAATAAACTTATTTTTTATTATGATTTCGAGAAGGAAGATGGTGATACATTGTTCATTGTAGCTTTGGTCGGTTGTACAAGTAATGATAAATGGTTGATTGACTCAAGTGCATCTATTTGTATGACCTCGAATAAATATTATTTTTTGAATATGAAGAATTTGATGAAGGTAAGATCTAGTTTGGCGATGATTCTTATTTAAATGTTGTTGACCATGGTAAATCTAGAATCTGGTTTCCTAATGGTAGAGTAAAAAGGATTACTAGTGTGTTGCATAGGATTAACACCAAATTTATTATTTATGAGTAAATTAATACATGCGAGTGTGCAATTAGTATTTTTTGATGCAAGATGCAAGATTGTGAGAGGTTCTATGGTTATTACTAGATGTGTTAGATTTGGCACATTGTATAAGCTTGACACATACATTGCTAAGTGTAATAGTAATTTTATAAAAAGAAAGTTTGTGGCTACTTTGTTCAAAAAAGTGATAGCTTCATCTTCAACAGATGATCATGGCTTCTAGGCACCTAAGGGTGCTCTCTCTTCTTAATCAAAATTACCTATAGAGAAGACTATTTTATGACACTAAAGACTTGGCCATATTAGAGAAAGAGATCTAAGGACCCTGAAAAATTAAAAACTTTGTTGAAGAGTTGATTGATTGTAATCTTGATTTTTATTTTTATGAGAATTATATTTATGGTAAACAAAATCACATTTAGTTTTACTCAAGTTCTCATAAATATTGTGGTGTATTGGATCTTATTCATTATGACATGTGTTAGGTTATGTAGACATTCCTTCCATTAAAAATCCACATATTATGTTTAATTTATTGATGATTATAGCATAAGGATATGAGTATATTTTCTAAAGAGTAAATCTAAATTTTTAAGTCAATTTAAAGAATTTGAAGCAATGGTTGAGATGTAGACTGAAAATAAAATAAAATGTAACTTAAGAACTAATAATTCCGAGGAAGCTAAGATAGTGGAACAACTTCCTACACTAATCTTGAGAGGAGGGTTATGCAATTTTTTTAAAATATTTACAATAGTTACAAAAAATAAACATAAATATCATGCATACCACAACATACTGATTTACATGGGGAAAACCCTTTCGAGAGAAAAACCCCAAACTCCAAAATTTACTCAATATATTATTCGAAAATCAACAAAAATACAATATACTTGTAAAGAAGGCTTCTCACAAGAGTATCACCAACCAAAGGTCTAGAGGCAACTCAATAGCGATCATAATATCACACAATATAATAGTGCAATACACATTTGTAATATAATTCCCTCATATAATAGAGTTTCCTTCTAGGGCAAGAAAAGCCATCACAATCACTACCATCAGATTTGTGGCCTAATGATGAACAATTCATATTCACAATGATAATATATATAATATGGCTTTTTGGGGCAATGCCCCTGAACCCTCGTTGAGGTACATGACCCTTGGACCCCACAGGGGAGGTACCCTTGCAACCCCCTCGTGCTCAAATATATTAACCTATTATAATTGAAAGATGGAGACACCATTTTTCTAACAATAATGATGGTAACATTTTCTCCATTTTTGATAGATTTTGTAAAGATTATAAAATGTACATACAAAAGACAACTTCATATTCTCCACAGTAGAATGGAGTTGCAGAAAGAATGAACAAGACATTGATGGAGAGGGTTAGGATTATTCTTAGTGGTACTAGTCTAAAATAAAGGTTTTGGGCTGAAGTTACTATTGTTGCTTGCTAACTGATTATCAGGTCTCTTACATCAACTCTTATTGATAAAATTCCTATGTAGGCATAGTTGGGTCACAGGCCTTCATCGAGAAATCTTAGAGTTTTTGGTTGTGAGGCATATGCACATGTGCCAAAGGAGAAGCAAACAAATTTGAATAACAAGACTATGAAATGTATTTTTATTGGATATATTTTATTGTGAAAGGATACAAGTATTAGTATTTTGTTGCACATAAGGTAATATATAGTAGAGATGTGATTTTTAGAGAAACAAAACATTTTTCTATTGCATTGTAGTAAAAAAGAACAAAAAGATGTGATTCAATTTCCTTCCATTCCTTCTATTTCCAATGAATAAAGATGTATTTTTTCTTTGAATACTAATGATGGATGAACCTATATTTGTAGAAGAGACATTAGGTATGAAATGATGTAGAATATTGGAAGATTGTTATAGATGAAGACATCACAACTTTGAAAAAGAATGATACATGAGATCTAAAATCATTGTTTGAAGGAATCAAATATATTGGTTGCAAATGGATGTTCAAAAAAACATTGGTTAAGATGAAGGTATTAAGAAGTAAAAAACATAGTTGGTTGCAAAAGGTTACTCTCAGGTTAAGGGTCTTGATTATAGTGAGATATTTTCAACTATTACAAAAATTATATTAATTATATTTTTTCTTTCTATATAGCTATTGTTTATGATCTAGAATTTCAACAAATATATGCAAAAATGACTTTCATTCATGGTGATTTAGAGGAGGATATTTATATGACACAACCATAGCACTATATGGTGAAAGGTAAAAGCAATTTGGTTCGTAAATTGAAGAAATATTTGTATGGCCTTAAAAAATTCCTAAGATGTGGTACTAAAAATTTGATACATATGTGTTAAGTTTAGAATTTGAGCATTCTAAATTAGATCGTTGTGTTTATTGTAAAACTCATGGTGATCATTTCCTATTTATTACATTATACATGTTGATGATATGTTATTTATTGGTAAAGAGAAATTAATGATTTTAGAACTAAAGTCTCAAATTGAAATTAAATTTAAAATGAAATATCTTGGTGCATCTAAATGCATTCTTGGGATATAAATCAAAAGAGATAGAGTGTCTATGGCTTAGCCAAAGTAAGTATATCAATTCCATTTTACAAAGGTTTAACATGCGAGATTATAGATTAGTGAGTGTTCCTTTTATAGTCAGAAGTTTGATATATGTTATGGTCTATATTAGACTAGACATTGCCCAAGTAGTGGGAGTTATTTTCAATACATCTATAATATTGGTAGAGTTCATTAGGATGTAGTTAAAAGAGTATTAATATATTTGCAAGGTATCCCAGAGTATTCCCTATGTTATCACGGTAATTTGATAGGAGATGAGCATTCCCTTGATATTCATGGTTATGTGGATTCAGTCTGGGTGGGTGATGTTTATAGTAGGTGATCCACCAGTGCTTAAGTGTTTAATTTATTTGGTGGTGTAAACTATTGGATGACTAAGCAAAATATTTTGGTTGCTTTTTCCATTACTAAAGTTGAGTATATGATAGATACTCTTGCTTGTAAAGAAGCCATTTGGTTAAAGAGACTATATTCAACTATTGGAATAAAATAGGGTACACTGACAATTTATTGTGATAGTCAAAGTGTGATATTCCTAGCTAAGAACCCATTTTATTCTGGGACCAACATTTATTTATAATATCATTTTGTTAGAGATGTTGTCTAATATAGCAGGGTGAAGCTAGTTAAGGTAGATACTTTGATGAATGTTGCATATTCTTTAACTAAGCATGTGAACATAGAGAAATTCAAATGGTGGTTTGAGTTTATCGACCTCTTTATTCCTAACAATTAAATCATGGTTTCAATACTCCCTTTGCTCTTACAAGTTGTTCGACAAGTGGGAGAATGTTAGGAAAAATGTGTCTTAACATTAAAATTACAAAATGTTACTATTCATAGTAAGTTCATATTTGAGCACATATGGGTCCTTTTTTTTTTCCAAAGCAACACAATTTCTAAATAAACATGTTGGTAAATTTTCAACCCAAGATCATGTCTGAATTTCAAGATCTATTAAAGTTTACATTTTTAAAATCTTCAAATTCAAGTTTGAGGCACATAGAGGCAATTTTTGGACCCAAAAGTGGCCATAATCAATGAATAAAGTTATAGCTTGATAGAGAACTTAGTCGTATTTCCAATGGTTTAGACAGTTCATCAATCAACCTCTCAGATCAAAATTTATGGCCTCTAGAAGTTGGGTCTCCAAAATTGAAAAATGTGAAAACATGTTGGACACATAAAAATGACATAAGGGGGAGTTACATGGGTTGTGTGTGTTTTGACAAATCATAGGGAATTTTTAATTAGAGATAAGTTGGGTGCCATTTTTTGGGTGATTTTAGCTCATGGTTTTATAAATACCATTTAATAATTTCATGTATTTTTTCTCCTATATATTAGGTTCTTGAGATGGAGGTTATGTGTGAGTCTTATATATGTTGAGTTACCTTTGGATATTTAGTTGGTGATGTTTATAAATATGCTTTATAATTATGTTGTAATATTATTGCTTTCCAAATAATATATTGGGAAAAATTTGGAGTGTGGGGTAACTTTATCCCAAAATGATTTTCCTGTGGACATAAATAACTATGTTGTGGTATGAATGGTATAATTATATTTATTTTATGTAACTTTTTTTAAAGATCTTAAATTTTTTGCATAGCCTTCCTCTCAAGATTAGTGTATGAAGTGTTCCATTACCTTAGCTTCCTTACAAATCATGCATGTAAATAATAGTGGATGCCAAATTTGGGGTGTCACTAGGATCACCAATGCCGCCAATCCATTTTTATATTGATTGTAATCACACATATTTTATCACCAACTATATTATGAATTTACAATAATGCACATTGCACCCTAAAATAAAGTAATTTTTTCTCTACTCACCAATAAATAATAGGATTAGCACCTATGTTTTTCCAACTAGTGTAGAAATCATATCTTCAATTGTAACCTACACATACCACAACATATACAATGACCTAACATGGGAATTCAACTATTCCATAAGAACATCATCATAAAAGGCTGGAATTTATATTTCTATATGTGTAACATTCAACATCTATGCACACAATAGAACGACTTAACCCTTCTCAAGATACTACTCAAGGAGCACATTAATCCTCTAATGCTTTAGTTTAGTGGTAGAGATCTTAATTTAACTACATCAAACTTGTGTATGGTAAAAAAATACATTAAAGCACTTTTTAGTAGAGAAATACCACACAATAAAACTTTATCCTTCTATAATAATTGGCCACTTTTTAATTTGGTTGCACTAGGTCAAATAATTGGTATCAATACTATGCACTAATCTAAATTCTATTTTTTGCACAAAAGGATCAAATTCTCTTGACAAGAATGTATGAGCTCATTAACACTCTCCTAGGTTTGAATGTCAAAGTAGAGGGGTGAGTCCCCTTAAGAATCTACCAGCATGTGCATAGTCAAGAACATAATTTAGACTACATATGCACCAACACACTTTAGACCTTCATTGACTCTTGGGTAGAAGAATGAATGATCTAGATATTTATTGACTATTGAGATTTGTAAGATATTTCTACATTCAAATCTACAAGTCATCATCAAGCATACACATCATCAAGTTTCATCCCATATGCATCTAGTCCCACTTTTTTTATGGAACCTCTAAGTCTCTTTTGCATAATGAGGACATTATTCTATAAGAAAGGTTAAGTGATCTAGATACAACTATGCATTGGTTGAACATGGCCAATGGCATTTTAGATCAATATTGACTAGGTTTATCAAATAAACAAAAAATTCAATGGATTCCATCACTTTAAAAGAAAGGGTGAATAATTTATGCATAATTTCATACATTGTATACTTTTACACAATGGTTCAATTGCAGTGTATCTCATGCTAGAATATACCCCTCATAGACACTTTGTATTATGCCCTAAACTCATCAATTATATTAAGATACGTGCAGTTGAATTGTGGCTAAAATAACCTTTAATTAAGTTATATTATCACTTATATAGTCTTATATAGGTAGTTAGGCCAACCTAAGTGGCATCTAGGGAATACGTATAGTATATATAGGAGCTACTAGTTATTTATTATCATCATATATTATACATTTTATTCTCATAAAATTACTTTTAGAGGGTTTCCCCTTTGAAGTGGCTTATTATTATCAAGTATTTATAACGTATCTATTATTATATTATTCTCTTGTGCAAGTTATTTAATATCAAGTGGCATCAAATCTTGATCTTGACACCTAGAGGGAAAGAAACAAGGTGATTTTTTAGTTTTGGGGGCTATGTTGTAAAGCACATATCTCTCCTCTCTTTTTTTTGAAATGTAGAGGGTTTATCAAGAGTTATTAAGGTAGCTATAATCTAGATTTGAGTTTATTTTATTCATTTTTGACTAATTTATTGCAAAATTAGGGGTTTCGCTAAATTTTCTCTGAAGGATACAAAACAAGGAATTTCTTGGAATTGTTTTAGCAAAGAGAGATCAAGCTCTAAGTAAGTTATAGTAATTTTTGTAGCTTGTTCAACCTTATTTTTAATAAGTTGTTGCCAAAAATATTTTGGAACCATCATACTAGCCTAGCCATAGGCTAGAGGCTAAGGTAAGAACTCATATAAACTTGGAAAAAATCCTTAAAAAGAGGATGTGCAACTAGAAATGGGAATTCAAAGATATTTTATTTTTGGGGTTTTCTTCAACAAATCATAAACTAATTTAACTTGAGTATAGTGTGCACAACTTCAAGGCCAATATGAACAACATCAATTATTGATTGCATGAGCTTGGGTAGTGACTCAACTAATTTTTGAACTTGTAACTAAATCTACCATAACAACCACCAACAACTAATACATAACCTAGAATGCAACCCAAAATATATCAGTCATTTCCTTTGGCCGGTACCCATTTAGGACCATTTAAATAAATGGAAAAAGTGGAAATGGAGAGCTTTTTATATGAACATGGATCTAATATGAATATTTTGGAGATAATGGCATATATTTATATTTATAGCTTAAAGAATCAATTTGGTATCAATGACTTTATTCTTGGAAGAAGAAGGGCCTCAATGTTAATTGGTTGGTTTTTACTAGTGAATTATACTTGCATTATCATGATAGCATAAAAATTAACTACTTCAATAAGAAAAATTACACCAACCATGATTTATCAAGGATTATATTCAATAGTTGATAATCTATCATTGTGAGTGGAAATAATCATAGGTGAAAATTAAAATGGATTTTTTTTGGTAAGCTCAAGGATCAAATCCAACATGAGGTATGTGAGTTTAATCTAAGTTTAGCATTTAAGGTTGTTTTCATAGCACACATATTAGAGGAGAGGGAAATAGTCACCAAAAGTCATCAATTCACAAGTTTACAAGGTATGAGCACTCTTGCAAAGTTATTTCCTTAGCCTACAAGACTAACTCCTCAACAAGTTAAAGAGAAGAGAGAAAAAAAGGTCATAATTTAATTATGATAACAATTTAGTCAAGGACATAAGCATGGAGAAAAGAAATTGTTCAATATTTCAGTTGTAAATTAAAAAGAAATAGATGAAGACTTGGTAGGGGAGGCTAATGAGTATACAAGGGAAGAAATTAATTAAACACAAAAAAAGTTTCTTGACGTGTAATTTTTAGTATTTGCACTCCAAAAACACACAAGCTAATGAGTTTTCTGAAAAATAGAAGGTGACAATATTAATTGATGTAGGCACTACTCACAAATTCATTAATAAAAATTTAATTACATTATTAAATTGTTTTATGTATCTAGCTCTAGAGTTTCAAGTCACGATTACAGATGGTATAATAGTTGGTTGTTTTAGAAAATTTCATAGTATTAACCTCTCCATGGGATAATATCAATTAGATAACTCCTATGATTTTTTGGTAAATAAGTACTACAAGGGGACCTAGCTCCCTTTCATTGATAATCAATAAAACATACAAGTGCTCTTTTGAGCAAGACCATAATACAATGGTGTTCTCAAAGCCATTAGAGAATGTATACCATCAACTAATTTTGTTGCCTGCACAAATTGTGTGGGGGAAAGTAAGTCTCTATAGTTATTGCTGTAAAAGAAAATAGTCCTATGTTTTTTATTCCTCTAGGTGGAGTTGACATTATTTTGAGACTCCAATGACTTAACTACTTTGGAAATAATTTAAATAATTTTTCAAAAGCTTTCATGCATGTCTAGTTATTTTAAAGGGTAAGAAATTTGAACTACATTGGCTATGTGCAACATCACCATAATTGGTTAGTTATCATTAGATGTAGAGGATTATTAAAAAAAGGGTACATATGTGTTTCTTGATTAATTATTTTCAATACAAACACAACCAACAAAGGGGTCTACACTGTTAGTGTAAATAAGGTCATTACATAACTAGCTAGTTAATTTCACTTTTTAGGTTGACCTATTCACATTGCTTAAGTCTCCACTTATAGACTTCTAGATTTTGTCTCACCTAATGTGGTTGAGACATTTTTCCTCACTTTTTGAGACATCTATTGCATGCACACTTGCCACTTGCACACACACTTGTCAAGTGAGCTCACAATTGTTGTACATTTGGAGGGGTAATTAGTCATTGTCTCCTACCTTCTCACCTTCTCATCCTTGCCTATATATGCAAGGCTCATATTGTATATTTTCACACTCTCATTTGTATATGATAGACATTACTATTGTGCTAATTTGGTTTCACTTGTAGAAGTTTATATTGTGCATTCTAATTTTGGCCAATCCTAACATGGTTTCAGAGCTAGTTTTGGTTGACGATATTGGTTTGTTTTTTTTTGCATAAAGATTGCTTGACTTTATTGACTTCCCATATACCACTTTTTTGTCCAAGTTTTCATGTCTCCTTCTCACCTATGTGACTCAAACAAATATCTCTATCATCGGAGAGTCATGGAACCAAATGAACAGCACCATCATGTTCAAAAGACTAATAAATACCTTTTATTTCACAAAATTTGATAACTTAAATTTTTGCAAGTTCTTTTGCCTTTGCATACTCTATTGTACGACGATACACTGTACAGATCTTTTGTTTCGAAAGAAATTTTGGTTGTTGCAAAATCAACTTTTGCAGGCTCGAGTAAATTTTGTTTGCAGGAGTTGAAGGCCTTTTTGACCTGTTTTGAGGGTTTTCATCCTGTTTGCAAGTGTTTTTGACCTATCTAGTCAGCTCGTGAGTTTCGAAAGTTGATGTGCTTGGTGTTTTATTTGGAAATGCCTAAAATCCACCATTGTTTGACCTCTTCTCTGCACTTCCTCACAATAACTCTCACGCCATTTTGCTATCAATCATATTTGCAAGGATTCGAGCCATGGCGAGCAGACAAAATATCTAAAACTTGACAATTTCATGCATATTTTTCTAGGTTCGACCTCCAAACATGGGCACAAATTTCTCTGTTATTGGCTCATATTAGTGTTGTCATTTTTTGTTCGAGTGATCTACGCTGTTGCTTCTGTGGATATTTTGCATGTTTCCCTCATTTTGCTATCAATCATATTTGCAAGGATTCGAGCCATGGCGAGCAGACAAAATATCTAAAACTTGACAATTTCATGCATATTTTTCTAGGCTCGACCTCCAAACATGGGCACAAATTTCTCTGTTATTGGCTCATATTAGTGTTGTCATTTTTAGCTCGAGTGATTCACGTTGTTGCTTCTGTGGATATTTTGCATGTTTCCCTCAACATTTGGCAACACCACTAATATCATCCAAAGGAAGGTGCAATGGTGGGCACATTCACTTTCATCATCTGATAAACATCTCTCTTTAATTCTCTAAGGTGGCATCTTCATTCCTCATATATTTGTCCATCGTACTTTGATTTGACCACCATATCTCAAGCACATAGGTGAGGTTATTGTGAGTTTGTAGAAAACCAACAATCCACCATTCCAAACCCTCCGGTCTCATCGCCAGTGAGGGAAGGGCAACACAAGACACAAGCCGTGGACCAACATATTGAATGCGTGGAATAGAGGAACATAGGAGGGAAGAAATCCAACACCTTGCCATTTGTTGCCATCAAGCATTGCAACATCTAAAAACACCAGAGGATTGTGGCTTTCTACATTTGAATACCAGTATGGAGTATTATTTACATGACCTCTATGCATAAATAGATCGAGGGTTTCAGTTTTTGGTGGCATATTAATCCAAGTTTGTTTGATTTGTTCCCCTGATTAGTGACCTCTCCAACGAATCTTCATCCTTACCACGTGGCTCTGAAGGCCTATTCAACAACACTTTTGACCCAGCTTAGCAGTGCCTTATTTGACACCTCTCAAACAACACTCTATAAGACCAGGTCATCCATTGACACATTGGCAGTCTTTGTCATTTTATGACACTTGTATTTTTGAATGCCACATAAGCACAAGGACCCTTCAAATCCATTTTAAGTGGTCAACACTCCGATGAATACTCTTTTAGGAACATGGTAACATTGTAACTTTCTTTTAAACTAATAAGCTTATAAGCCTAACAATTTAAATAAATTGTCAAATTAAAATCGATGTTTTCAATTAATAGTAAGTGTTTGTAAAAGGTTTTTTTTTGGTTTTTACATAACTTGCAAATGGGGAGTCAAATTTTCAATTGTAAATAGTTAATTAATAGAAATTTATTTCTGAGAAAAAAATATTTTGGTATCTAGACTTTTGCAAATTTTGCTATTTTGACTAGTTTTTTGACTTTTGAAAGTCATATTTGTAAGCAAATATCAACAAGGCATAACTTTCACCTCGATTATTGAAATTTTGCAAAAAAAAATTATGAGTATCAAAATTTTGTAAGGAATTCAAATGTGCATATATTTTAAGTTTTGGGTAGCCTAATTTTGTAAAATTATTGTTCATTATAAATGATTGATTTCAACACCCAAACTTAACAACATTGTGATTTTTCTTTCATATCATTTAGGGGGGCATTAAATTAGTTATAATAATATTAAGGGGGGTGTCTTGAGTTGTACCTTTGAGCACTTTTGTGAGTCGTATTTTGAACACTTCCATATTTTCCTTCAATATTTTTCTTTTTGCACATTAAATTCTACAACAAATCTACTAAGCATGGAGTCTAATAAACCCATTAAGCCACTCACACCCTTCAATTATCATGAATGGAAATTGACCATTTCTCTTATATGTTAAAGAATCAAGGGTTATAAAGGGTAACTATGGGTACAAAAAAAAGAGCCCAATGTTGAAAAAGATAAGGATAAATGGTTTAATAAGTGTGACCAAGCCTTCAGATTATTGTGTCTTAGTCTATCTTTAGAACTTCTATTCCATGTAGAGGCTTTGAAAACACCTAATGAAGTTTGATTAGCCTTAGAATCATTTTTTGGGAAGGTTGAAAAATTAAGAAGTCATGAGCTAGAAAATAAACTCATTAGTTTGAGTCCAAGTAATTTTGATCTACCTTGGATGACTATTTCACAAAATTTAGATCATTGAGGTTGCAATTACAAGAATGTGGCATAGAAAAAAATGATTAAATCATCATTTCCATTCTTTACAAGTTAATTATTGAATATTATATTTTTGTCTTAACCTTCTATACCACCAAAAGAGCTCTTAGAGACAAATGAAAATTTTCATGATTAGATCACTTCATTACAAATTTGACAAGGGAGTAAGATTATTTAATCCACATGGGCACTTTGAAGTCCTATAAGACTCAATCACTCATTTCAGGAAATGGAAAACAAAAGGATTCAAACAAAGGGGAGAAACAAACAGACAAGGAAATAAATGGATGATAAGAAATCTCCAAATCACATTGAAATTTCTTCTAATCAAGGGAAACCTAAGAAATAAAAAGTGAAGTGTGCATATTGTAAGAAACCTAGACATGATGAGAATAAGTGTATGAAGAAATGAATTCACTATCTCATGCATGTTCTTGGGTAGAATGGGGTACCTCTAGTACATGTCTATCATTGAGTCTTCATCAAATCAACAAATTTCTAAGGCAAAGGATAAATCTAAGGGAAAATCACTTATGGCATTTGCAATCTTTGAGACAAATCAATGGGCTCTTGACTCTGGAGCTTTGCATCACACGTCTCTTTACCTATATATTTTCCAATCAATATACCCTACATATACATCCAAAATCCTAATAGCCAAAAAATCTTATATGAGTGTTTATAGGAAAGGAATTGATGGCATCGACAATCTAGATATCTTTTTTATTCCTAAATTGTCCAACAATCTTCTTTCCATAGATATCAACTTACATATTTAGGGAAGATAGTTGAGTTCAAATTCACTTCAACAATTATTTGAGATTCACAGAGCAGAGAGGTTGTTGTATTTGGTAATATTGATCATTTCTCTTATGTTCATGCCTTCTCCCACTTTGCTCCTAAGGATTCATTCTCTTGCATCTAGTGTGGGTAGTTCATCTCCTCCAAAATCACCTGTTGCTACATTAGAGTTCAAATATGCTTCACATAGAGCATCCAAATATTCTTTCAAGTAGGAAATCACATGGAGCATTTGAGAAACACTCAGGGAGTTCATCATCTTATGGGGGAACATTTATTGTGCATTTTTCTTGTATCATCTCTCTTATAGAGAGGAGTTTTGTTCTCATTGGGTTTTCTCCTTTTCTTTGATTTATGAGAGATTGCATTATACATGGGTACCTAACATGGCTAGTAGCCAGGACCCATAATAATATTTATATACATTAATCCCTAAGTTGCACTTAAGGCGGTGTTAGTGTAAATAATGTAATTACGTAACTAGTTAGTTAATTTCATTTTTTAGGTCGGCCTATTCACATTGCTTAAGTCTCCACTTAGAGAATTCTAGATTTTTGTCTCACCTCATGTGGTTAATACATGCGTCTCACTTTGTGATACACCTATTGCATGCACACTTGCCACTTGCTCACACACTTATCAAGTGAGCTCACACATGTTGCATATTTGGAGGGGTACTTAGTCTATATCTCCTACCTTCTCATCATCTCATCCTTGCCTATATATAAGGCTCACAAATTATATATTCTTACACTCTCATTTTTATATGATAGACATTTCTATTGTGCCAATTTGGTTTCAATTAAAGAAGGTTATATTGTGCATTCTAATTTTGGCCAGTCCTAACATATATCACTATGCTTGTAGGTTATTATGGAGAAACATTTAGTAGCCCTAAAAGATATACCAAAAGTATTTACTCCAAAAAGGGATCATGGACATGCCATTAAACTATTATTGGTGTGTAGACCATCTAATATTAGGCCTTATAGGCACCCATATGTCCAAAAGAGTGAAACTAAGAAGATGGCACAAGAAATGTTAGAAGCACATATGATCAGGAATAATAAGAGCACTTACTTCTCTCTAGTGGTAATGGTGCTCAAGAAAGATGGCACTTGGCATATGTGTCTTGATTACAAAGAGCTCAAAAAGTACACCATAAAGCTAAGTTTATAATTCTAGTAATTAATGATTTTTTAGATGAGTTGAATGTTGTTGCTTATATTATGAAACTTTAAATCTTCATTTTTATTATCATCAAATCAAATTAGAGATGATGATATGCATAATAAAAACTTTATAATCCATGTTCACTATAAGTTTCCATTAATTCCTTTTAGCCTCCTAAATACACCATATATATTTTAGCTTTTGATGAATTCTATCTTTAGGAAATTTCTATATAATTTTGTTTTCATATTTTTTATGACATCCTAATATGTAGAAAATCATGGGAGGTACACTTGTAGCATGTCAATCATGTTTTGGACATTCTTGAATAACATAACCTTGATTATAAACCATCCAAAAGATTTTTTGGAGTCAAAGAGGTGGAGTAATTAAGACATATTATTTCACATGAGGGTATTCACAAGATAAAAGGCCATAGTAGAATAGAAAATGCTTAGAACCCTCAAGTAATTATGGGGCTTCTTAGGGGTTATTTATAAACAATTATTGTACCATAGGATAACCACTCATAAAATTATTGAAGAAGGAATTATTCTAGTGGAATGAGGTAGCTACTAGGGAATTTGAGAAGATTAAGGAAGTCATGTGCACCACTCCAATTTTAGCTACACCATATTTTTCTAAAACCTTCATTATAGAATGTGATGCTTAAGGATATCCATAGGAGAAGTAATCATTCAAAAATGAAGACCCCTTGCATTTGAGAGTCACCAAATCAAACATAAGAATTTACTAAAGTTTATTTACATTAGAAAAATATTTAATATTTTGAAAACTTAGTACCAAAAAGTAAGTGTTAGGGTCAATGGTTTTGTGCACTCATGGTTTTTATCTTACCACTTGGTTGTATTATATGAGCTTGAATCTATAAAAGTAAACACATGTTTAGTAATTGAGGTTGGCTAATTGGCTCTAGAGTTGGTTATGTGGGTTGGATGTCATTTATATTGAGTTCTCTTGTAGAGTTCATAGGTGAAGCATCACATGCGGTGTGTGGTTGCATGGCTACCTATTATGCTTAGACACATGGAGGTTGTGTTACATAGGAACTTTATATTTTAGAAATATTCATGAAGACTCTATAAGTGGATTGTAATGTTTCATTATTGATTGATACATTGAGTGTGGATGCTTTCAGAAGATGGGATTTTCTCTCTTAAGGGTTTTCCCAAGGTATATCTTGTGTAATCTTATGGTATATCTTTGATCTTTGCATTATGGTTGTTGTCGATGTTGATTTAGTGGAATGTAATGTTGTTGAGATTGGCTTGGTGGAATATAATGTTGTTGAGGTTGGCTTGGTGGGATGAAATGTTGTTGGGGTCGACTTGGCAGAATGTAATGTTGTTGAGGTTGTCTTTGTTGGGGTTGAATTGGTGGAATATAAGGTTGTTGAGGTTGGATTTGTTGGGTGGTGGAATATAATGTTATTGAGGTTGGCTTTTTTGGGGTTGGGTTGGTGGAATGGGCATATTTTGCATGTTTATACTACCCATGTTTGGGTTGGTTTGTGCAAAGGTAGGCGATGGTTTAGGTGTAAATTGATCATGTGTCTCTTGATATGATTTTCATTGAACTTTTGATGTTATAGGTAGAGGTTGTGAGGCATATGTGAAGATATAAAATACTTTGTCCATTGATGTTTGAGGGGGATTTTGTGGTGGGGTTGATATGTTAAATTGTGATGGGATTATGCTTCTTATAGGTGTGTTGACTTGACTTACTTCTCCCAAAGTAGTTCATTTGTAACACACTATTAGGGATAGAAACCCTTAGAAACTCATTTTTGAATATAATATACTAAATTTTCTCTACTTTTTTGGATTTTCATTTTATGGTATTGTTCAAACTCTAAATTTGCTTTCTTTCCTTATTTCTAGTTATTTAAATCATTGAATGTCTAATGAATTTGATATGTGTTTCATGTCACTGATGCCTCATTAATGATGAGGTGTTTTATGTGGCCAACTTGAATACATTTGTGCAAGTGAAAATTCAATATCAATCATGCATATATGAATTTTATTCCCTTGAAGATTGTATTGTCCTATGTTTGGATTATGGGTAATAGATTCAATGAGGATTGGTTTAAATCCAATTTATTCATTTGTTGAATGATGTATGAAAGAATTAAAAACATATTTAGATTCTTTTCTTTAATCCAAATATCCCTACTCTCTATTTTACATTGATGTTAAATTAGCCTAGTCATATGGTTTGATAGTAAACTTCAATTTATACAAGGCATAAATTTTAAACGTATATTCAATTTCCTCATTAAAAAATTACATATTTCAACATTCCCTTTACTATCCTAAAAATCAAAATGGAATCCTTTTGAAATTGAAATGAAATAATGCAAACAACTTTTTAAATTCCATAACATAAAATTTTGATTTTGTATGAAAAATTGTTGTTTTAAAGATTTAAATCTTTTCATTCAAAATTAATGTAAAAAATAAGTATGAAAGTCTATCTTACATTGAAACAAAAATCATGAGCAAATTCAAAAGTGAATTAGAGGGTTTACACTAGTTGACAATGATCGAAACTAAACTAAGTAGACATCTTTTTCACGTGAATGACTCTTGATATTCCTATGTAGCCACTTGAATGTACCAACTAGAGTGCTCTCCAATTAGAAAAACTTGATAAACCTCATGAAAGCAATTTGATAAAAACTCTTGAGACTAATCACCTTCCAAATAGAAGAACCTTTACCATTTCAATCTATTAATTTATCAAAATACAAAATCCACATCAATAAATATCTATAGGCGTACATTATATGAGATGAACGACCTCCATTTTACCATCAACGGCATGCAGCACTACTCAGGGGATGCAAAACGATCAAACAAATCTCCTCCGTTCATATTTTAGCTGCCAATTTTTGGCAAGGATTCAGGGTAGTACATACCTTTATGGACAGTTAGTTGCTAAATATAGATGAAACACGGGAAATATTAGGTCTCCCTTGCTATAACAACTTGTATTTGGCAAATCCTTTCACAAAAGTTTTGAGTTCAATATTGAATCTTGTTGTACCCTGGTGTGTCTCAATTGCAGAGCAACTTGAGATTAAATTTTATCTTGCATTTCAGTTGATACTTAGTACTTGAGTACAGATTTTTCCATTTTATTTTTGCGTCTTAATTTTCTTGCATCAACCTGAATCTGTTTCTTGCTTCTTCTATGGCCCCTTTCGCCCTAAAGACACACTTTTTGGCTTGGCAATCCTATTGGGCTCTGATACTATGTTATTTTTCATGCCCAGTTCAACCTGGTCGAAAGTGTAGATTGCTCTTTGTTGCTATAGTGCTAGAGCTCTGTTGGAAATAGGATTCCATTTAATTGCAATCCTAAACATTATTTATTTCATGTATCTCCTAAGTCCTTGGAATGTGTTCATTAACACTAGGATTAGGAGGAGATTAATATTTGATGAAATAACCACATGTTAATTGACATTTGTAATTAATTCTAAATGTTAGGAGCATGTGAGGGCGTCCATTATGAGTTCCTAAATAATAGGGGCACATGGGGCACCCACATG
Source organism: Sequoia sempervirens (assembly GCA_007258455.2). NCBI lineage: Eukaryota > Viridiplantae > Streptophyta > Pinopsida > Cupressales > Cupressaceae > Sequoia > Sequoia sempervirens. Next base: position 305,328,181 of record VDFB02000003.1, on the reverse strand, counting down.
GTAGGTGACACTCACCTTGAGTTCAATTAACTATTTGAAGTAAGAGATAACACTTTTGAATGCATGTAAATATCCTAGGAGTTAGGGTTTGATGTTTGCATGCATGAAGTTCAATTCAGTTCAGTTTAGAATCAATTTAGTTTAGTTTAGTTTAGTTTAGTTTAGTTATGGTTCAATTATCTTCAGTTAGTTTTAGTTGAATGCTAGCTGACTCTCGCTAATCCTGGAATGCATGGCTAATGAATTGATTTGTGTGATAGATAACAAGGACTACCCAATTAACATGGGATGATCATTCTTGCATGAATGTGGTGTTGAGTAAATGTTTCAGTTAACAAGAATGACTCGGAACAACCGGCACCCAAGTTGTCTTTCTTGGAATTACTCTCCTTTGCATGTTGAGATATTTCCTCGCTTAGTTAAGGAGGATTACTTTGGGTGTCTACTTTGAGGATGAAGCCTTGGAGATATTTACAAAATAGAGGTTCAGTTGCCACTTCAATTTGGGACGCCCAAATGCATGAAGATGACCATTTGACATTATTCTTCATGGAATAAACCTATTTGCATGAGATAGGCGTACCTTTTAGGGATAGGGCTTGAGCATTGTAATTTTAGCTCATGTTGAGTTTACAAAGTTGATTAAAGTCTATTTATCTCAAGCAAGTTGAATGAGAGTTGGTATCAGTTTTTATTGCAAGTGTGAAGAAGTTTTGGTGAAGGCAAAAGAGGCATTCTCAAGCAAGAATTGGAGCTATTGTAATCTACTTCAGAGATTGAATAATAGATTAATTCTTGATGGAGTTTTTTCCCGAAAGGGTTTCTCCATGGTATATGCTTGTGTAATCTTTCTAATATCCTATCTACTTCTTCTATCAACTTTCTGTCTACATTCTACAAATAGTAAAATGGATTAATCAAATAATCACCCACAAAGAACATGTAACAAAAGGAAAAGCTTATTTAGATCAATGATATTAAGGTTTTACAAACTATTAAGCTAAGAAAACACCTCAATTTTCAACAAGCTCAATAAAACAAAAGTTAGTAGTTAAGCTACAATTTATCCTCATTATGCACGTACTCTGTTACAAGAATGGACTAAAGCAAACAAGATTCATGCAAAAGATCTGGTCGGCGATGCTTTTCAGTAGACCTTTTCATTCATAATTAAGATTAGGTTTAATATGGCGTGTTTTGTTTTGATTTTATTCCAAACTTCCCTGTCTTCACTCAATCTCTCTCAAAATTCATTGGTTCCTTTCCCTTCATACCGGATCTTCCTTAGTCTTGTCAACCGTTCCAGTCTGGCTTTGCACCTGCCAATTGCATTTGATTGACAGTTTCTAAAGCCATTTCAACAAATCCACTTTGTGAATATCTGACAATCAAGGCATTCCGTGAGAACACTGCTCTTTGAGGCCTTCTATGCTTCCACAATTTTGTAGATCCTGCGATCATGGAATTCTGTCAAACAGTTTACATGTCTTGTCAATGCTTACACATTTTGCCTACATGTCTATCAGGACAGTTGCAGCTACAACATGTGACAAAATTCCTCTATTGTTTTTTCTGCGATGGATGTCTACACCCCGTTCCAAAGCTCCCATTTTGGCATAGGCTAGGAGGATGCTGGCAAAGGTTGCGCGAGTATGGCTTTACACTTGCCAATCGCATTTGGTTGAGAGTTTCTAACTCTTTTTCAACAAACAAATTTTATGCACAACCTGCAAACATAACATTCCATGAGATCACATTTCTTTAACCCATCTGGTCAAACACTTCACATCTTGTCTATGCTTCCACATTTTGCATACATTATCAGAGCATTGTCCAACTGTAATATCTGATAACAATCCACCTTCTATTTTGCAGAATCGAGATTCTATTGATAGACGGAAGGAAATATTCGATACTCACAAAAATCTGCATTCATAACCTCGATCATTTCCTACTAAATGGACTTGTTTCACCAATTAAACTCAAAAAATTAAGGGGTGAAAATAAAGTTACCAGTAATGAGGCTCAAGTTTTATAATACAGTATTTTAATAATAATTTATTAGTTCTTTTAATAAATTCTTTTTATCAAAAGACAAAGGTCAATTTTAAAATATAACTCACTTTATTGTAAATTGACTTTATAATTTTCATAAATATTTAAGACCATAACTATCTTAAAGTTAATTATTTTCACTATAAATGGAAAAGTTCTCTCTCTCTCCTCTATATCTCTCCCCTCTCTCCCTCTCCTCCTTGTCTATATCTCTCTGCCTCTCTCCCTTTCTCCTTATTACATAACATGAGTCTATTGGTAATGGAAATTGATTATCATCCTAATTTAAAGATTTTTGTTTTAATCATGTTTAAATCTTAGTAAGTGGATGCATAGATGATTTGAAACTCACTCGTCCATTTAGACCTTTGTTGCACAAACATCATTTCATAATTAACCTACCAACTGATGTCATGTACTACATTCCTTATTGACATTCCATGCCTCTTGGTGTACCCATTGCACCCTAAGGTGCGATTGCTAGTAATATTAATATTACAACACGCGTTGTCGAAGATGCTGAAATTTCAGACTTTTCTGAAGGATTATTGCCCTAGGTCATATGTACAGAACAATGCGATAACTGGTGTTGGCTCCCCTGTGGCTGCCAAGGGTGGAGAGTGCATTTTGATGATTGTCGATGGTCTGGGATTTTCGGACTACTTGGATCCGCGGGGCAATCTAGGTGATGCACTTGGGGTTTTGGCCTCCCCCAAGGCCTCTATTTTGATTTTTGATGATCTGATTAGGGCACCGAACCAATCACCCCTCGATCCCCCTCCTCTGCCTATTCACGGGGGGTTGGATGAGGGTTTCATCTCTCAAATCTACCCCTTCACTACTGGTTAGAATCATGTTTTGTTGCAATCAAAAACTCTTTGGGAAAATTTGTGTATACGGATGGTAACTCAAGAAATTTTATCCACACAACTTATGCCAGGATCTTGGTGGAACTAGACATCTCGAAGATCTTCCAGCTGAAATTATCTTGAGGGCCAATGGACAATGCTGAAATTAGCCCCTAGACTATGAAGGCTTAATCTTTAGATGTAGAAGATGCTATCAAACTGCTCAAATTGTTGCTGAGTGCCCAACTGTCAAGACTCTGCCAAATCGAGCAACTTCTTGATGGAAAGATTCTTCCCCCAAGCATTATTCTATTTTGAACTCTCCCAAAGAGAATCTCTCCCCTACAAAATCATATGCCAAGAAACAAAATGTAGAGTTGGTCAAGGAAATACCTCCAATGCTAAAGATAGTTGATAAGATGCTCCAACCAAGCGACCCAAGCTGCCAGGAAAAGGCAAAAAGTTATTTGAGGCCCTCGCTTTCTGATTCTTTTGAAACAATAATTAACCAATCCTCGAGCTCTCCTACCTTGGTTGTGTGGTCCCAGAATCAGGGAGCATCATTGAAACCCTCAAATAGAGTGGACTGTGAAGGAAATCCAAATGAAAATAGTTATTCTCAAGATCAAGGTTGGACGAAGGTTAAGAGGAGAAAATCTATCTCTCCTTAGAAGTTGTCTCTCAAGTCTGCCAAGAGGGGGGACAAGATGGCAACATGAGTTCCTTTTACAAGTTTTTGGATGGGCGGTATTGTTCCAGCTTAGGCTTAGGTATAGCTATTGTTTTTGTGCCTCATGAGTGTAAATGGAAATAGTGATTGCACCCATTTTTTAGGGCTGATGCGCCTCTCTTTTATTCTTTTCATATATGGGAGTGGACCCCATGTCCACAACTTCTTACATATCAAAAAATAATATTATAACATGTTAAATTTAAATCTATAGTGATATTTATATATATTAATATTTCTTTATTAAAAGAAACGAATATCCGTTTTGCCTCGGAATTGCTTTGGGATGTTTTTTGAACTTCACCCTTCATGTTGATGACTTTTTTTCATCCAATTTTGATGAAATGAAAATGGTTTATTCAACAAATTGTCAACATTCTACCAATATAAGATATGTTTTATTTTGAATTTAATAGATAATTATTATTGATTTTCTACATGCACTATGTGTAAAGTCCTAATTGATATGTTGATTGAAAAACATTTATAAATTTTAAATGGTTATACATTTTTTGAATCCACAAGATGCATCACAAGCTACGCTTCACAAACTATAGTTTAAAAAATAAATTGAATTTCATAAATTTTTGACCAAGTTAGGGTGATGGGATAAATGATTTTTAATATTTTTAAAAATTCCTACTAAAAAATTCATAACTAATTATTTACTTGCAAAAAATTTACAAAAAAATGTCACATTTGGGCATGTGTCCTCTAATTATATTGAAAGATTTGAAAAAAATATTTATTTTTGCTCACCATTAGGGTGGCTAGACAAAAACCTGCTTTTTAATGTACTATTGCATTGAAATTTTAAATTTTCACTGAATCAAATTACTTTTTTCCAAAACAAGCTTGGTAGTTTACAAACTACATTCAATTTTCTATAAATTTTTTTGCTACATATTTTCAAATTTATGTTAATAACCTATTCAAATTCTTATTTGAAGTTGCTTAAGCCTATTTTTCATCATGATCCCGCACTAACCCCTCCACTTTATTTTTTAATCCAACATAAAACTTGGTGAAACTCACATCCTCAATTTACCTAACTCTTAATATATAAAAAACAATTATTAAAGGAATTTAATAAAAAAATTAATACATTTACAATTTTATTTATTTATAATTTTGACAATATTTTAGAGGATAGCTAGATTATTCTAAACCATTCCTTATATACTATTTGGAAGGTATTATTTATAAGGATAACTAACTAGATGGAAACTAAAAGTGAAAAACCCATTATATCCATTATATAGTGCAAGTTTTTTGTTGTCTATAGGGGAAATTTGTGCAAGCCTCTCACTCCCTATTTGAACCCCATAAGCTTAAGTTCCCTCTCCCATCCCCTTCCCCTTCCTACCCCTTAACCAAAAATAAATATTCATCTCCCTCCCCTATTTTTAGTAGCCCTCTTCCTAAAACCTTGATTTATTGACCAATGATAGCCCTCTTTCCACTGGGTCTAGCACTAATGAGTTATGCAAGACATTTCAAAAGGGTAATGGTGTTAGTAGTAAAATAAAAACCAAGAGGCCCCTTCAATTGTCAGTAATCCTTAAGGTAGGGATATAAATATTTCTAGAGGAAAATGAAAATTAAACATGAAGTAGAGGTTTTCAATGTTGAGGAAATTATAAAGGTACAATGGCTCTTCCCTAGAACTTCTACTTGATAGAACTACAAGCCTTACCCTTCCTCCTCTCTTGATGACATTGCCTTAGTTATTGATCTATTGGTGGATAAAAATAATGACATTCAAAAGGAGATGTACATTCATGAGAAGGTCCTCACATGGTTATGTATTAAAATTAATACAAATAAGTTAAATTCCTCCCTTTAGAGGAGTGGACTACTAAGAAATAATTTGATAATATAAAGGTGGAGGTTGCCAAGAAAGATGAAATAATTTCCACCAATGATCAAATCTCATAGAAAGTATTAAATTAACACCATATGCAAAGGATGAGATTAGGGTTGAACCCATACTCAAATATAGAACTCAAGAAAGGTGGATTCCTAACTCACAACATCTAGATCTCATTCCTAATTGAAATCATGACAAAAAGCTCCAGTATTTTTCTAGAACTTGCCCCTCTCCCTCTAAGTTGTAATATCATTCAAAGAGCTTATAAGTTGATCAAGAAAAATAAGTTTGTTCCTTCTATTATATTTGTTGGAGTAGGAAAGCAATTCATTTGCATCAATTTCCAGGTCAAAAAGAGAGGATAACATTGATTTATGGTTGTTCAATATAAATAGTCACTTAACCATTTTTTTTACCAAAGTGTAATATAATTAATTCCAACTCCATTTCATTTATAACTCTTAATAAAAAAACAAATATAAAAAAATTCACTAAAAAAGTCAATACCTTTTAAAAAAAATAATTATTTTTAGAGGATAGTTAGATTGTTGAAAATCATTCCAAGTATATTCTTTGAAAGATATTATTTACAGGTATAATTGACTAGATGGAAAATAAAAGTGATGAATCCATTATCCATTATATAATGTGAGCTCTAGTTGTCTTTGGGGGAGAATTCATGCATGCTTCTCCCTCCCTATCTAAACCCCATAAGCTTAAGAAATATCTCCTAACCCCTTCTCCTTCTTGCCCCTTAAACACAAATAAATAACCATCTTCCTCCCCTCTTCTTAGTAGCCCCTCTTTCTCAAACCTTGATTTATTGATTAATGATAACCCTCTTTTGATTGGGTCTAACTCTAATGAATTAGACAAGACATTTCAAAAGGGTGACAATGGTAGAAATAAAATGAAATCCTCTAGAAAAAATATTGCAGGGAAGAATTCTTCAATTGTTGGTAATCCTCAAGGTAAGGATAATGATAATCCTAAAGGAAAAATAAAATTAAATGAAGTTGAGGTTTTCAAGGCTGAGGAAATTCTAAAGGTAAAAGGACTCTACCTTAGCACTTCTATTTGACAAGGTCACAAGCCTTTCCCTTCCTCCTCTCTTGATGATATTGCCTCACTCGTTGAGACATATTATATTGTATAAAACTAATGACATTCACAAGAAGATGTGAATTCACCCTAGGGTTTTCAAATGTTTAATAATATAAACAAGATCAAGTAATACATTTTAGAGGAGTGCAATGCTAAGGAATAAATTTTCAATCTAAGGGTAGAGGTTGCCAAGAAAGATGAAATAAATGAGAAGTTGGAATCCAAATCAATAGAAACTAAAACTAATCTCTATAAAGTGGTTGAATTTAACAAGTCCAAAACTACATTTTTGTTAAAATTATAAAATCTATGTAAGAAAGTATCGGGTCCCAACATAATTATGATTAGGTGAAGTCCAATGCATGTATGTGAGGCTATCTAAGGCCTTGAAGGATGTGGATATGGCTAACGTTGCTTCTTTGGAAAATCATCTAAAATGCCTCCAATGTGAGAGGGAGGTGGTTCTTGCTCTTAACGAGCTTTGATCTTTTTGGGATTTTTTCTATTTCGACTTTGGAGACCTTATTCTAGGTTGCTTATTCCTTCCTTCTCTATTGTACTTAGGATATTTTTATGCTTTAGTCTTGTTGATATGTTGATGTTGATGATTTTTGTATAGTCATTTTGTTGTCTCTTCCTAATTTTCTTTTGTAAAAGGGTTGGAGCCCTTTCAAAAGTCCTAATTTTATCCTATCAAAAAAATATAGCATGATTTCAAAGCACAACCTAAACTTTAAAAACTATTTCCTTGAAAATAGCTTTTTGATTTTGACTAGTTCATTACTAACCCATTACAAATACCTAAACAAAAGAAGATATCAATAAAAATATTTTCATCTTTAATTCACTAAGTCTCTAAAAAAGTTATGTTTGTAAGGGAAAAATCATGCAAAGAAAATAATTAAACAATAAAACTTTAAGAATTTATGGAGTTAGGATTGGGACGATAAATATATAAAATTTAAATAAATTAAATGTGATGTTTAATCTAACATTTGAATAAAGGAATATATTGTAAATGGTTTTAATAATTGACTCATTAATATGTTGAAAATATAATTTTGTCTAAACAAACATAGATTAGAATCTATAAGCTAATTATGCTATGTTATGATTCAAATCCATGCCTACAAAATTAATCTTTCTTCCTATAGAAGCGATTTTACTGTCATAATTGAACTGGTAGGGAGGAACTTTCTATGTGAAGATCATGTTCTTGTCAATCAAGCCCCTAAGTAGATTGATATAATGATGATAAACAAATATATAAGACAACATGCAAGTATGCAATATACCTAGGGATGATGATGAAAACTAATAATGGTCTCATATGAATGGTCTTGGATTTATATCTCTCATAATAATTTTGAGTTAGGGCATGTCCTTAAATGCACCGCCTTGACATGCATTTGAATTTAGTCGGCTCATAATAGCTAGTAGGAAAGGTGAGACACGAGCTCAATTTTAAATTATAAATATAAAAATTTGGAGTTCAAATCTATGTGTGCAAAAATAACTTGGGTCAATTTCCAACCCACATATATGATCCAAAGTAATGAATTATGAAGATTGTATTAGATCTAGACTCATAGGATGTGTTGAGAGAGATTAAGGGTAAGATAAGATTATTTGCAAACTTTCACACACAAAAACATGTCAACTTACACACTAGTTGATACATAAAAAATAATCTATTTAAAATAAATTCAGTTTAAAAAATATATAAATATAAGATTTTCACCATCATAATATTAATAATTAAAATTTTAAATTTTTAAAATAATGTTTTCATCTTTTTAAATTAAAATATTAAAAAAAATTAATACAATCCTTTTTATTTGAATCATGAACAACTTTAAAGAAAAAACACAACAGTTTTAATAACAGCACACAGGACAAACCAACTGTATACAAAACTATAGGCAAGAAACACAACATTGGAAGGAGTTATCATGCTCGTCAAATCCATCACACTTTGTTCGTTATTCCTTTCCCCAGCTCAATACTAGAGATAGTTCAAACTGTACTAACTTGTAGTTAAAATATTTATTTTTAATACTGGTATCCTACACACAGTACCTCATTTCAGCAAGTCCTCGTTACATAGAATATATTTTTTTGTTTAATGGCTCTGACCGCTTTGAGACAATGATATCTCCAATACTGTCGGTGTCCTTGCAGAGGAAGTTGTTGACTTGAATAAGGATATCTTTAAGCTCCAACTCCCAGTTTCAGAATGAGCAGCTTTGTGAAAGCATCTTGATTTCAGGTTTACGAGTAAACCACAAAGTATGGCCCGCCTCATCATCACAAACAGTGTTCCCGCAAATCCAATTGATAATCCCACAGCTAATGCGATCACCGAGATGTGCTCATCCACAACACTCCAAATTGATTCCTTCACCGTTTCTGCAGGTGTTTGCTTGAAACTTTGTAACGGGCCCCCACATAAACAATCAGGTGTTTGCTTGCAACTTTGTAACGGGCCCCCACATAAACACTGATTACTCTGAAATGAAGCTTTGGTGAAAGTATTTAACTGAGCTCCTCTGGGTATTGCTCCGCAAAGCCTGTTGGAGGAAACATTCAAGGATGCAAGTAAAGACAAATTAGATAACTCTTTAGGAATTCGTCCACTTAGCTGATTTTTGGACAGATCCAGCTGTTCCAAAGTCCATATTTGACCAAGAGGTGGCGGTATCTTGCCTTCTAATTGATTTCTGGATAGATTTAGCAACCTCAGGTTACTCAGATTCCCAATGGTTGGTGGTATTTCCCCACCAAGATTATTACTTGACAAGTCCAGTATGGTGTTTGCTCGCAGAATATAATTGAGAGTATACTCTCTACCATCGATTACAACATCTATTTTATAGTAAAGCGTCTTGTCATAGAGCTGTGGGTCTTCTAGGCTTTGAAATCCGAGGAGACTCTCAAGATTAGATGGTATTATTCCACTAAACTGATTGTTGGATAAATCCAACAGCTGCAAGCTGGTAAGGTTTGTAATCCATGCAGGAATGCTACCCTCAAGCTTATTATAGCCAAGGTCTAAAATTCTCAACCCATAAAAATTTGCAAGGTAAGGAAGCTCACCCGTCAATCCAGTTTGTCTCAAATCAACAAGCTGAAGTTGTGTACAGTGGGCGAAGGATGCGGGTAGGGACCCTGACAATGAATTTTCTGACAACCTCAGAATCCGCAGAGAACAGGTATCGATTATGTTTGGAATTGTGCCCGACAGATTGTTGGCATGCAACTGAAGGGAAAGAAGGTTGCTCATGTTGCCTATTCCTTGAGGAATTTTTCCTGTCAATTTGTTATAATCCAGGATAAGGTTTTCAAGACTGCTCAAATTGCCTATTCCTTCAGGTATGTTTCCTGTAAAATTGTTATCATCCAGGAGAAGGTTTTCAAGACTGTTCAAATTGCGTAATCCTTGAGGAATGCTTCCTGTCAAATTGTTTCTATGCAAGCTAAAATGTCTCAACTCTGTCAACTTGCCGATGTCCTCCCAAAGGGGTCCTGTGAATATGTTGCCACCAAGATTCAACTCTGTCAGCAGAGTCATATTGAGGACTGAATTTGGCAACCTGCCTACAAAATGGTTGTCTCCTAAATCAAGGCGCTCTAAAAAGGAAAGGCGGGATATGCTTACAGGCAGCTGCCCGTAAAGTCCGATGCCTCTCAGACTAAGTGAGGTAAGACTAGTACAATTTCCGATTTCTGGAGGAATAGAGCCTGTAATATTTACAGGCCCATATATGCTTAAAACTGAAAGCTCTCTCAAGTTTCCCAATTCAGGTGGTATACTACCCGACAGTGGTGGATTATTCCCCAAATATAAAGATTTCAATAAAGAGCAATTACCTATAGTTGGAGGAATGCTGTTCTCAAACGTGTTGTTCTGCAGATCAAGAGCTTCTAGTTCCTGAAGCGTGCCAAATTCAGAGGGAATGCTTCCTGTCAAGTTGTTATCTGAAAGATCTATCGATTGCAGGTGCGTGCAATTGGCCAGAGATTTGGGAATGCTTCCAACAAGATTGTTGCTGAGTAGGTGAAGATACTCTAACTTGCCCAGACCACCAAATCCAGAGGGAATGCTTCCGCTTAATTTGTTTCCTGAGAGTTGAATCTGTTGCAGGTGCGTGCAATTAGCCAGAGATTGGGGAATTCTTCCAACAAGATTGTTGCTGTATAGGAAGAGATACTCTAACTTGCCCAGACCACCAATGTCACTTGGAATGTCTCCCCTTAAATTGTTTCCTGAGAGATTAATCTGTTGCAGCTGTGTGCAATTGGCTAGAGATCTGGGAATGGTTCCAACAAGATTGCTGTTCTCTAGGTAGAGATACTCTAACTTGCCCAGACCACCAAATTCAGCTGGAATATTTCCCCTTAAATTGTTTCCTGAAAGATAAATCTTCTGCAGTTGCGTGCAATTGGCCAGAGGTTTGGGAATGGAACCCCAAAGTTGATTATCATCCAATTTTAGTATCCGCAGCACTTTGAGCTGTCCAAGCTGTGGGGGAATCCATCCTGTCAACTTATTACTATAGAGATCCAGAGTGTGCAACAAGGAGAGGTCTCCCATGGAAGGAGATATAGTACCTTCCAATTTTAGCTGAGGAAGATGTATAGAGACCACTCTGTTGGTGTGCAATCTGCAGGAAATACCTAACCACTGGCACACGTTGGCTGAATTGTTTGCTCTCCAGCTTGATAGTGATTCATATGGATCCAGTGTAATGCCCTTTCTGAAGGACAAGAGAGCTTCCACATCCTTTGCATTACTCTCAGAACTGATATTGTTATTGAAGATTGCAGTCGCCCGCATAACTGCCAAGGCGAGAAAGAGAATGCAAATAACACCACCTCCTTCCATTTCCAACTTGTTCACCACAAGTCCGTTCTACAGCATTTGCATACTGTTTTGTTTTATTTCGTCTTCAATAATAATAAGAATGGGAAAGAGCTTACACCGCTGGCACGTTGACCGCACTTCACGGCGAGGGCCGCAAGTCGCCGGCTGTTGACAGCAGCCGGCCAAGAACGGCATTCGGTCTTATTACTCGGTCAAACATGTTTGATGACGTTTAATTTTTATTGTTCTTTAAAACTTCTTTTCAAATTTCGTCAATTTGAAATTTATATACCTATTAATCTTCACAAGTAATTAAAAATATAGCAGCTTATTTATTTTATTAAATAAGCTATATACATAGTTGAGATATGTCTGTCTATGTATATTTTTTTTAGAAACATCGAAATTAAAAAAACAAAGATACTGGGCCAGAAAGTAATCTATGCCTAATTTGAAGATGTTAAGGCTTATGGGATTTGTACCATTCATAATCCTTGGAACAAGTTGCCCATTCATTAAGTTTCTAGGCTGTTTGTCCAAAAAGGCTTACAAGTGGAATGTGTTGTCCACTAGGCAAACAAAATGCATGCTCACAAGGGCTAGTGAAGCTAGTTGTCCACTAGGTGAGCCCCAAGAGATCCATATCAAAGTCAAACCCCCATGACATTAATAAGGACAAAAAGAAATGCACGCTCACAAGGGCTAGTGAAGCTAGTTGTTCACTAGGTGAGCCCTAGGAAACCATATCAAAGCCATACCTCCATGACTTTAATAAGGTACAAAAAGAAAATGCACTCACAAGGGCCATATAAAAGCTATACCTCCATGAATTTAATAAGGTGCAAAAATGCACGCTCACAAGGGCCAGTGAAGCTAGTTGTTCACTAGGTGAGCCCTAGAAAACCATATCAAAGCTATACCTCTATGAATTTAATAAGGTGCAAAAATGCACGCTCACAAGGGCCAGTGAAGCTAATTGTTCACTAGGTGAGCCCCAAGGAACCATATCAAATCCATACTGCCATGACTTTAATAAGGTACAAAAATGCAACGCAACAAGAAAGAGGGATGTTCAAAGGGATTTTGCTTAATTTGTGTGAGGTCTTAATCTTAGGGGACACTATCCCTAATGTATCCAAGAGAGGACCAATCAAAGGATAAAATATTTGCATCTTAGGGAATGCAGTGTGTCACATCACCACTAAGAGGAATGCAATATGCTAAGATAGATCAAGCTCTTGAAGGAAATTCCTCCCAATGTCACCACAAAGAGAGAAACACATCGCATGAGGTAAGAAAATCACATCAAGGAACATGAAATAATGTCAAAATAATGCCAAGATAATGCCAATGTATGCCCCTACTTTAAAGAAATTGCTAAACACCATGTTGTGAGCAATTACTTTAAAGTAACAAAACATGAAAAAGGAAAAGAAGGTTGCCCCCCAAAAACACATAAGAGATCTATGGATTCGGAGTTAGTATCTGTTTTTGTTGCAATGATATTAGAGAGCTCAGAGCTGTCATCATTCCCCAAATACACATAGAACTGGAAGAATGACACAAAGAGAGCGAAAACAAAGAAAACCTTTTGAGTCAACATGGAAGAGACATAGGGTGTCTCAATGCCTTGCATCATCCTCGAAAGGAAAACAGGGTGTCTCAACTCCTTCTGTCATCCCCAAAAGGAAAACACAAGACAAAAATGAAAGGAAAAAGAAAAGATAATGAAAAATCTTTTATGTCAACATGGAAGAGACATAGGGTGTCTCGACACCTTGTGTCACCCCCAAAAGGAAAACATGAGACAAAAATGCAAATGAAAGGTAAAGATCAATGAAAAAGAAAAAAACTTACGACATATAGAATAATGAAGGTACAAATAGAGGAATGCACATAGAGAGGAGACATCAAACAATACAGGAGATTACATTACACACATGCAATTGCATAAAAGAAAAGGAAATAATGCAAAAGGCTAGTAAGGCATAGGCAAGTCAACCTAAAGTAGGTCATTTGCCTCCCAATCTCAATTTGTATAAGTGGAAGGTAGACAACGAACCTAAGGGACAATGACAAGTGCATTACTAGGACAGAGGCTATTTGCTTCTTGCCCCCGCTGAGTGCGAAATAAGAATGAGCCAAGGTAGGTGATGGGAAAGATCATGTAATAGTGAGAATAAAATGTTCTACAACTATTACATGACAAAGGGGAGGAAAGGGATAGGCTATGGAATCACTTGATGGCAATCATTGTCATCGCAGTGATTTTTTTTCAATACTAACTTGAATGCATGACACTCATTGGTACGATGTCCAAGAGTTCTATGGTATCGACAATGTGGAACATTTGCATCTTTAGGATATAGTATGAGCCTGTCTTTCATTGGTGGTAATGTTATTAGTTCTTTGTTCAAAAGCAATTGCAGTTTCCTTTCACTTTCAGGTGGTGGACAAGGGAACTTTGGTTTTTGTAGCTTGTAGGGCCTCTTGCGCTTGCTAGATTCACCAGTTTCTCACCAGTTTCTCAAGTTGGAGGTTGAGGAGGAGAACCTAAGGTGATCCTATCATCCTTGTCATTGTTGTGAATCATTGGTTTTTCTTTAGGAAGAAGGACATTCATATCGGGAGGAGAATCTAAGATCACTATACCATCACTATGAAGCCTTAGGTATTCTTTAGAAGCACTTATGTTGTGAAGGAGATCTTGATATCCTAACCCCTTTGTGCTTTCATTAGTTGGTATTCGCTCTAGGAGTTGATGAATTTCATGTTCACTTGTTGTATCACATCCTTGTTTACTCAAGATTGTGAATCCTTTTCCATATGTTTCTTCTAGATTGACTGGAGTGCTTGTTACTTTGTTATCATAAAATGGTTGAGTGTTTGCTTGTTTACAAGAGCTAGGTACACATATTGTAGGGAACTTATGTTCAACTTTTGTTTCGGTTTCGGGATGTAAGTAACCAAACATCTCAAGAGGTGGTATTGTAGGGGGGTTTGGTTGTGTCATGGATGGATAAAAGGATGCATTAGCTTCAAGGTTGTTAAGAAAATCATTTAGGAACATATTCATGTTTTCATCATCTTCTCCAATGATGTCAACATCACAAGGAGTACATGCATTAGGAGTTGAGTGAGCATGAATAAGTTCAACTTCATTAGGGTCATTACCAAAGGAACAACTTGACACATCTACCAAAAATTTCAAGGACATCCAAAGCTTTCCATTTAAGCACATATCCATGATGCAAGATTGAACAAATACACTTGAAATGAAAGATTGAAATAATAGCAATTTTGTAAACTGTAAAAGAAAAATGAAAGCAGCCAACAGAAGCACAAAAAAGCAGATTTAAACCCGAAAAACTGCAACTTCAGAGTCAATAGGGACAAAGACGCCAACAAGGGCATCTTGGTCTTACTGATGAAATTATGAGGTTCCAGAAACTGGAACAAACAACAAACAACACAAAAAGGGCTCTGAGCCAAAAATGCACAGAGGGACTAAGACGACAGTAATGGCGTTTTAGTCCCAGTGGAGGTTTTTTTCAGAAAAATAGCAAAATATGGATTGTTTACAGTGTTTCCAGGTTGTCTAGACACAGGGACCTGATGTTTAGAAACAAAAATTGTGCCAATGAATGCAAGAAAAAGTGACTAATGACAAGCAATTGGATGCAAATTTGAATGCATTTTTTTTCAATTTTGAATGCAATAACAATGTTCCTAAATGCAATTAGGATGATTGACAATGCACTTTTCAATTTTTCAATGAGATAAGATGATGCAAGAAAGAAAAAATGCAACCTATGTGCACTTTCACTAATGCAAATATGAGAAACCCTAGATGCACATTCACTAATGCAACATGCAATGCAAGAATGAATGCAACCTAGATCTAGGACCTTAGTGAAACCCAAATCAAAAAATGAATGTCCAAGATGTTGGGTTCACAAAATGATCAATAGGAATTTATGGGTGCTTTATGGCCTAGGTCATATAACACCACTCTTCTCCAATTATCATTCAAGAATGCCCTAGGATCCCAAATTGGATTGAATATCAACACAAAGGTGAGTCAATTCTCAACAAGGAAGACCTAGGGGGTTCTTTAGGCTTCAAGGGGTTCACCACCAAGCAAAATCTTGGAAAAGACAACTTAACATTCAACTCACAAAACCTAATAATGCAAGCCAAATGATGGATGCAAATAACAAAATTAAGTAGCAGTAAATTAGGATTTTAATTGCAAAAGATTTATGGATTTGATTGTGTAATAATTTTTCCATCAATGTTTCGGATCACACTCCATGATCCATCATCAGGATGAAAAAGTTAGGATGTGTGTACTTGGGAAATCTGGAAATGTGACAAGGATTCTGGAAATGTAAAAATGCTATCAAAATATGCTACGGACGACAAAGATGCTCTTACTGTTGTCTTAGTCCCGCTGTTGTTTTTCGGGGGAAATACAGAATCTTTAAATGTCGAAACATAATATGAAAGAATCTCTGCAAAATACCCTTGGGAGGACTAAGACGCCCTTACTGTTTTCTTAGTCACGTCTTCAATTTCAGAAATCTCTGAATGTGATCCTAAGGCTTAATGTTTGCACTTCCTTCTCAAATCTTAGGTCCTAAAACCTCTAGATTTGGCCTGTAGGTGACTTTCTGTGAAGATGACAACTTTGCAATGCAACTTTGTAACTTTACAACTTTGTGTGCTTCAAATGATCTTCAACCTAAATTTGCAAACATAAACACATAAGGGAGGAAAAAATTGTTGATTATTAGTAAATAGGGGTTTCCCTCAAGGTCAAACCCCTTGTTGGTAATTAAACATTTGAATGAAATGGAATAATGGAGGGAAATGATGAATGAACAAAGTGCTATGTTGCAACTCACCAAACCCTTGTTATGAAATTTGCAAACTTGTGTGAAGTGGCTAGCTTGAATGTAGATCTTTGATTGAATAAATGCTCGATAGATCTTGACTTGAATTACTTGCTTGAATCAAAACCCTACATCACAACTGTTAGCTCAAAAACACACATGATGCAAGAATATATTTGACATGATGCTTGAATCTTGATGATGGCTCCAAATGCTTGATGAATTTCTCTTGAATGCTCTTGTGAACTCAAACTTGCTATCATGAATGCTCATTCAACTTGCTAGATGAGAAATGAGTGAAATAACCTTGTATTTATATTTATCCATGATTAATATATCGAAATTACACCACAACAAGCCGACATATGAATTCATTAACAAAAGGGGGCTAAATCCTACCAAGATTTGAAATTAAATCCCGAAAATAACTTGAGGGGGACTAAACCCGAGGCTTGAAACTCAGGGCACAGACTCCAAAAAGGGGCCCATTTAAGGCACATTTAAAAAGACGGTCCCAAGACCTTTGGAGGACAAATATGCCCTAGGGGCATCTTAGTCCCAATCCAAAAATCAAGGACACACAACCAAAATCATTAAATTATCATTTATCCTTTGATGTTTGTTGGGATTAGCCATAGAAAGATATAATTTATTAGGCTTGTGGATGCAAAATAGGACCAATTAAGACATAAATAAGGATAAACAAATCAAGGAGGGCCCAAAAAAGTATGAAAATGCAAAGGTATGCATTTTCCTACACTACACCTCTATGACTGAATCTATTGCTCTATGGCATTATCAATATGGGAATATTTCTACTAGCTCCCTATATCATCTCAGTTCTAAGGAGATGGTAAGAGGACTTCCTCCACTTTCCCATTATTTTCCTATATGTCATGTCTATCTCGCAGGAAAACAACATCAAGATTCGTTTGAGTCGAGTACCTTCCATGTCAAGGACCTTCTTGTGATCATGCATACCAATCTATGCAGACCCTTGTCTACTTACTTTCAAGGATACCAATACTTGTAGTTGTTTTTGGATGAATTCTCTCACAAGACATGGCTACTTTTTCTCAAGAATGAGAGTGTGAAGCTCTTGCCTATTTTCAAGCCTTCTACCATCGAGTTGTACACAACAGATATGACAACCTCTTCTCCTCCTTCACTCATATTGAGGGGGAATTCACATCAAAGGAGTTCTTATAATTCGTGAAGCATCATGACATCAAAAAACACTTGAATACCCATTATACACCATAGAAAAATGAAATTGTAAAGCATCACAATCAAACTATCATGGAGATGGCTCATTGCATATTTTCCACAGCTAAGTTGGAGGATTGATTTTGGGAAAAAAAATCCAAACAACTATTTATCTTCTCAACATGGCTTCTACAAATATCTTGCAAGAAAAGAAACTAGAAGAGGTATGGAGTGGTCATAATCCTTCAATATCTCATCTTAGAATATTTGGTTGTATAGCATATATGCATGTCCTAGCTAGTAAGAGGAAGAAGATTGATCCCAAGACACTCCAATGCATCTTTTTTAGCTATAGCACTACCTCAAAAGCATATTATCTCTTGGATACCGAGACTCAAAATATTGATGAGATTTGAAATATGGCATGCAATGAGTCATCATTTGACTAATTAACACATAAATAAGATTCAAAACTAACCTCCTCTCATAGATTACTCTCACATTCAAGTGATGAGAATGAAAAATCCTCTCCCCAAAATGATGGATTCTAATGAGAATTATTCGTTGATCTTAGCCCTTTAGAAAATAATTCTTACCCTTAGTAGTATCATCACCATATGAAATGACTCTAAATCACCATCAAGGACTCTCACCTGAACTCCCTTCTAGATACTTCATTCATAGTTAGAATGAGAAGACAAGTGAGAAATGAGGTAAATATTACACTAATGATTTCAACTATTGACAACATAGGAATTGATACAATTCGAGAAGAACTAAGTCAACCACAATGGAAGATAGCCATAAATGTTGATTATTACTCCACAATAAAGAATCAACCATGGGAACTTGCCGATTTTCCTATAGGAAAGAAACCCATAGGCTATGTAAATAGGTTTTCAAAATAAAATACAAGGTAGATGTATCTATTGACAAACACAACACATGACTTGTTGCAAAGGGGTATTCTCAATAGGCAAGCATTGACTACGAGGAGACCTTTTCACTCAATATAAAGCTCAAAACAATCAGAGTTGTTTGTGCATTGGCAACATAGAAAGGATGGAAGTTTCACCATATGAA
>VDFB02000003.1:305216138-305306806 GCA_007258455.2 Sequoia sempervirens | reverse complement strand
GAGAGAGAGACTTGAGAGGGAGAGAGGGAGATAGATGGAGGGAGAGGGAGAGAGACTTGAGAGGGAGAGAGAGTGGGAGAGAGAGAGAGTTTGAGTGCACGAGTGAGAGATTAAGAGAGAGAGAGAGAGGGAGTGGGAGAGACCTAATAGAGAGATACCTAAGAGGGAGAGAGGGAGTCAGAGAGACCTAAGAGGGAGAGAGACTTAAGAGGAAGAGAGACTTCAAAGGGAGGGAGAGAGAGAGAGGGAGAGGGGAGATGGAGAGTGAGAGGGAGATGGAGAGGGAGAGTGAGTGGGAGGGACCTAAGAGAGAGAGAGAGGATGGAGATAGAGGTAGAAAGATAGGTCTATAGCTCAGGAGATAGAGAGTGAGAAAGATAGGTATAAATAGGGACAAAGAGAGAAGAAAGGAGGGAGGGATAGGTCCATAGTTTAAGGGGAGACATATTGATATATAGAGAGGTAGAGAAAGGGACAAAGAAATATGATGATTTGTGAAGATTTTTTCATCTCTTTACTACAAAAAGTATAAATATTTCATTATTCATTACTTTTTCTAAAGTTTCAAGTATTTTGAGATGAGTGTTACAAAAAAATCATGAAAAGGAGACTTTGCTTGCAAAAGTAGTGAGCATTTGATGTTTCAAAAATGAAATATGAAGTTCAAATGATTATATTTTTTTGTATAATATAGAAATACCACCTAGTCTATTATGTAGAGCTCTCAATCAACTTTCCAACGCCTATAAAAAGTCAAAATTTTGATGAGAAACACAAAAGTTATGCCCATTCTACTAAAGAGGGTTTTTTAGGTCTTAAAAATGGATATCCGTTTTGTTTTTCAAAAAAATGGGTTCTCGCTTTCTAAAAAAAATATCTATTTTGAAAAACAAAACGGATATCCATTTTGAAACAGATATCTGTTTCGGTTTGGTATTACCAAACCAAAATGAATATTATCTTGGTATTTGGTTTGGGATTGCCTGACCTAGAAAGTCAACCCAAAAAATGTGTTTTGAAAATTTTCTTAGTTTTCCGAAGTTCGCCCTTGTTGCTGACGACTTTTTTTTATCCGAATTTCATCAAATGAAAAGGATTTATAGAAAAAATTGTCATCTTTCCACCAATATAAGTTTTCCTTATTTTGAATTTAATAAATAATTATTATTGATTTTCTACATACATTACAACTAAAGTCCTGATTGATAGATTGATTGAAAAACTTCTATAACTTTCAAACTACTTAGCATTTTTCAAACCTACAAGATGCACCACATTCTATGATTTGCATACTATAGGATAAAAAAAATTGAATTTCATAAACTTTTGACCAAGTTATGATGGTCAGACATAGATGTTTTAATAATTCTACAAATTTCTAATAAAAAAATCATAACTAATTATTTACATGAAAAAAAATTACAAAAAAAATCTGGCACATCCGAGCATGTGTCCTCTACTTATATTGAAAGATTCAAAAAAATATTTTTTTTTCTTGCACTTAGGGTGGTCAGACATACACCTGCTTCTTATCTTTTTCTTGAAAAATTTAGTACCACTACATTGAAATTTCAAATTTTCTCAAAACAAATTTACTTTTTTCCAAAAAAGAACTAGTAGCCTAGAAACTACATTCAATTTGCTACAACTTTTGTTCTTACATATTTTTCAAATTATGTTAATAACCTATTCAAATTTGTATGTCAAGTTGCCTAACTCTGATTTTCTAAATTTTCATCACCACTCAGAGGCCTAGTTTGGACCCCCATGATCCTACACTAACCCATATGCTCACCATGTCTCTTAGCAAGGTGAAATTTATGTTGTTTCAGGGGTACATTTGCAAGAACGATGTAATACTTGGGGGAATGTTAGTGTAACAATATATATTTTTTGTTTATTACATTGTTGAATCGTTTGGGAAATAATTATTTAGGTTAGATTGTTTGTAGTTTTATTAGAGTTGAGATAATTGTAATGCGTCTCATATTTCTATAAATATGCTCATGTGATTTCAATAATATCATCAAGTTTTATGCTCTTCACTCTCTTTAATCAATCCAACTGTGGCTATAATACCAAATGTAGAGAAAAGATGGAAAAAAACAACAATAATAGATAATAAAGAAACAGAAATCAACCATGAAACAATATGCAAATCGTAACAAAGTATTTACATGGAGAAGCACTTGCAGGGAAAAACTCCACATCCAAAGAGACCCAAGCTTGTATTAATCCTTAAACCAATTACATTAATCAACGCATCCCTCTCAATTATTGCAACATAACAATACTCACATAGCCTACAAATTAATTGATGCATCCTCTAGCTCCAAGAATAAATTTATAGGTGAAGAACAAACTAGAAACCATCACATGATTTTGGGAGACCATTACCAAGGCCAAGAGAGGTTTACATCTAAATGGCTAGGGCATAAATCCCCACGCTCCTCTTGATCTTCTAATTTATTTTTGACATATTCCATGTTGTCATATGTTATAAATAAGAATATTTATCCACCAAATATCAGGTTCTGCAATTTTTCTTTATACAACTTATTCAAAGACATTCCATAACAAGTGTTCAAACCCATCATAATATTGGTCAAGATTCCAATGTAACCTCCATCTTACATGCTCTTAGGTGTCATAAGTAACCCCATCATAATGAGTCAAGATGCTCTTACACATCTTCTAAGATATTGACACATGGCCAAACATGCCATCTTAGTGTGGGACACCTACTTATGTGAAGATAAAATTACTAAAGATGAAAGTAGTGCCACCTCAAAAATGGGATGCCAACTTTCCCAAGTGAGGACAACATCACTAAAGATGAAATAGTAAATACAAATAAGTTATTAAATATGAACATTAGGAAGCCAAAGTTGACACATTTTTTCTCTACAAGCAATATTCACCTAGTTACATAACATGTTTTCACATGAAATACATTCTACCAAATAACGTATAAGAGTGAATTTTTCTAACCACTTGCATTGTTTATAAAAAATCAGAATTTGAAGAACAATACTTAAAAGATTTTCATAGTCAACATAGGTTATGAAACACTTTTGTGATAGACTTGTGGAGGCTTCTTCACAAGCAACACCATTAGTTGCTCTAATCCTAACTACATCAATGTAAGCAACCAAAGCACTAGAATTATAGTATAAAGCAAACTAAAGACCTAAAAACAAAAATAAAAATTACAATAAATAGCTATTAAAGCATACCCCTTCCTCCTTTCCCCCTATTCCTTGCCCAGCCCCTCCTTCTGTCCCTTGCTCCATCAACTCGAATGATATTTAGGATTTCAAAACGTTGTGCTCACTTCCTCGTGTCAAAGTCTAAGAAACCTTTCTTTTCAAAACTATTTTTAAGGCTTGAAATGACACCAAAAAATTTCTCGTACAAAGGTGATGAAATTAAGATGGGATCTCTACTAATGCAAAGCTCTTCCCTTGTAAAGGTCCTTTTGATGAATTCTTAGAAATTGTGGAAGATTGAGATCAAAAGCATTGACCCCAAATTCTGCTCTAAAGACCTTCAAAAATGTGATATACTAAAACATATAAAATATTGAAAATCTATTTTCCATGTGTGATTGTGCAAACGCCTTCGCCTACTCCAAATCATGCATATTTTTTACATTATTTAAAAATATATAAAATCGTTTATTAAGAAAATAATAATAGTAATCGTAATCTTATTTTTCGCATCATCTCACTCAAGATTGAAGGTATCTCAAATTCGATAGAAAGATTGGAATTGACCCGTTAAATTTTCTCTCGTTTCCAACTGCTCCCAATATTAAATACCTTGAGGTTGGACAGCTTAATGGTTCAATCTTTGAATTGACCCCGTATATCAATTCGTAAGCATCTTAAACAAAACTACAATAACAAGAAGTGAAGAGGACTTTCTTTTTCCCAGTGGTCACCTCGTCACCTCAATATGCATGAAGTCTGGAGTACTAACTGAATCGACCGGCCGTCTGCAAGAAATTTCATTTGACCTTCCTCAAAGACTAAGATCCACATACTGTTGACCGATATTCAATGTTTTGCTATTTTTTCATTACCTACTAATCTTGCAGTCTTACCGTCCTGCCGTAAACAGTCAACGTGCCGGCGGTTTAAGCTCTCATACCCATCTTTTTTTTAATGATTGAAATCCCTGCAGCTCCGAGAATTCCAGCAATAACTCTGAGCATTTCTGCACAACATCAGAACAACGCCAGTATGAGGTATTTTTGCACACATCCTCGTCCTGTTGTTACTCTCTTGTTTTTTCTGTCATTTCTCACTCTTGCACTCTCTCTCAACACCACACAAGTCGAAGTCATGAAAGAAATTTCTAGTTATTCATCTGACTGGAGCCGTCACATTTCTGGTTCTGACCCATGCCAATGGAATGGTGTAAGTTGCAGTGAAAATGGGGGTGGTGATGTTGTAGAACTCCACTTGGTTGGTTATGAGTTTAGTAATAGTATTTTCCAAAGTATATACAAGCTGCCAGCTCTTCAAGTTCTTGATCTGTCTAACACCCTTCTTTCTGGTGAGATTCCCCAAGTGCTTACTCAATGTACCAATTTGATTTCTATTAATCTCAGTCTCAATCACCTAAGAGGCCCAGTCCTTGAGAGTATTGGTAACCTTTCCAATTTGGAAACTCTTTCTCTCTCTTCCAATGTTTTATCTGGAACTATTCCTTTTGAGTTATCATTCATGAAAGATCTGGAATTCCTTGATCTCAGCGATAACCAATTAATTGGATCTATTCCTCCACAATTGTTTTCTTTGAGTAATCTGAAGATTTTGGACCTAACCTCCAATTCGCTTTCTGGAGGCATACCTCAGATATTTTCAAGAAATTTGATTAAGTTGAGCATAGGTAACAACAGGCTGAATGGAACCATCCCTTCTACAGTTTCCAATGCCCCAAATCTGAAACGTGTAGAAATGGATGACAACCTTCTAAATGGCCCGATTCCAGAGCAGCTAGGAAATTGTAGGGAACTCCAGTGGCTTGATCTAGGAAACAATGAATTGAGAGGCCCATTGACCTATGTGCTGCCTAAACTTTTCCAATTACAGTATTTGAAGCTCACAAATAATAAGTTTGAGGGAACTATTCTAGATGAGCTCTCTGATTTGTCTAGTTTGACCTATATTGATTTGAGTGGCAATCTATTATCCGGAAACCTACCCTCAAAAATTTTCAAGCTTAACCGTCTGCAGCATTTGTTTTTACAGAATAATCGTTTTACAGGAATTATTCCGCAGAATATACAAGATGGAGTGTCCTTATTGGAGCTCAGATTGGACAAAAACAATCTTACAGGAACAATTCCACCAGGAATTAGCATGTTGAAGATTGTTCATCTGAGCTACAATGCTTTGGAAGGAATAATTCCTAACACTCTATCCTACCCGAGTACATTAGAAACTGTGGATTTTTCGAACAACATGTTGACAGGTGAAATTCCAGAGTCTTTAGGAAGTATGATGCAGCTTGACCTATTAGACCTCTCAAACAATGAATTAACAGGCGAAATTCCAGAGTCTTTAGCAAATGTGATGCAGCTTGAAGTATTAAACTTGTCAAATAACAAATTAACAGGAAAAATCCCAGAGTTTTTAAGAAAATTGAAGACTTTGGATCTGTCAAATAATAAATTGACATACATCATTCCAAAGGGGAAAAGTCATTCTTCATACCTGATAAAAATATTGGGAGCAATAGGTGCTGTCGCTATTTTTGTAGCTTGTTGTCTACTTTTGGGATTTCTGTGGACAAGGAATTTGCATGAAGAGGGGTTCAATCAAAGAATTCGTAAAATGCTTCAAAAGGTGGAGCATCCGCGGATCTCATATGAGGAGCTTCTCACAGCAACCGATAGATTCAGCAACTCCAATCTGCTAGCAATAAACAGCTTTGGATCTGTGTACAAAGGAATTTTGACTGATGGCACCCGTGTTGCTGTGAAGGTTCTCAATTTAATGCAGGAGGAATCAGACAAGATTTTCAAAGTAGAATGTAAAGTGTCGCAGAAGGTTCGGCACAGAAATCTTGCTAGAATCATAACAACATTTTCCAGCGTTCAGTTCAAAGCTTTAATCTTTGAGTTTTTTTCTAATGGAAGCTTAGAAAAACATTTGTATCAAGACAGAGCTCATGTTTGTAGATTGGGACTGAAGGAAGTGCTGAACATAGCTATAGATATAGCCAATGCCGTGGAATACCTTCATTATGATTGCTATGTGCAGATAGTGCATTGTGACATAAAACCAAGCAATGTTCTTTTAGATGAAAGCATGACAGCTCACCTATCAGATTTTGGGATATCCAGATTCATGGGTAGAATCTCGACCAATTTAGTAACCTCAACAGTAGATTTAAAAGGTTCAGTGGGCTACATCGCACCAGGTATGGTTTCTCAAATATCTTTCTACTGAAAAAATTTATGGGTTTGTATGGTATAATGGAGAAAACAATTATAACAATTCCCTTATTGCAGAATATGGATTGAGTGGCATCATATCACCTCGAGGAGATGTTTATAGCTATGGCATTTTGTTATTGGAAATGCTGACAAGGAGGAGGCCAACTGATAGTATGTTTGATGGGGTTCTGAGCCTGCATAGCTGGGTGAACAGGGCTTTTCCAGACAGGGCTGCTGAGGTAGTTGATAAAAGCTTTCTAATGGAAAGGGCTAGCAAAGAAACAACAGAATGTCTCATTTCATTGATGCGAGTTGGTTTGTTGTGTTCAAGAGAATCACCTGAAGCACGACCTACTATGAGAGATGTGTCCAATCTATTGAAGAACATTCAACAGGATTGGACCACACACGTTTCTGCCATCGACTATTTCCAATCTACTTTGTGACAGAGCAAAGAATTGAATTCTTCTGGGGTAACTTGGATGATCTGCGAGGGGGACGCACTCTCTGAACAAGGGAAAGTTAGAATTCAGAGCTTTCAATACATTTGTAGTGTGCATAGTATAGTCGCTTTTCCATATTGTACCTGTTATGTCCTGCTTTATACTCTTATCTATGTTCTGTCCAGTGTGGCCTGTTGTAACAGTCCCATGGTCATAGTGTTGAGTCTTGTCTCTTTCTGCTGCTGATTGTCATGTTGGGTTTTTGGTGTTTCTGTGGGCTCATATCTGAGCTTTGTGGTAATCCCTTCTTTATGGCTTTTCAAAAAGACATTTGTGTTGTCTGACAAAAATATGTTTTAATTTTTATCAGCTTACTTTCAAAAGATATTACTAAATTTTATCATACATAATTGCATCTAAATCTTTGAGGTAAAGAAAATCCCAGTTGAACTCAACAAAAGAATTGCCAATTTCCTCTGTTTTCGACGGAGTTTTCATGTACTAGAGTAGGCCGTTCATAATTGTACTAGAGTAGTGCTCATTATTATAACATATACATATGGTTTAAAGAATTAAATTAGTTCCGCTAAGGAATACTACAAGTGATACAGATTAGCTCAGAAATAAAAAGGGAAAGACTTGATAATTCATGAAGTCAATTACTATCAGTGGGGAGGTATTATAAAACTACAGCTATCTAAGAATATGAAAAAAAATATTGTTTTAACACTCCCTACCAGTACAAAAGAGAAGTAGATGAATAGAAAAGTTTCAGTTACATAGTTATATAGCATGAAGTTACATAGTTATATAGCATGAAGAGTGATTTAAATTATGGTGAGCTTTTATGAGCACAAAGCATTTTAGCAGTGTAAATTCTGATGGGAATAAGGGTTTAAATTTAATGATTGTTTAATTGTATTTGGAGGATTTTTTAATAAAATACAATCAAAATTTTTGAAAGATTGTATTTTAAAAGAGGGAAAATTTTGTATAGGCTATCAAAAACTATAATTGAATATATATTTAATTTATGATATAATTGTTTTAAAAAAATGTCAATATTTGAAAGATAATTTTGAATAGATAACTATTATCAAACAACTACTTGACAAATACAATTGACCATCAAAACTAGGTCATGTTTATTGCCAATCTTTGAAGTCAAATATTGTTGTTCCTAAAACAATAACATCTATCTCAAAATCCACATTTGACCATGTTTATTGATTAATTATAATTCAAAATCATTATATTGTAAACTTTGGTTAATTAATAAATATGGTCAAATGTGCATCTACAGTGATAAATAGATAATACATTTCTAACACCAAGAATTGCCTAAACCATCATCAAAGTTGACATTACTTACTATAATAACCACCCTAGTTACTACAAATTTTTTTAATCCTTTTGTATACAAACCTTTCCAATCATAACATCAACCATAAATAAGAACTTGCAATGGAGTTAAAGACACAGACAAAATTTATATTATTGACAAAACCATCCATTTTTTTATTAGAATGAAATGTATTAACAATACCTACAATACTATGCTCCTTAAGAGCATCTCATGAATCAGAGATACACTAGCCCCAATTTAAATATATATTCATCTAATAGATAGAATAATTAGCCTTCCCTTGGGTAAGGAGAAATTACAATATGTTATATATAATAGAATTGTGAAAAACATGAGCCACAAAATCAAACAATGAACAAAGACACCTTCCATGCAAGAGAGCTGCACACAATAATATGCAATATTTCTCAACAAGAAAAAATTATAGAATGAACCTCAAAAATCTTCAAGGAAAACAAGAGTCCTCAAAGGCTGAGAGTTCTATCAGAGGCATGATAATACAATGAGGGTTGAGTGCTATATAAGAGCAACCCTAAATGTGAAAGAGAGTAGATCATGACAAGTGCCAACATCTCATACAATGAGATAGAATGATCTAATAATAGCTCTTTAGTTAACATATAAAATCGCTCATAAGTTTAGCTTAAGTGCACAAGAATAAATTAGACTAATTAATTAATTAGCTAATGCATGATTACTATAACACACCCCCTTAAGATGAACTGAGGGCTCGTAGCTAAAAACCCTAAAAAGAGAATGCATGATGGGTCTCAACAAACAAGGCCTGGTGAGGTACCTATATACAAACAATCTAATCTCTCACAACTAGAGAAAAGGAGAAAACCCGATGGGAAAAACTCCTCTCCAAAAGAGAGAAAGGTGAATGAAGGACTAAAAAAGCCTCTAAATCAAGGTGAAGAAGTAAGAAGCCTCCAACCAAAATAATGCCCCAAAAAGAAGAGGAACATGTGGAATATTGTTGAAGCACAAATAAGTTGTAGACAACTGTCAAAAGATGATTGATATAGTGTTGAAATGAAGAACCTCCTCTAAAACAAATGATGATCAAGATCAAGATAACAAGAATCTGCATGAGTACCCTAATGACACTACTCGAATTAGATGGAAAGCACAAACAACATCTGGAACTGGAAGATACAAATGTCAGGATCAAGAGGACAATAATCTGCATGAGTGCCCCTAATGACACTACTCAAATCAGATGGAAAACATAGGAAAACAAATGGAAGTCAAAAATATAGATGGTAAATGAATCTACACAAGTGACCCCGATGACACTACTCAACATGCAAGATGCAAGTCGAAAATATAGGTACTAATAGAACTTGAAGAACTCTGATCAAGTGAAAGATAATAATTTGCATGAGTGTCCCCAATGACACTACTCAAATCAAATGGAAAACAAAGGCAAACATCTAGAACTCAAAAATACAAATGGCACATGAATCTCCATGAGTGACCCTAGCAATACTACTCAACATGTAAGATGCAAGTTGAAAATATAGGTACCAATAGTCTTTGATCAAATGAAAATGGAAGGACACCTCTAGAAATAGGAATACAAAAATATCCATATGGTAGATGCTCCATCTCATTGAAATGTATGGGTAACCAACTGTTGCATCCACCTAGTACATAGGAACAAGAACTAAATACATAGATCACTCCAAAAATTGAAACTGAGGAAGCATTAGCACCAATAGTAAAAACTCCCCATAATGCTGACAAGGGAGAGCCAAGACGAGAACATTGAAATTATATGAAACCAAGAAGTGCATGTAGGATAATATTTGAATGTGAAAATAAAGAGTACCTACAAATAAAAGGGTGTGCAAACTAAGGCACACACACATAAGGAAATAATTAGTAGGACTCACTACTATTATGGAAGGGACACTCACTTGACAAAGGTGTGATGGAAAAAAAAGGAAAACATTAACCCCCCATGGCACTTTATATCTTAGTGTGAGTACAAAAAGCGCAACAAGATGTGCAAAACCCCCCCAAAAAATACATCAGAATGACACTTTATCTTAGTGCATCTACAAAAGAGAATGTGCATGAAAAAGATGTCTACATTGCTCAAATAGGGAAAAAATAATAGAAATATATGTAGAACAACCAAAACTGAGTCATCCCATAGAAACGAGAAGTTTCCAAGAGCTAAGATATCAGAGTAATTAACCAAAATGTCAAAACACAAAAAATTGAAAAATGTACCTGGAGAGAAATTTGAAAAAAATTGCATGGTTGGTTGTGAAGAGCTTTGAGAGAATGTCCCAATGCCATTAAAATTGTGAAAATAAGATAAATTGATAAAAAATTATGAGCTTGAGACTAAAAAAAACCTCTAACTTCAACAGGCTATAGAATGCATCAACAAAAAAAATAGTGATGAGACCCAAACCACTAGAAATTTGATAGAACTAGCTTTTTGATGAAATCTCGTTCATCCAATTTCAATATCGTATGCCCAAGTTATGACCAAAAGAAAAAATAGCTCTTTTAGGGCCAAAGAGGGCTTGAAGGGGCCCCTGCCCTACGATCGTACCATTGACGTCATGCTGACGTCAGCATAATATCAATGAAATATTCAAGGAATATTCCTTGTGCTTGGAAAAAACTCAATCCTTGCCAAAAAAATAAATCTAGTCATTATTAAAAGGATTCTCCTAGCATATTCTTTGAATCTAACGATATATTCCTACTCGATAACTTGAATATGTTGCAATGAATGAGCTGCCCAAAAATTTGTGTTGACTGTCAAAATAGGAAGAACGGCCACAAGGAAAATGTAAAGACGAGTTGGAAAAAAAACTTAGCTAGTGGTGAAAATTTGAGGCCACCAATTCATTGGTCAACTTAAGCTGTCAACTGCAAGGCCCGCACGAAGGCATAGGTACACCTATGCCTAGGGTACCCTATATACCTTCTATGCAGGCAAGGCCTACTTTTTTTTTTTTTGAAAAAAGAAAAAAATATAAACAGTTTATTGAAAAACTATTTTTTTAATAAAATAATAATTGTATCTGGCTATATAGGGGTCGTACGATCCTTGTACAATTTTTTTTTGCCTCAAAAACACCTGATAGGGAATATGGGAAAATTTATAGTCAAAATTCATTGAATCGGCCTCCTAAATCAAATGATGAGGTTCATTTTGCGCCAAAATGCACCTAAAACCACCCAACTACAAAATTTACAAAAATAACAAAGGAGATCCTAGATCTGAAGCATGTAACCCTTGTTGAAGAAAAACCCTCATAAATCAAGAAGGGGTTCATTGAACCCAAGTTTTGATACCATGTTAGAATTGTGAAAAACATGAGCCACATGATCAAACAATGAACAAAAGCACTTTCCACATAAGAGAGCTGCAAATAATAATATGCAATATTCCTCAACAAGAAAAAACTATAGAATGAACCTCAAGAATCTTCAAGGAAAAAAAGAGTCCTCAAAGGTTGAGAGTTCTATTAAAGGCATAATAATACAGTGAGGGTTGAGTGTTATATAGGAGCAACCTTAAATGAGAAAAGGATTATCTATTATGACAAGTGTCAACATCTCATATAATGAGACAAAATGATCTAATAATAGCTCTCTAATTAACATAGAAAATCACTCCTAAGTTTAGCTTAAGTACATGGGAATAAATTAGATTAATTAATTAATTATTAACTAATGCATGATTAATTTAGCAATATAATGACCATAAATAAAGAGTACTTGATAGCATACAAGATCTTGAGTTGGCACAACCTTACATCAAGTTGACCGA
Organism: Sequoia sempervirens; assembly: GCA_007258455.2. Lineage (NCBI taxonomy): Eukaryota > Viridiplantae > Streptophyta > Pinopsida > Cupressales > Cupressaceae > Sequoia > Sequoia sempervirens. The sequence goes on along the minus strand of VDFB02000003.1, from coordinate 305,294,747 downwards.
GTCCTAGTTCATGATGTAAGGGTATAAACAATTCCAGCCTTATGGATAAGGAACCCTATCCACCCTAACCAAGAAGACTTAGTTAGTCTATCCATGAGAGAAATTATGATGCCAAGGTTAAACACACAAAAGGAGAAAAATAATATGATTTCTTCAAGATCATGGCTACCCTCACACTTAAGCATTTGGTCACATGTGCAAGTTGACAACTAGAAAGAGGAATACAATGCATCCACTACTACACTGTTGATCCATCCTCATTCCTAAACCACTATCAAGTGTGATGTAAGTAATCCTCTCATATTGATTACATCCATCTAAAAAAGGGGGAATGGTAAGTGTACCCACAAGATAACATTGGTTGATAAGATTCCCACAAAACCATTAAACCATTTAAGTTAGTGGATTCAAATGTTTATTGCCTTTATTCCTTGATGAAGAGGATACATTCTACTAGGGTAGCTCTTGGAATTCATCACCTTTATGAGATAGGTGAAAGTTGAATAACCCCTTCATACCATGGATAAACCCTAATGTTTGTCACCTCCATGCTAATAATGATAGCCAATTGAACCCTATAGTGTAAGAAATTGCATACCCTACAATTTCACACTACCTATTAATGTGCTCCCTTTTGGCTTGTTATTTAGAAATAGTTTAAACATAAAATTTTAACACTAGAATTTACCTTTTATCTAGCGAAATTATGATGATCTCGGGTTTTTGAGTCCATTTTCCCGGATGAGAGCACAACGCTTAGATTTTTGCACGACATGCTAATGTCCCACAAAAAATTGTGATTCAAGTGGTCATTGGAATGTTACATTCTCAAGAATATTTTGAATGTAACACTCTTTTATGGAAGTCACGCTTGGAAAAAAGCTACAACTTATCTTTTGTAAAAGGGAATATTTTTTCTCTCATGCTCTCTCAAGAATGCTTGTGGTATGCTTTTAGCTTTTTCTCTACAACTTTTTTTAATTTATTACATTTTTTGAAGAAACAAAATTATTTCAACACTTTGCATTCCATTTCTTAGAGGTGATATTGAGCAAGACAACTATATTGCAGCTTTTTGAAATTTGCTTTGGAGGTTATTTGTAGCTTCCTAGTGAGAGATATTTAATTTTTTTGGTCTCATTCTCATTATTACAAGTATTTCGCATGCTAGTAGCTAGATATTCTTGGTGTTAACATATTATGTCTAAATCTATTGTTTGAATAATCCATTATTGTATTTTATCAAATCTTCATCAATGTATTTTTTTATCAAAATCAATATTGACTATCTCGGGAGGTCAAAAAATCAAGATGGGGGTTTGACTAAGGAAAGCCCCTAAATTTAGCCATCCAAACTTTTTTCTCTTCTTCTTTATGTGCAAGTATCTAGATTGGAAGAAAACAACATCTAGGTGATATTTATTCTTTTTCTGTTGTTTCTTCCTTGGTTCTTCTTAATTGGGTTTTTATTGCATGTTTTAGTATCTTGATCTATTATTTAAATATATTTCACACATCTATGATTTATTTTTTATTTATAGGATGATGAGAAATAAACAGGTTCTAACACTAATTCTTGGGAAATTCAATCTCTATCCAAATATTACTTTAATGGATGAGATAAAAGGCTTGGACTACAACAACATGAAAATATGAAACTTACATGAAAATTTGAAAATTAAGTTGCCTTAATATGGAATTACCATAATTAGATCTTTCTTCTTTATGATGCCAAAAATTAGCCAACATAACATGCTTATAAACACTAGGTACCTTATGTGAAATTCTAACAACAATATATAAAGAATAACATCACCATAAGATAGAAGAAATGAGGCACAAATCATCAACACAAAAGCATCACATAACACGGGATTTGCGTGGAGAAATCCTTAAGGAAAAAAACTCCACCAAGGAGAGAGGAAAAGTATGCATTATCTTCAAATAATGAGATTACAATACAACTACTTTCATTATCCTCTTTTCCTCCACCATGGCAGCACATGCACTTGTGAACAACCTCTTTACGCAAATTTTCCTTGTTCCTATAAAGAAAATCTACATTCAAATGTTTCTTATTATTTCTATATTCAAAGAGCTTATTTTATAGATGTGTGAAGACACCTAATGCACCAAACATGGCTCCCAAATATAACCCTTCATTCCAAACATCCCCAACCCTTGGATTACCTCCTTGGAATGTGAAAGGACAATGGTTTTGGATCCAATACTTTACCTCCAACTTGGGAACCCAGACATGGAAGATAAATAAATTACATTAAATGCAATAAATGATGGAATACCAAGAGACACCTATTGCCTCTTTCCAATCTCCCACTTGGAGAATACCAATGGTCACTCATTTGTCCTTTCCCTATCTTTTATTATCCCATTTTAGGCATGCACATGTGGTGAAAAATAATATTAAATATTTATATCCACAAGTCACCTTTATTGTTGCTAGTGGAACCCATCACCCCTTATGAATATATTACAAACAATGGTGAGGATTAATTAATTTTTAAAAATGTTTCCCCAATACACACTAAGTGCCTAGAGACACATTCCAAGGATGTTTGAACCATGCAATATGACATATGATTTACAAGGTAGATGGTACCTTAATCCTTACATAGACACATATTTCAAGGTATCATATGTTTATTGTCGCATATATACATGACGTCAACACATCACAAGGATGTTTGCACTACACATTAGTGTTTATGGATGAGACTTCCATTAGGCTACAAAATCATCTTAAGACATGCACTTTCCCTTTCTGTATAAATTAGATATTACTTTTCACTATAAAAATATATATTCTTGATATTATATTATAACTAGATATTTTATATTGAAGTTGTAATTATTTGGTTTAAATATTCAGTTATAAACATAAAATGTTTTATCAAACTGTAAATCAAATTGTTTGATTCATCCTAATGTTAATATAGAAAGTTGATTCTCAAGGAAAGTTATTTTGTCTATTAGAGTCAATTTAACATATTATATTTTGGTGAACCTAACATTCTTACACTTTAAACCTTAGTGAAAAAGTAAACACGTTTTAAAAATCTCAAAAACAAAAAATCGATTGGTAAGACCTCTTTTGATTGCGCTACCTAAATTAAAGTTAGATTGAGTATTATAAAGAACCCTTTGAACTTTACAATCCAATCTCTTTCTTTAGGTAATATAGTTAGAAGAATTATCCATAATTTAAACATGTTATAATCTAGATCATCTACAACTCCTATTTAGATTGCACTAAGTTTCTCTAAAGAAAAATCCATAATAGGAATATTGAACAATCCAAATTCACCTTCTCGTTATATTTCTACCAATCCTAGTTCACCAACTATTTCATTTCCCTCTTCGAGTGGGAATATTGTAAGGAAATCTTAGGTGCGGAACAAACTCTCCTAACGCCAAAACCTCAGGGAAGAATGCATATATGACTTTAAATTTTGCAATTACAGTTCAATAAGATACACTTGAAAATAATTAATTGAAAAGAGAAATGGAAACATACACAATTGGACACCAAATTTACGTGGGGAAACCCTTACGGAAGAAAACCCCACCACACCAAGAAAAGCCTCTTTGTATTACAGTAAGGAAAATTACATACAAAGATTAGACTTAACTTTCTGATGTCAATTTTATAGCAGCAACATTCATTGATCAATCTTGTATAGAATAGTAATCTTACAATGCTCTCAGAAGCATACAATGAACCCACTCAGATCAATCCAGGTTCAGTATTGAACATAAATCTCCATTACCCGAGCCGATCATTGTCATCCATTACAGAGTATATCTCATTTTGTTCATGGTTTGTTGATCTTCCACACAGGAATGGTCGCAACAGTTCAACTAGCAACAGTTCTCCTTCCGCTTCGCTCATTGGTTCAAAACAAACCATGTTGGACAATCGTTCGATCAAAAGGTTCAACTGTATCGCATGTCAGTGAGACACTAGACCGTGTCTCCCTGATGCCAAAATACTCGATCACATAGCTATCAGAAAGAACAAAGGTATCGGCAAGAGATCATATCGAATGCAAAACCATCGGCCAGACCAACTCTATCCGCAAGACTTCTCACCAATGTCCATTGCAGAACTATCGACAAGACCATCGTTGTTGCAAGGACTTCCAAGAAGCTCAACCATCGACAATATCCCACATTGACGCGGAATATTAGTAGTCATTAGTTTATAAATAAAATCCCGAAGACTTTAGGTATCCACGAGTTAGTCCTTTTATTACCAACTTACTCGTACACCGTATTTGACCATTGCACCGAACTGTTGATCATTCCTTGTGGTCTCCACCATGACATGCGTTCACTACTTGTGCATTTCTGGAGAATCAAGCTAGGAATCTACAATATTCTCAAAAAGTCTCCCAGAATTCCAAGTGGTCCCCACATCCGTAGGCTTGTTGCTCAATTAGAGAAAACACAAACTTACAACTTCCACAGTAGGTTAGGAAAATCCCGAACACCGCGATATTGAAGGAGATCAACCAGTTGAGAAGTTAAGAAAATTTTGAACTATGTGACAAGGTTCCAAGGTTCAGGATTTGGGTGATAGGCTGATAAAGAAGACCAACAAAGGGTAAATCCGCCAAGTCTTTAACAGAGATACAAGCCAGCAAGTTCAGGCACAATTTCCAATAATCTCCCACTTGATGAAGACTTACTGGCTTCCTTCAAACTCGAAGTTAATGAAGGTCATGGGCTCCAAGGCCCATCGAACTGGCACACCACCTATACTTGTCTGTGCTCACTGGTTTCATCAATGCATCTGCAACATTTTTCAGAGTATCCACTTTTTCTAAAGAGACCTTTCCATCTTCTACCATATCTCAAACAAAATGATACTGCACATCAATATGTTTCGTCCTAGCATGGAAAGTAGGATTTTTTGCCAAACAAATAGCACTCTGACTGTCACAGTAAATTGTAATTTTCCTTGCATCAAACCCAATGTTAGAACACAAATGTTTTAACTAGATTGCTTCTTTATAGGCATGTGTTGCTGCCATGTATTCTGCCTCTGTAGTGGACAAAGCGACTACAGCCTGCCGCTTACTCATCCAACTAACTGCACCACCATTCATCATGAAAATATATCCACTGGTGGATCTTCTGCTGTCAATGTCCTTTGCCCAATTAGAATCCACATAGCCTTGAATGTTGAGAGTCCTTTGTGATTCAACCAAATTTCCATGGTAACACAAAGCATATTCTGAAGTTCCCTTCAGATATCTAAACACTCTTTGCACAGCATCCCAATGTGTCCTTCCAAGATTTTCCATAAAATGACTAAGTACTCCCACTGCTTGGGCAATGTCTATCCTTGTACAGACCATTGCATACATTAAACTACCAACTACACTAGTATAAGGCACTCTAGTCATGTCCTCTATCTTAGTAGGAGATTTTGGACAGTCTTCAACAGATAGCTTCGTTCCTTGCAAAACTGGAACAACTAGCTGCTTGCACTCAGTCATACAAAAGCTCTCTAGAACAGTATTAATATACTTACTCTGACTAAGCCAAAGTTTTCTACTCTTCCTATCCCTGGTTATTTCCATTCCCAGAATATACCTAGCTGCACCAAGATCTTTCATTTTGAACTTTGCAGACAATTGAGATTTTAGATCAGAAATCATTAACTTACTATTGCCTATGAACAACATATCATCAACATAGAGAGCAATAATAAGAACACGATCATTTTCAGCTTTGTAGTACACAGAATGATCAAATTTTGATCTTACAAATCCCAATGACAAAACAAATGTGTCAAACTTCTGGTACCACATTCTAGGAGATTGTTTTAATCCATACAAAGATTTTTTTAACTTGCAAACAAAATTTTCTTTACCTTTTTCCAGAAAGTGCTCAGGCTGGGACATATAAATTTCTTCTTCAAGGTCACCATGAAGAAATGTTGTCTTCACATCCATCTATTCAATCTCTAAGTCATATGCTTCTGCAAGTGACAAAAGAAATCTGATAGACGTCAGCTTAGCTACAAGAGAAAAAATTTCTCCATAATCAATTCCCTCTATCTGGGAATACCCCTTCGCAACCAACCTCGCCTTATACTTTTCCACACTGCCATCCAAACCTATTTTCTTTTTAAATACCCATTTGCAACCAACAACTTTTCTGTCTTCAGGCAAGGGCACCAAACTCCAAGTATCATTCTTTTCTAATGATGCCATTTCTTCATTCATGGCTTCCAACCAAGAGTTTGAATCAGGCATTCTAAATGCCTCTTTTACAGTCCTAGGCTCATCAGTGCTAGAAATTAAAGCATAGGCACAAGTAGAATCTAACAAAGAAAACCCATACCTATTAGGTTTCTTTCTTTCACGTGTTGACCTCCTCACAGGCTAAGGCTGAGTTTATTCTTCTTCTTCAGAACTCTCAGAACTACTTGAGCTCTCCTCAGTTTTAGGTACATTTTGAATTTTGAATTCCTCTTTATCTAGTGTCAGAGGAATTTCAACTACATCCTTTTTATCTTCTGATTTTGTCTCTGACTGTAGATCCAAAGTAGAAGGCTTTAGCTCATGAAAAATAACACTTATGTTGTACAAAACCTTCTCTGTATCAGGATTCCAAAGCTTGTATCCTTTTATGCCAGCACTATAGCCAATAAAAATACATTTAACAACCTTGTTTTCCAATTTAGACCTTTTTTCATTAGACACATATGCATATGCCTCACAGCCAAAGACATGAATGTGTCTCAAAGAGGGCTTCTTTCCAGACCATGCTTCTAAAGGTGTTTTCTCAACAAGAGTGGAATTAGGAGAATGGTTTATTAAATAACATGTTGTTACAACTTCCTTAGCCCAGAACTTCTCCTCCAAGCTAGCACTACTTAGCATACTTTGTGCTCTTTCCATCACCTGTTGAACCTTTCAGCAACTCCATTTTACTGTGGAGTGTAAGGTGTAGTCTTATGTATTTTAAACCCATGATCTTTATAGTACCTCTCAAATTCATCTAAACAAAACTCACCGCCATTTTCAGTCCTTAAACATTTTATTTCTAGGTCTAATTTTCCACAAGGTTTTAAATTCAAAAATGACCTAACACTTCTACTCTTTTACTTTTCAAAAATGTAAACAAATGTGTCCTTCTTTGGAATAATCACAACAATGAATGCTAAGCATAATATCTTTGATTTAGACAGCATGAACATTACTAGACCAAAACACATCAATGAATGTAATCAAGTAAACCAGAAGATTTATGAGGACTAGAATAGAATGAAACATGGTGTTGTTTACCATATATACAATGTTCAGCAAAACTCGAATTCGAGGTTACAATCATCAAGCCCTTCAACCAGGTTTTTATTTTTCAAGGTTTTTAAACCTTTTTCTCCAATGTGGCCTAGCCTATGATGCCAGAGCATAGTCTTTTCTGCTGGAAGTTTAACTTCCATGAATTTGCACTATCATCGAAATTTTTTCCTCCTTTTCTCCATGAGTAGCCTTCTGTGACTTTGCAGAGACACTATTGCATTGCACAGCAAATGCATCCAGCTTATACAAGGTACCAATACAAGCACCCCTAGCTAGCACCATTGAGCCTCTAGTCATTTTGCAACCATTTACAGAGAACGTGACTTGCACTCCAACATTGTTCAACTTACTAACAAAAAGTAAATTTTGAGCCAGACCTGGTATATGCATTACATCATTGATTCCCTTCACTCTTCCATCAGGGAACTGAATTCTGACTCTTCCACAACCAACTATTTCCAGAGATGAATCGCTTGCCAAATACACCCTTCCACCATTGTATTTTTCATACTTAGTGAGCCAGTCTCTATGATGTCATGTGGAAAGATGCTCTAGAATCAATCAGCCAGACATCATCTGATGCCTAAGTAGCCAAGGCTGCAATGAAAGCGTCTGCATCACTTTGAGAAGAATCATTGTCGAAATTCTTCTTCTTCTTCTTTTTCTCCTCTTTGTAATCCTTTCGGACATGACCAGGTTGTCCACAATTCCAACACTTCACCTTGGACTTCTTGCTAGGAGACTTTGATCTCCCTTCTGATTTCAATTTGGACTTCTTGTCCTTCTTCTTGCCTTTTTCTTTCGATCTGCCTCTAATAGCAAGGGCCTCCTTTTCCATCTTAGAAAATTTTCTTCTCATCTCTTATGATAACAAAGAAGCAACATTATCTTCCATCTTAAAAATGGATGTCGTACTCCCAATAGCCATCACCAAGTGATCCCAAGAATCTGGCAAAGAACATAACAATAGCATACAACGATATTCTTCATCAATCTTCACACCCACAGATACTAATTGAGCAATCAACATGTTGAAAGCATTCAAATGATCAACAACAGACACTCCTTCTTTCAAAGAGTACAAATTCTTTCTCAAGAATAACTTATTCACCAAGGACTTGCCTTGATAAATAGTTCCCAGTCTTTTCCACAAAGAAGATGCAGTCTTTTCTTCATGAACATTTAGAAGAACAAAGTTTTCTAAATAGAGCCTTATCAACCCCTTTGATTTTCATTTTGCAAGGTCCCAATCCTCTTACTTCATGCCTGTAGGCTTCATTCCAGACACAACAGCCAAAGATCACGGTCAACTAACAAATCTTCCATTTTAAGTTTCCACAACTCAAAATTGTTGCCATTGAATTTCTCAATTTCAATATTTCCTAACGTTCTTGCCATCTTAATCTGTAATTCAAATTACTAGACTTCTACAAGACTCCCACTAAACATAATTGACACAAAAAACCCAACGTACCCACAAGGATAACACAACTGGCCAGGCTCTGATACCACTTGTAAGGAAAGCTTAGGTGCGGAACAAACTCTCCTAATGCCAAAACCTCAGGGAAGAATGCAGATATGACTTTAAATTTTTCAATTATAGTTCAATAAGATACACTTGAAAATAATTAACTGAAAAGAGAAATGGACACATGCACAATTGGACACCAGATTTACGTGGGAAAACCCTTACGGGAGAAAAACCCACCACACCAAGAAAAGCCTCTTTGTATTATAGTAAGGAAAATTACATACAGAGATCAAACTTAACTTTCTGATGTCAATTTTACAGCAGCAACATTCACTGATCAATCTTGTACAGAATAGTAATCTTACAATGCTCTCAGAAGCATACAATGAACCCACTCAAATCAATCTGTGTTCAGTATCGAACAAAAATCTCCATTATCCGAGCCAATCATTGTCATCCGTTACAGAGTATATCTCATTCTGTTCATGGTCTGTTGATCTTCCACACAAGAACGATTGCAACAGTTCAACTACCAACAGTTCTCCTTCCGCTTCGCTCATTGGTTCAAAATAGACCACATCAAATAATCGTTCAGTCAAAAATTTCAACTATATCGCATGTCGGTGAGACACTAGACCGTGTCTCCCCGATGCCAAAATACCCGATCACATAGCTATCGGAAAGACCAAAGGTATCGGCAAGAGATCATACCGAATGCAAAACCATCGGCCAGACCAACTCTATTAGAAAGACTTCTCACCGATGTCCATTGCAGAACTATCGACAAGACCATCACTGTTGCAAGGACTTCCAAGAAGCTCAACCATCGACAATATCCCACATTGATGCAAAATATTAGTAGTCATTAGTTTATAAATAAAAGCCCGAAGACTTTAGGTATCCACGAGTTAGTCCTTTTATTACCAACTTACTTGTACATCATATTTGACCATCGCACTGAACTGTTGATCATTCCTTATGGTCTCCACCATGACATGCGTTCACTGCTTGTGCATTTCCGGAGAATCAAGTTGGGAATCTACAATATTCTCAACAAGTCTCCCGGAATTCCAAGTGGTCCCCACATCTGTCGGCTTGTCGCTCAATTAGAGAAAACACAAACTTACAACTTCCACAGTAGGTTAGGAAAATCCCGAACACCACGATATTGAAGGAGATCGACCAGTCGGGAAGTTAAGAAACTTTTGACCTGTGCGACAAGGTTCAGGATTTGGGCGATAGGTTGATAAAGAAAACCAACAAAGGGTAAATCTACCAAGTCTTTAACAGAGATACAAGCCAACAAGTTGAGGCACAATTTCCAGCAAATATCAATCATGAAATTTCCCTAAGGGTTGGTTTTGATCATATTCAAACTATAGAAGAAAATTTGTGTAACTTAAAATTCTCTATCTAATGATATGTTTTTACAAGGTTCTCCTATTGTGGATACTATCTATAATATGCTATTTTTTTAACAAAACACTCATTTTTTGGAGTTTGGCATGCATAGTTCATAGTAATTTCCCCTTCTATACTTCAATCTTAGGAAATATGCAAGACTTACATTACAACATTTTTGGAACATAGATATATATGTCTATGCTAGTGCCTATTGTTCATATGGTGACAACAACACCTATGATAACAATAGCTCCACCTTCTTTCGGTTTCTTTATAAGTTGTTCCCCTGGGATCTCCTCTGGATTTCTTAGGTTAGGTCTTTATGCTTCTCAACCCCTATCTCTACCATCACTACATCTACCATCCAATCCTCCACTACATATACCCCAACAACAGATCCTATTGTAAACCAACTTTTACAAAATTTTGGCCAATTACAAAACCAAATTGCTAGTGTATTCAACACTTATTCGCAACCATTAATTCATCCTTATTATAGACGCAACACATTATCCTTACAAATACTTAACACTCTTCTTCCACAATTCTTTGAACACCTCAATTCAAGAAATACAATGGAAAATGGGACCCTTTGTGTCATGCTTCAATGTTCATGTTTCATTATGTAGTGATTTCATTTTTCAAGATTTCTTTGTTAGCCAAACAATTCCCACTATCTTTGAAAGACACCATGTTGTTCTGGTTTTCCCCCTTCCTAAAAATCTATCTATACATTCAAACAAATAATCAATCAATTTCTCCAACATTTCCAAGCAAACATTGGACCGTAGATCACTTTCATTGATCTTATCCATTGCAAGTAGGGATCTACTGAGAAAGTGACTTATTTTATATTCAAATATCAATACTTATTCTCACAAATTCCTTATTTGCTCCCTGATTCTAATTTACAACATGTGTTCATTAGAAACTTGTAGCCAATGCTTAGGGACAAAATATTATTGATGAAATATAATTCCTTTCATCTTTGCATTTCCTTGAGATATTATCAAAAGTCTATTAGTCAATATGGGGGTTTTACCTCATCAATTCACTCTAATAATTAGGGTGGTGCATCTTCTTTTGTAAATTATAAAAGAAATAAATATTTTAACCAATAAACAAGCATAATTGTTGTATTGAAGGATTCTTGGGTCTCATTTATAGTACCTTATAGGCATAGAACATTCAAAAAGTCATCTATTTTTTTGTATAGTATCATGTAGAAGATAGTAAAAGGTAAATGTATTTCTCTTACTAAAACCAAACCTCTTCCAATTGATCAACCTTATTAAACTTAATACGATCCAAAAACATTTTTCCAATTTCATTGTGTCCCTAGTCATGATACCGAGAGATGTATACGTCTTCATCTTTTGGTGCAAGACCATATCAATTCAAGTAACATTTAGATACATGAAAAGAGAGAGATTGCTAATAAATCAGTTTCCAAGTTTAATCAAGAGCTTCAAATATACACTAACCCTTTCCTTACACATTCTTCTAAATTTGCTTCATTTGGTACTATACCTTCTATAACTTCCAAGAATTAAAAAATGGGTGGCTAGGGTTGTTGTTTCCACTGGATCACTTCCAACCCATGATGTCACCATGCCCACCATATATTTTTTTGTAAATGATTTTCTCTTTATAAGGGATAATGAGCCTCTTTATATCCCTGCTTGTCTTTAAAAGATCATTAATGTTGTTTTCATTGATCCTACTAGTAGGGTGAATATCATAACAAAATAAATTATCTTTAATAATGTATTTTATAAGGAAAAATATGATGGTTCTTCGATGACCATTCATACACACAATGGTCTCTCTCTTCCTTCTATGGGTTCCATCACTTTGATGGTCCAAGTTGGACCCAAGTTGGTGGAAACTACATTTGTTGTTATCCCTGGATATGACTTATTTAGAGTGGAGTTAGGCATTCCATGGCTAACTTCCATAAATGTAGTTTCTTTTGTGTTACACAAATATCTAAAATTTCCTCATGATGACATAATGCACACTATCTAGGAAACTGGATATAAGCCACTTGTGTTAAACATATATTTTTCTCTTAATCATTTTTGACAATTGCCTCTATGTCTTATACAACCTCATGGAAATCTATTTAAATCATATTTTAAATTCAAAGTGTCTTGTTTAACACCTTCTTTTGTAGATCCTTCATCATCATCATATCTAGTGGTTGCTTCCCATTCAACCTATTCATTTCATGTTTTTGTCTCTATGCTTACCTCCTCAGTGTCTAAACATTAGCATGATCTATCAAGTAGACCTCTCATTCCTCCTAAGGATTCCTAACCTTTGATGGTGCCTCTTGTTCCCCCAAAGGTTGAATAAATGGAAATCATGGAAAAGAACCCATGTTGGGTAAATATTGCTCTCATATTTTATCTCCTCCAAGGGCTCCTAATATTCCTAGACCTACCCCTTTGGTAGTGAAAAGAAATAAATTTTATGGATCAAAGTCTTCTTGTGCACCGCTCATGTCTTGTCCTCTAGTGGTTCCTTTTGTTCCTCCTACTTACCCTATGACAAAAAGAGGAAAGGCACCAATGACACAAGTTATGCACCATGCATCCCAAATATCTCTCCATATGCCTACTAGAACTATTATTACTTCTATCCCAAAAGTGAAGACATACCCACAATCAAATTAGCGTGATCCCCCTATGACAACTGTGTATGGACCCCATCATCGACATAATCAAATTATGCATGAGAATAAGAATCATCAATGTGTATTGACCTGTGAGAAGGATTTTATACAATTTCTTAAACTTGAGTACCCTCCTTCTACGCGACCACCTCCAAATTTGGTAATGCCTTCTTATCCTCCATCTACATCGTTGATGGTGGTTTCTTCTACACCATCTTATGTCCCTTCTCAAGATCTTGTTGAACCTAACCCTAAATGAGTGCAAGTGTTCCTAACTCCTTCAATGGAACTTCCTCTGATTCCAAACCTGCCCAACATCCCACCATTTTCAAATTCGATCGATAAACATGATAAACACATGTATGTAATATCTAATGCTACACTTTCTAACTTAGTACCATTCCAATGCACCCATCATGAAATATTTCTATATATTCTCCACCTCATGATATCAATATCTCCCATCCACCTCCCAAGAAAAAATATTAACATTATCCAACTCCACCCCATTGCAAACAAAATCCAAATCCACCATCTCCATCACATTCAAAACCTTCTTCAATATCAGTCTTCTTCACAAAAAAAGTGTACACTTCTTATGTTCCTACCATTGCTCCTTTAAAGAGAATAGTCATGATAGTCCTCTTGTTTATTTTGATAGTGATTCACTAGCTTTTCCTCAAGGGAAGATTATACTTGAGTCCATTGAAAATATTTAGGTGTTGTCTACAATTTTCACAAGATCATTGAAACTCACTTCAAAGGATGTCTAGGATGATGAACTATGCTTACAGCTAGTTATTTGGCTCTTGTTACGAGTGATATGTCTAGTACTTCCTTAATAATAATTCATTTACAATATTTACCTCCCTCCCCTTATGATCAATATTGGGAGGTCAATGATCTATTCGAGTGAATACTTTAAAAAAACACTTCCTTTATCTTTAGATTTTAGTTGTGTGTTTTGTTTGTTCTTCCTTTGTGCTTTCTTATATATGTTTGTTAATCTTACCTAAAGGACCCATGATACCCTTGTAGGTACAAGGATACAAGGGAGATGAAGTGATGGAAATTCATATATTTGTATCATCATTCTACTATGTGTTGTACATTCATATTTTTTATTTTGGGGATGTTGCAAAGAGTTGAGACATTATATTTGATTTTACATCTGAGAATTTCTTCCTTTGAGCTTGTAGTTCCACCACACTTAAGGAATGATGATTTTTAAAAATTTAATCTAATGGTATACAAATTATCAAATCTTCATACTGACCCCAAGTCTTGGATCTCTTAGTGGTTTTGGTGTGAGTGACATTATGGATTTGTGTATCATTCCTACATTGTGTGACAAAACATGAGAACAAACTCTTGTGCATCTTGCTTTATACATGGATTCTTAAATATTTGATATTTTTTTATCTCTCTCTCTCTCCTTAAAATATTTTCACTCCTTGAGTCATGCAATTATTTTAAGGGGGGCTATGACAATGCACAATCATATTATTATCTTAAATAAAAATCTCTATTAGCATCTTGATAGTATATGAACCAACTATCATATCATAATTTGCTAGGTTGTTGGTTTTCATATATATTATCATTTCCAAGGTTATTTTATAACATGGCTTGCATTAGTCATGATTAATCAAAATCATTGTATGATATTTATCATAGCATAGCTTGCTAGCCACAATCAAAATATTGTAACAAAATCTTTAATCTTATGCTCTTAAATTTTTCTCTCTTTCTCTTTCTATCTAAGTAATGTATTTGTATATTTATGTGTTTGAATGAATGGTGTAGGAGCACTCGGGTGCACGGGCAATCGACACCATCCAAAAAAATTGTTAGTTTAATTTCTTCAATTTTGGTTTTTGTTTTGGTTTTCTCTCTCTATAAATTTTGTACCTAGTCCTCTGGAATTCACACTCTAATGAGATATGGAAAGAAATTGACCTGCGTAAGACCAATCTCCATGTCATGATTGTTGAATGTTGGAAAGTGAGTCAACCCATTTGGAAATGAAGACACTAAAATGCAGGTTTCAAATATTTCAAGTGTGGCAAATAGGAAGGCCGTTCTGGTTTAATTTTTAAACACCAAATCGATGTGACTTTCAATTTAGTCAATTTGATTTTCCTTTCATCTTCATTATGGATCGGTGAAAGTAGGAAAGCACAAGTGAGTTTCTAAATTCTGCCCTATAATCTTTAATCAAAACGAATCCTGGAAAAATAATGGGTGACAAAAGTTAGTGAAGGGGGACGGTAAATTAGTAACCATGATAGGCCGATTCATTATTGGGTTTGCTGCAGACAAAACATTTGCAATCATTAAAGAGGAGGCGACCTGCTTATTCTAGAAACATGCAGATTTAAAGAAGAAAAGAAAATGCATAGACATTTTTAGGAGGAGAAAAGATGCTAGGAAGAAGTTAAGGGGGTTTGACTTGGTAGGGAAAAGAAAATGGTGTGGTACTAGGCGCAGGAAGAGCATCATGTGCACAAGTCTAAATTATAAATGCAGATTTTAATGTATGCCAGTGGGGGGGCGATGCCTAGAGGGAGAGATTAATGGGTTGCAGAGGAAGTTTGACAAAGCAGCGCATGAGGAGGATTGTTGTTTAAATTGAATTTAAAATGCTTAGATAAGGGGGAGGGAGGGGGGGAGAGTTACATGGAAATGATGAAATAGAAGTTGAAAGGCATATGCCAACAGAAAAAGAAAGAAGGCATCGATCCCTAGTTCAAGGGAGCTATGCATGGGGTGTGAAGAGAGAGCCTGCGCCATTATGAAACTAGTTTTGGCTAAAATAAAGCATGTGTGTGTAGCCTTTAAGAGGCCAAAAGGTATGTGTGGAGCCACCAAGCAGAGGTGAATTGGTGCACAATGGTAAAGGGAGAAAATTCAAAGCATGAGAGTAAGGGGTTGTTTTGAAAATAGAGGCAGATTGATAGGAGAGAGTATTTTGCAGCACAAATATATTTTTGTAATCTGTTTGAATTGAATTTATATTTGTGAAAGATAGTTATTTAAAATGGAGCAAATACTTTTATCTTTGTAAATTTTGTATTTGTTTGAGTTTTGAAAAAGCAGAGGGTGGCTCTGCATCAATTGGTATTAGAGCCGGTGGTTTTGAGCATGGATAATATCCACCAGGATCTGTGGGAGAGACAAAAGTGCAGAGCTTGAAAGGATTGTTGTGGGTGTGTGTGGAATCCCAAAAAATTGAGAGTTGAAACCATTGATTAGAAGAGAGGCCGCCCTAAATAGGAAGAGGAAGAGGAAGACCCAAACTAGAGGTTGTAGTTGAAATATTTTGTGACATGGTGATTAAAGGTATCATAAACTGGAGGGAAGTAGGTGATGGTAATAAAAGGGAAATAAGAGAAAGAGGAAGAGAACATGAGAATGAGGAATAAATTGAAGGTGAAGAACACGAAAGAGAAGAAGAAGAAGGGGAGGAGGAGGAACAACCAGTGGATGCCGAACAAGAAAGAGTTTTGAGAGATCTTTCAAGAATAACAAAGAGCAATAAGATGGATTTTCCAAAATTTTCTAGAACGTTAAATCCAGATGGGTTAATTGATTGGATTGGAGAGCTGGAGGAGTACTTCGAATTGGAGGACATTAAAGAATCGGAGTTGGTAAAGATAGCTCAAACAAAATTGAAAGGGCATGTTGCATTATGGTGGAAGGGGTTGCAGAAAGAATGAGAAATAGATGGAGATCCCTGAATAATGAGGTGGAACCAGATGGTGACGAAGTTGAAGAAGGAATTCATACCTGGAGATTAAGAAATGGAGTTGTTCAAGAAATTACAAAATTTGAAGTAAAAAGATATGAGTGTAAAAGATTACAAGGAAGAATTTTACAAGCTGGCTATTCAATCTAGAAGGCATGAAATTGATAGGGAAAATGCAACCAGGTTTGTGAATGGCTTGAGGTTTAACATACAAGATGATATAAGTATGCTGAAGATTACCACAGATGAGGAAGCATACCAGCATGCGTTGAAGGCAGAGGAGAAATTAATGAAGAGACAAATAAATAATTGCAAAAGTTGGGGAATATTTGGAACTAAAAAAGGACAAGCAAGCAATAGTAAATGGAATCAAGCTGAGGAAGAATCCAAGCCCAAATGGAGCAAATAAGTGGGTCAAAACACCAAAGAAAAAGAGGTACCAGCAAGGGGACGTGGCTACAACAACAGAGAGCTTCCGTTTAGATGTTATCAGTGTGGAGAAGTTGGTCATCATGCTTTCGAGTGTTCTCAAGTACATGAAGGTAGCAAGAAGAGTGTAGCAAGAAATCACTTGTCACAAGAAGATGAGGAATGTAATGCATCCCCAAAAGTAGCAGACCCAAAAGAAGGTGAATCTCTCATGATGAGAAGAGTGTTGGTGAATCCAGATATGATGGAGGAGAAACCATCTCAAAGAAGAAGTCTTTTTCGAACTGTGTGCAAGGATGGAGGTAAGTGTTGTAAAGTTATAGTTGATAGTGGTAGTACATATAACTTAGTTTTAGAGGAAATGGTAGAAAAACTAAGTTTGAAAAGAAGTAAACATCCTAGTTAGTACAAGGTTTCTTGGTTGTAGAAGGAACATGAAATGACTGTGAGGGAGCAATGTTTAGTCAGTTTTTATATTGGTTCATTTAGAGATGAGGTGTTGTGCGATGTGATGCCCATGACTACTTGTCATGTGTTGTTGGGTAGGCCATGGCAGTTTGACAGGGAGGCCATTTATGATGGTAGAAAGAATGTTTACACCATCTAGAAAGATGGAAAAAAGTATATGTTGAATTCATTGAAGGAGAAGGATAAGTAGATGAAAGGTTCCAACTCTATTGTTTGTTACAGTGCAAAGAAGCAAGATGTAGAGGAAAAATAATAGAATAAGTGCAGTGATTTGCAGCCATCCAAAGAGCAGAATTCAAGAGGAAAGAGAAAATTGGGTTTTTATTTATCACAATAGTGCAATAGAGGAAGAAAGAATAGCAGTCCAAGAACATGTAGAAGGCAACGAAATCAACCTGTGGGAAGTAGTTGTTTCGAGGAATGAGATAGTGTCCATGGAGATGGCTTGAGTGTTGAGGGAGATAAAAAATGGAGAAGAGGGAAAGCTCCAGTGGATAAGGAGCAGTGTTGGATTAAAAAAAACATGGGATTACCGTCCCATGCACTTTTGGATGTTCCTGAGTTTCCAACTCAAGGAACATTCCATTTTACCATGCGTGTTTGGTGCAGGAGCACCCGGGTGCACGGGCAACCGACACCATCCAAAAAAAATGTTAGTTTAATTTCTTCAATTTTGGTTTTTCTTTTGGTTTTCTCTCTTTGTAAATTATGTACCTAGGCCTATGGAATTCACACTCTAATGAGCTATGGAAAGAAATTGACCTGCCTAAGACCAATATCAATGTCATGATTGTTGAATGTTGGCAACTAAGTCAACCCATTTGGAAATGAAGACACTAAAATGCAAGTTTCAAATATTTCAAGTGTGGTAGATAGGAAGGTCGTTCCGGTTTAATTTTTAAACTCCAAATCGGTGTGACTTTCAATTCAATCAATTTTATTTTCCTCTCATCCTCATTATGGATCGATGAAAGTAGGAAAGCACGAGTGAGTTTCTAAATTCTTCCCTATGATCTTTACTCAAAATGAATCTTGGAAAAATGATGGGTGCCAAAAGTTAGTGAAGGGGGATGGTAAATTAGTAACCATGATGGGCTGATTCATTATTGGGTTTGCTGCAGACAAAATGTTTGCAATCATTAAAGAGGAGGTGGCCTACTTATTCTAGGAACATGCAGATTTAAAGAAGAAAAGAAAACACATAGACATTTCTAGGAGGAGAAAAGACACCAGGAAGAAGTTAAGGGGGTTTGACTTGGAAGGGAGAAGAAAATGGTGTGGTGCCAAGCGCAGGAAGAGCATCATGTGCACAAGTATAAATTATAAATGCAGATTTTAATGTATGCTAGTGGGGGGGGGGGGCGATTCCTAGAGGTAGAGATTAATGGGCTACAAAGGAAGTTTGATAGAGCGGGACATGAGAAGGATTGTCGTTCAAATTGAATTTAAAATGCTTAGATAAGGGGGGACAAAGAGTTACATGGGAATGGTGAAATAGAAGCTGAAAGGCATACACCAATAGAAAAAGAAAGAAGGCATCGATCCATAGTTCAATGGAACTATGCATGGGGTGTGAAGAGAGAGCCCACGCCATTGTGGGACTGGTTTTAGCTAAATAAAAGCCTCTGTGTGTAGCCTTTAAGAGGTTGAAAGGTATGTGTGGAACCACCTGTGTCACCAAAAATTGTATACTCTTGAAGAAAAAGACAATTTTGTGATTAGTTTGGTCCTATTTTAGACACCCTTGCATCAATCACCCCTTAAATATTGCATTTATAGGCCCCTAATGCTCATGATTTTGGACTTTAAGGCCTATTCTACTCACAAATCATATAAATCCTGACAAGCAACATTCAAACCACTCAAATTTTGTGAAACCCACCTCGAAAATAACTGGTGGGACTAAGTTGCCCAGGGTGGCGACTTAGTCCCTTTTGAGGTATTTTCCACTTTTGAGCAGGAAAATCACCGACTTAATTCAAATACTTGTGGGATGTTAGCCCGTGAAGTTAAAATAATGAATAATTCAATGTCAATGCCTATAAATACATGTTCTTAGGTCATTTTTCATAACATTCAATAATTTTTACAAAGAAAAATCAAAATTCAAGAGTCAAATATCTTTCACAAGAAGATTCTTTAGTCTTTCTACAACAAAGTTGAAGCTTTAGGGCAACAAACTAGGGCTTTTGTAGGTCTTCAAGCTCACTTTTTTGCAAGATCTTAAATTGTAAAGGGTTGATCATGGATGCCTATGGAGAATCACAGAGAAATCGAGGTTGAGGAGATGCAACTAGCCATAAAATCACATCTAAAGACTTGTTTTCAAAGTGATTCCATCTTCCACTTTCTCTCTATCTTCGGCCTAAGGAAGGTTTGCATGCCATTTAGATTCATTTCTAATGCGATTCAATGTCTCTTAGGATGGGTCTTGCATTGTTCTAAATCCATTTATATGCATCTTATTCTTACACATGAGAATAGGGTTGCATCTTCTTTTCAGACTTCCTAGTCTTAGACACACTTAGGGCTAGGTTTTTATGCAGATTTTATCTCTTTCAAAGTTTGAATACCAACTAGGGGTTTGACCAAGGTAAACCTCCCATTATAAATCAAGTTATCTTCTGCTTTGTAGGTAATTTTATAGATTTGGATCCAGATCTCCGTCAGAAAATAGAGTGTAGATTGTGGGCTTCCATTTCCACTTTTGGATTTGTAGAAAATCCAAAGTGGACTAAGTTGCCCATAGTGGAAACTTAGTTCCACATCACTAATTTTTCAAATATTTTTACAGTTTCAGATACCCATCTGGCAGAAATAGCTTTTTGGGCATTTTCCCTGATTTGGGACTAAGTCGCTTAGCTTAGCGTAAGTGTCCCAATTGGCTCAAAAATCAAAGTTTCCAGAATTCCAGAGGTTTCTACAATCTCCATTCTGCTCTTCATCAATTTCTACATGAATAGTTTCTGTTTGACATCTTTATTTTGTTCTTTATTGCATTCATTTTACCATTCTTCATATCACAATGTGTTTTCCAACACTTTGCATTTCTTAGATTTAGCATCAATAAATCATCTTTCTTTTCCAGTTTATTGTATTTAGACATCATGTTTAGATACATTGCATCCCTATCTACGTTAATCTTGAATTTAGACATTAGCATTTTGGGCCCACTTCTCTCCTTTTAGGTGAAAAACCCTAGAAGTGTTAGAGCATCTTGGACACCCAAAATCAGTGTCCACATTTTGGTGAACTTGACTTTTGAGCATTTCCTTTATGATTTCAAGTGCATTTGCATCCTAGGTTTCACTTGCATCAACATTGCATTAGGTGTTGGATTTTTTACTTTGCATCCTAGGGTTTTAAATATTGCATTAGTGAAAAGCTCATTTAAGCTTGCATTATTGCATTCCATTTCATTCCACAATAGTAAAATTTTGCATTTAAACTGTAGATTTGCATGGTATAGTACATAGCACATCAATATCCATCAAAAAATTTAGAAAAACTTAAAAAATAACCCTACTTGGACTAATTTTCCACCCTAGGCAACTTAGTCCCAATACACATTTCACATCTGTGTTTTCAGCATTTTGTTACTAGTTTCTTCAATTACTATTTGTTTTAGTTACTTTTCTATTTTTGTGTAGTTATTTTCTATTACATTCAAATCATTAGCATTAGTATCATTTACTTTAATTGAAATTCTAGATGGCATTAGATTTTTACAATTTTCCTTTTCCACACTAGCTCCTAGTTCATTTAGATCCAATTCATCAGAAAATGCAAATTATAAAAATGTTCAACCTTCAAATCAAATCATAAAAACAATGCTTCACTTTAGGAAAACTATATCATCCAAACCTTTTAGTAGTGATGACTTGGATAAGTTAGATGAAGCTATGTAGGGCTTCCTCTCACTAAGTTCATACACTAAGGCTTGTGATGACCAACCCAAACCAACCAATGATAACTTATCTTTGAAACCTTTTAGTAGTGATGACCTTGCTATGTTAGATGAAGCCCTTATAGACTTCATCTCACCCACTAAGGTTTGTTGTAAGCAACCTAAAAAAAATAGATGTCAATGTAATTCAACCTCAACTTGTCCTTTACTCACCTTCACATCAACCTCAGCCTCCACCTAAACCTGAGTTTACCCTTTAACCACCTTAGCATGATGTTGTTGCACACACCCATTACACTAGAAATAATCTGCAACCAAAACAACCCAATCCAACATCTTTACCTTTGCCAAACCCCATCTTGCCTAGTGCTCCTTGCTTAAATTCACACCTTAAGGAGTGTGATCTCGTTGAACAACTTAAGAATACTCTTGCAAAGATATCCCTTTGGGATCTTCTTCAGAATTCACCAAATTATCATTCAATGCTCCAAAAAACATTGCAACAAATAGTGGTTCCTCCTGGTACAAACACAAATGATGTGGCAGCTCTTATAAAAGGAATGAATGCAGTTAATGTAGACATTACCTTTCATCAACATGAGCTCCCTCTATTAGAATTAAGGAAGCAAAATGAGGCCTTTATGATCATTTCTCAATACACTACAATAGGCATCAAAAAAATCCTTGTTGACAATGGCTCTGCCCTTAATGTGTGTAGTGTAAAGCACCTAGATCGATTATGTGTAGATAAATTACAAATCAAACCTGATACCTTATCTATTGGAGGATTTGAAAATATTACAAAGCAACCACTTGGTGTAATCACTTTGCCTATAACAGTCAGAGTGGCTACCCTGCAAACTCCTATTCATGTCATGCCCTATGATCTTGCATATAATCTTCTCTTGGGAAGGCCATGGATTCATGAGATGCATGCGATACCTTCGACCTTCATCGAATAATGAAATATGTCTATAACAACAAATTTTATCAAGCTGAAATAGACCTCGAGCCTCAAATTTGCTTGCAACTTGAAAAAGGAACACCAAGTCCTCTAAACACATTAATTACAACATCTCATATAGCACCCTTTGAGACTAGCAAACCAGAAGAAGAACCTATGTTTAAATTGCTAGATGATGATTGGGGTACATTAGAATTCACACCTTCATTTATGGATGAATACATAATCACATGAAAAGAAGATTAAAAACAAGAACACCCAACGGTTATGTCAACTCAAAATTTGGAAGAATCTTCCCACATATCTACCTCATCTTCCTTGGAAGAAAATACAACCTACACAACGACTTTTGATGAGATAGATTATTAACATCCTCCTAACCCAAAGGAAATGGAAATACTTTATGGGAAAGGCTATGTGTTAGTGCAACAATTGGGATACAACGATAAAGGATGTGGAAAGAATGAACAAGGAATTCAGGTTCCTATAAAACCTAATACACAAGAAACAAAGACTAGTTTGGGATATGCCTTTTCTAAGACAACAAAAGAAACTCAATGACCATTGCTCAATATCAACACCATCACATGTAAACCAAGAACCAATCTTATGCTAAAGCATCCTAAATTTCTTGATATGGATTCCCCACCATCATGGGAGTATGTTGAAAGTGATGAAGCCTTGAAACAACTGTTAGGAGCTTCTGATAAGCCATCTTCTTCCAAGAGAAAAGTTACATGTGTTATGATTAGTACCAATCGAAAAGATATTGATACTAATGAGACAAGTACAAGCATGGAACCGTATGCTCCTGAATATCCTAAGTCAAATGCACTCCCCTTAGGTGATACAATTGATAAACCAATGGACATAACTGATAAATTCAAGATCATTAAGATCGGGAAGTGCCTTGATGATGAAGAACAAGAGGAACGAGAACTTGAAAAACTCCTTGACGCAGGTTTCATTCTCCCTATTGA
Organism: Sequoia sempervirens; assembly: GCA_007258455.2. Lineage (NCBI taxonomy): Eukaryota > Viridiplantae > Streptophyta > Pinopsida > Cupressales > Cupressaceae > Sequoia > Sequoia sempervirens. The sequence continues at coordinate 305,271,362 of VDFB02000003.1, read as the reverse complement.
TTATTCTCCTTGGATCTCAAACATTGTCGCAGTTGCTAAACCTGATAATCGTATTAGGATATGTATGAATTTTCATGACTTGAATAAAGCCTCCTTAAAAGATGATTTTCCCCTTCCTAATATCAACATGATCGTGGATTCAATTGTAGGACATGCTTTGTTGTCATTCATGGATGGATTTTCTGGCTATAATCAAATCTTCATCAACCCACAAGATCAATACAAGAAAACATTTACAATTGTTTGGGGAGCATTTTGTTGGATTATGATGCCTTTTGGATTAAATAATGTAGGCACAACTTATCAAAGAGAAATGACATTGATATTTCATGATTACATACACAAAATCTTGGAAGATTATGTTGATGAAATCCTTGCTAAATCCTTAACAAGACAAGACAATGTGAATGTCCTTCGACAAATATTCGAACGGATGCATAAATATAACATGCGACTCAATCCAAAAAAGTGTGTCTTTGGATTAATTAGATAGTGGAAAACTTTTAGGGTTTATCATATCTCATAGAGGCATCGAGGTAGAAACAAAGAAAATTGATGCTATCATAAACATGCCACCTCCTAGGAACATTTCTCAATTACGCACATTACAAGGAAGAATTCAAGCCATCCGTCATTTTGTTGCTTCTTTAGCCAATCGAACACTACCTTTCACACATCTCCTCAAGAAGGATGTGCCTTTTGACTGGAATGAGGATTGTAAACAGGCCTTTGAGAGTTTAAAGAACTACCTTGCAACTCTGCCTATTTTACAACCTTTTGTACCGAACAAACTATTCATCCTTTACATAGCCACATCAGCTCATGCTCTTGCCACATTGTTGGCTCAACACGATGCTAATGGAAAAGAACATCCTATTTATTACATTAGTCAAACTTTAATTCATTAGGAAACACGATACACTCCAATTGAAAAACAATGTTTAGATCTTGTATTCGCTACTAGTAAGGTTCAACATTATTTACTAAATGCATAAATACAAGTCATGACAAAATTTGATCCTCTGAAACATCTTTTTAACAAAACAAATTTATCAAGACGTTTAGCTAAATGGGTTATTTTTTTGAGTGAGTTTGACCTTAAGTTTGTTTTACAAAAATAAATTAAAGGTCAAGCCTTGACTAACCACTTAGCTGATGCTCCTTCTCCTTTGGCACTACCCGACAATGATTCTTTTCCTGATGATAGTGTGTTGACAACAAAAGTTTCTACACAGGAATTATATTTTTATGGATCCAAGTGTAGAAAAAGCTTCGGTGCTCGAGTGATATTGGTTTCACCCGTAGGAAAGCCTATTCCCTTGTCATATCGATTAAATTTCCTATGTATGAATAACACTGCTAAATATGAGGCCTTAATTGCTGGATTACATGCTGCTTTAATCATGGGAATTAAAGATATTAAGATCTTTGGCGATTCACAATTAGTAATCAAACAAATAAATGGAGTCTATGAAGCTAAACATGATAAATTATCAAAATATAAGGATTTGACAATGTCCTTTTTGGTGAAATTTGACTCATTCACTGTTGATAACATCCCATGAAAAGATAATCAGCATGCAGATGCAATAGCGAGTGTTGCTTCTCTTATATCTCCCCTAGATCCTTCAAAGGATGTTATATTCATTGTTCACCCCACCCTGAAACCATCAATCGATGATACCACTATAGACATGTTAAAAACAACCAAGAACAATTCGAGTGAATGGTATGATGCCATATATAATTATATAAAAGATGGTACCATTCCTGAACCTATCACAAATAACACCTGAGCTCATTTAAAACAATTAGCCATCAAGTACATAATCCTTGCCAATGTGTTATATTGACGGTCCTTTGATGAAATTTTACTTAGATGTCTTAAGGATTCTGAAATCAATATGGCACTTGAGCAAGCTCATGCAGGCAGTTGTGGAGGTCATTTTGGAGCAAAGACCCTAGCACAAAAACTCATTCATATGGGCTACTATTGGAAAAATATTGTTATGCATATGTTAAGCAATGCCACAAATGACAAGAACATAGAAATGTATTTCATGCTCCTATTTCTAAGCTCCATGCCCAAATCCCTATTTGGTCGTTCTCTGTATGGGGGTTGGACATAATTGGAAAAAACTCACCACCATCTTCCACTGGACATACGTTTATCATAACTACAATTGATTACTTCACGAAATGGGTAGAGGCTATTCCTCTTCGATCTACAACAACTGAGGTAATATGCCGTTTCACCCTAGAGCACATTATTTCTCATTTTGGAATCCCTTCCACATTAGTCTTTGATAATGGAACACCATTTAAGAATAATTATGTGAAGAAATTCTTAGAGACCTTTAATATCCAACATCATTTTTCGACACCTTATTATCCATAATCTAATGGTCAAGCTAAATCCACTAATAAAGTCCTTGAACAAATTTTGAAGAAAACTATTAATAATAATCATCGGGACTAGCACACACAATTGCACTATGCGCTTTGGGATTACCACACAAGTGTTCGATCCTCCACTGGAGGCACACCTTATAACCTAGTTTATGGTACTGAGGAAATCATGCCCTTGGAGTTAGAAATCCCAAAATTACAGATTTCTCTTCAAGGTTTGGTTGACAACAAGTTTATAAGGCATAACGATTACACCAACTTGAAATGCTCGATGAACAATGCATTAATGCTCTTAAGCATCTCCAAGCTTATTGCAAAAGGAAACAACGCTATTACAATCTCAACGTTATCCCTCGCACATTTCACAAGGGTGACTTAGTTCTATCTACAAATCAACGTAATGTCAACGCCGACCCTAATAAAAGTGGAAAATTTAGTCCTAATTGGTTAGGACCATATATAGTCGACAAAAGCTTTGGGTCTAGTGTGTATGTCCTAATAGAACTCAATGGCAGACCCCTTAAGGAACCTATCAATGTCACACATTTGGGTCAGTATTATGTTTAACCCCTTTTGAATAGTATGAATGTTAAAGCAGTGTTGTTAAAGTTATTGGGTCATCCTATATGCTTTCACATTGCTTCATTCTTGACAAATCAATCATGCGTATGTCTTAAGCTCTAAAGTGATTATTTAATTTATTTTTATAATTAATTTATGTTTCATACTATTCAAATGCCTCTTGTGTGTTATGTTACGTTAGATCATTAATATATTTAATTTGGCATAACATACTCAATCATCATTTTGTATCTAAAAGAAACTACAATAAGTTTTAATTAGATCACATCAACTTTGTTAAATCATGAAGAAATTAATTAAGTAATCTTGAAAAGGTTATTTAATTCATCACATTTCCATTTAGCATTCAAACACATTACGACAAATCATAAAACATCAAATGCTCATATATATATATATATATATATATCCAAAGTTTTATGTACATACCATCATAACATACAATGTCACTAAGGTCTGTGGGAACTAGCCCCCTCGGGCTCTGGTGCTCGTAATCCAATGGAAAAATGTCGGGAGACAGTTGTATGTGATCATGACCATGATTTGTCAGACCTGAGTGCAAAATCTAGCCCCTATATCCGCCCAAGGGCCACCCGACGCTCTCCTACTATTTGCTCCCTCTTTGCTTGTAGCCGTACTACCTCTGCCAGTAGTCTCTCAACCTCTGCTGAAGTCTAGGATGACTATCCTATAGTATTGGCTCATAAAAGATGTCTCCTCACACTCTCATATGCTACTCATAGCCTCACTTCAGATAGCATAATCAACTCACCTCGTGATGACGATCGCCATGTGCCACCTGGTCCCGGAGAATGTCCAATCACACAGGTCTATAATCTTGTCTACTTGGCATCTTTTCATCTCACTCGTCACTCTCAAGCTACAAGAAGGTAAAATGAAATAGTAAGTGACAAAATACTTCACTTTCACCTCTTTTAACCCATTTCCATTATTTTTACTCTTATGCATTACATTAGGGTTTTTTCTATTTTAAGAGTTAATAAAGTGCTTTTTATTCAAAACACCATAACAAGTGCTAGGGAACTCCATTTTTTATGCCATTTGATGCATTGGAATCATGATTCTGCACTCAAAATCATCAATTATATATCATTATGTGGCATGGTACTTGGAAATATCCTACAATATGATATTTCTTATTTGTTGTGGCTAGATTGCTACCTTGATTCCACCTCTGTAAAGCAAGCGGAATCAAGGGGGGGCATACATCTACCCTCAAATTTGATTTCTAGAAGTTAGACAAAAGGATTTTTGGACAATTAATGAATTTGTGTTGCAGGATGTAGTTCCTAATGTTGTGGTTCTGCAGTTAACTACACTAGGGGCTTCATTCTCCCATCTTTTTAATGAGTATCCTTTTATAGTAAAGTGTACTATTTAGAGTCCTTTAGCTTACATATGAATGTAGAGTTGACCATATAAGCGCTAAAGTGGGGGCTTAATGTGTCACCAAAAATTGTATACTCTTGAAGAAAAAGACAATTTTGCAATTAGTTTGGTCCTATTTTAGACACCCTTGCATCAATCAACCCTTAAAAACTACATTTATAGGCCCCTAATGCTCATGATTTTGGACTTTAAGGTCTATTCCACTCACAAATCATACAAATCCCAAAAATCAACGTTCAAACCACTCAAATTTCATGAAACCCACCTTGAAAATCCTTGGTGGGACTAAGTCACCCAGGGTGGCGACTTAGTCGCTTTTGAGGTTTTTTCTACTTTTGAGCGGGAAAATCATCGACTTAATTCAAATACTTGTGGGATTTTAGCCTGTGAAGTTAAAATAATGAATAATTTGGTGTCAATGCCTATAAATCCATGTTTTTAGGTCATTTTTCATAACATTAAATAATTTTTACAAAGCAAAATCAAAAGTCAAGAGCAAAATATATTTCACAAGAAGATTCTTTAGTCTTTCTACAACAAAGTTAAAGCTTTAGGGCAACAACCTAGGGTTTTTGCAGGTCTTCAAGCTCACTTTTTGTCCAGTATCTTACATTGCAAAGGGTTGATCATGGATGCCTATGGAGAATCATGGAGAAATCTAGGTTGAGGAGATACAATTAGCCATCAAATCACACCTAAAGACTTGTTTTCAAAGTGATTCCATCTTCCATTTGCTCTATCTTCAACCTAAGGAAGGTTTTCATGTCATTTAGATTCAATTTAATGCAATTCAATGTCTCTTAGGATGAGTCTTGCATTTTTCTAAATCCATTTATGCATCCTATTCTTACACATTAGAATAGGGTTGCATCTTATTTTGAGACTTCCTAGTCTTAGACACACTTAGGGGTAGGGTTTTATGCAGATTTTATCCCTTTCAAAGTTTAAATACCAACTAGGGGTTTGACCAAGGAAAACCCCCCATTAGAAGTCAAGTTAACTTTTGTTTTGCAGGTGATTTTATAGATTTGGATCTGGATCTCCATTAGAAAATAGAGTGTAGACTGTGGGCTTCCGTTTCCACTTTCAGATTTGCAGAAAATTCAAAGTGGACTAAGTAGCCCATAGTGGCGACTTAGTCCCACTACACTGATTTTTTAGAAATTTTTATAGTTTAGATATCCATTTGGTAGAAACAACTTTCTGGGCAATTTCCCTGATTTGGGATTAAGTCACCCAACTTAGCGTAAGTGTCCCAGTTGGCTCAAAAATCAAATTTTCTAGAATTCCAAAGGTCTATGCAATCTCCATTCTACTCTTCATCAGTTTCTAGGTGAATTTTTTCTATGTGCAGTGTGTTTTCTAGATAACCTAAAACAATGCAAAACGAAATGAAACACAAAGAAAGAACAACACAAAACAACACCTCAAGATTAGTCGATTTAAACTTGAACAAAGGAAAGATGAAAACAAGTAGATTACCTTGCCCAAGTTGATTGGTTGGTTGATCCTGTTGAGTCGATCGTTTGTGTGCTCCTTTGGATGGAAAATCATAGAAAACTAGATGCAAAATGATGTAGATGCAATGGGGTATGCAATAGTGAAGGTGGGTATTTGGATAAGTGCACAAAATGGATGCAAAGTGAGCTTGAAAGTTGCAGCAATGGAGGATGCAAAAATTGAGTGGTTGAGAACTTAGTTACTTGAATGATTGAATGTGTGAATGAATGAAAATGAGGTCAAAATCCTCTATTTTTAGGGGAAAGGCCTTTAAGGAATGGAGGGTTAGGATTTAGCCACCATGGACAAGGTGAAGAGATATGGTGAGTTGAGGACTCACAAGCCCTCACATCTTGCCATGTGCCAATGAGGGGTCAAAGGGGAAGGTGAGGTGGAGGTACTTTAAAGTACCATTGGGATTGGGACAAGATCTCCTCATGAAGGAGGTCCTTGTCCCCATGTGGGAGATGTGAAACATGAGAAATTTAAAATTCCTCAATAATACACATTGGGAAGAGAAGAACCTTGAAGGAATAAATGTGATTTTTTTTAATTCACATGATGTGAAGGTACTTGAAAGTACCTTGGGATTGAGACAAGATCTCCTCATAAAGGAGTTCCTTGTCCCCATGTGGGAGATGTGACACATGAGGAATTTAAAATTCCTCAATAACCCACATGGGGAAGAGGTTGCCTTGGCTAAATGAAGAAAGCATTTATGATGGTTGACTTGGAGGTATGCCATAAATGGCATGAGGATTATGTTGACCTAATCATATGATTAAGGTTGTGCAAACATGTGATTAAGGAGGCTAATGAAGGATTAAGGACAAGTTGCAAGTTATGGAGGATGTGACAATCCTGATTAAAGGTGTGCACATCCTAATCAAGGATTAATTAAACTAATCTAGATTAAAGGGGGATTATGGAGGATGGGACAAGTAGAGAGAAAAAGAGGAATTTAAAATTGATTTAAATTCAAAAGGCCAAATGACTAAATTAAATAAATTGATGTATTTATTTAATTTAGAGAGGAAGGGGGGAAAAGATAAAGTATTTAATTATTAAATTAAATACCTTAGGAACCTTAGGAAAAGGGGAAATATTAATTAATAAATCATTTAATTAATATCGATGGGGAAGTTGAAATAGATGAATAAAGGGGATGAATTTGACTATACGAGAGCGGTCAAATTTAGATGTCTACATTTTTCCCCTCTTTGAAATACTATTAGAATGAATAATAGTATTTCGAAGAAAAATAAAATGTAGATGACTCGATAGAGGAAATGACCAAAAAATGATGCCTCAACACAAGAGAAGCTGCGTAAGTTGTCCAAATGATGGGAAATGAAGATAGATGCCCTAGTGTCACAAGGGAATGATCGTGATGGAGGAAAAAAAGTGAATGATAGGGTATGCCCCCTCAAAAGGGCAGATGGGGAAGAAAAAGGGGCCCTGGGTGACTTCTTGATATGAGGAAATGGAGGGTACCATGGGATAGAGTTTGAAAAACCATGAAGATTGGATTTTGAACGAATAAAAATGGACACACGGTGTGCAAATAGTGGCTCACAGAAGATAGAGGATTAGTCAATTAAAACAAAAGTTAAATAATGGGTAAAAATACCGAAAACTTAAAAAAGGGTAAAAAGGAGGGAAAGGGTAATATATAGTAATTTTAGAATTACTATTCCTCATTTACACACCTGGCAGTTGACTGAGAGAGAGAAGAGGAAGAAGGGGACGAGGATGGCTGACATGTATGACAGCGGGGACGAGAGGTTCGTGGAGGACGAGATCATCCACCAGGGGGATGAGGTACGACGGTACTACCACGAGCATGCGGTACCATGCCAAGTTAGTTTGAAAACCCTCTTTGTGATTTTAAGCAAAAATTTTAAATTTTCATGCATTTTGAAAACATGGGTTTCAGGATTCAGGTAGGTTAGTAAAATGGGTAGTCGAGAAAAATTTTATTTCGCCCAAATTTGTGAGCGAAATCGCTTGTTAAAGCATTGAGATGGGGTGGTGAATTCTCCCAAATAGAGAAAAAAGGGCAAAGTTGCAACAAAAAGGGGTGGATTCGCCCAAGAACTGGGCGAATCTGCCCAAGGGGAAAAAGCACTAGGGCTAGACGGGCGAAGTCGCCCATCAGACAGGTGAATTCACCTATTTGGGAAGGAATAGGAGAGTCCACTCGACGGACAGGTGAACTCGCCCACTTGGGCGAGGGATGGGTAGGTACGCCCATCAGACGGGTGAACTCGCCTGCCTGGGCGAGGGACGGGCAGGTCCGCCCATTGGACGGGCGAACTCGCCCTCCTGGGAAAGGGACAGGCGGGTTCGCCCATTGGACGGGCGAACATGCCCTCCTAGGAAAGGGATGGGTGGGTCCGCATGTAGGATGGGAAAACTCGCCCGTCTGGGGAAGGGCACGTAAAAATGGGTGAATTCACCCAAAAGGTGAAGAAAAAGGTCCAAATAGGAAAATTGGGCAAATTTTCCCAAAGGGTGGAAAAGTCGAGAAGACAAACCAAGGTAGGGAAGAAAAGAACAAGAAAGAGAAGGAAAATGAGGAGGTTGAATAAAAGATAACTGACATGTTGTTTGATGTGAATGTAGCATTTTGACAGCCTGCAGACGTGGGAGAGGCAGTCAGCGGTTTTGGAGGCAATTATTATGGCATTGAACGATGAGGATCATGAGGTATTGGCACATGCGGGTTTGCTACATATGCTTGGGTACCCGACTATCAAAGCACACTGAGCACTGCTGACTGCATTGATAGAGTGATGGAGTTCAAAGACATCCACCTTCCATCTCCCAACAGGGGAGATGACAGTCACACTAGAGGACGTGTGGAGCATCTTGCAGTTACCGATAGTGGGCCATCTTGTGAGTTGGATGAGGTCAGAGGGATAGGAGTGGGACCAGACCCTATGGGTCCTCTTTGGATGAGCAGACTTACCGATTCAGGGGACAAAGCACACCGAGCACTGCTGACTGCATTGATAGAGCGATGGAGTTCAAAGACATCCACCTTCCATCTCCTGACAGGGGAGATGATAGTCACACTAGAGGACGTGTGGAGGATCTTGCAGTTACCGATAGTGGGCCATCTTGTGAGTTGGATGAGGTCAGAGGGATAGGAGCGGGACCAGACCCTATGGGTCCTCTTTGGATCTAGATGGATGTATAGGGCTGGGAGTACCTCCATTACCATTATATCTCCGCGGTCTGATTAGCGAGATCTTGCTGCTAGATAGGAGTGAACATTTTTGCATCCTTAAGGTGATTGAGTTTGTTATACATATTATGGAGTAGCGGTAGGGGGAGTTTGCATGGGGTCCATGCGTACTGGTATAGCTATATAGGGACATGCACATGGTGTGCTATTGATGGGCACTCAACATGACACATGTGATGATGTTACAGGTATGTGCCTGGGAGCACATCAGCGTGGCTAGGCCAAGAATTTTGATAGGAGGGGAGTAGGATCCTACACTACCAGTGGTGGTACATGACTAAGTACTGCTAGCGATTTCACTATTAGGACACCAATGATCTAGAGAGATGGAGGAGGAGACTAGATGATTTACAGGTGGATCAAATAGTATGGAGGCCATACATGATGTGACAATTTTCTAGATGGAGGGCGGATGAGGTGAGGCATAAAGGATACTTCTTTACATTATCCTATTTGGTCAGGAGATACCCAGGCATTGTGGAGCTCCATAGGGTAGATAGAGTGTTGAGACAGTTCAAAGTACAGTAGGACATTCTCCCAGGACCTCAGAGGTTCAGATGGATCTCCTGAGAGCAGTTATGGGGCAATTCGATCCTGAAAGAGTTTTCTAGATGGTAGTGGGTGGAGCTACAACAGGTACCTTACCCAGGTAGGAGAGGGGGAGAGGCGAATGCAAGGGTGACAGTGAGATTCTTAGCATGGTTGGCACGTCACCGACCACTATGGATTACAATAGTGCATCAGATTAGAGAGGCATTGGGCTATGGTTCTGAGGACGAGAGGAGGTTGGGAGGATATCAGAGAGTTAGGTAGAGAGGAGGATGTCATAGGTGAGTATAGGAGGATGCTAAGGTAGAGGAGAGAGAGGACCGACAGAGAGTGGGACAGGAGGAGGCAATGGAGGTAGATGCCCCAGATGTGGATCCACTAGTGATAGTGCCATACGTACCACAATCATTGGAGGACCTAGCTATACTATTGAGAGGGGAAAAAGTGAGGCTACAGATGTAGAGTAGAGACTCAGGGATTCAGAGGCAGAGAGGAGCAGGCTAATAGCTGAGGTGGATAGGGTGTGGATGGAGAGGGAGAGGAGCTACAGGACTCTGGAATACGAGGTTGGACAACATGTGTTTGAGGTAGAGATAGTGAGTGATGGGTTGCGGGCTGAGGTGGGCTTGTTATGAGCAGAGGTGACTCAACTAGAGGCATAGGTGACCAAACTAAGGGAAGAGGGACATAGACATTATGGGGAGTTAGCGGCTCAGGCTACCATATAGGTGGAGGATGCCGATAGGGAGAGGGAGGACTTGAGGAGACAACTAGGAGAGTTGCAGTGGGGGAGGAGTGAGTTGGTGGCAAAGAGGACAGATTGCAATCTGAGGTCACTAGACTATAGGTAGGGGGATAGAGGGATCATGGAGAGTTTGCGGGCTAGGTATCTGTATAGGCCCTGGAGGAGGTGGAGAGAGATATGGAGGATATGAGGGGATAGGTGACAACATTGTTGAGGGAGAGGACCGAGCTGAGGTGGGAGCGGGATGAGCTCCATGAAAGGGAAGAGGCGGTAGAGTAGACAGTTGGGGATGCAGGGTTGGTGCTAGAGAGAAAGGGGGCTATGATGTCATAGATATAGACCTTGCAAGGAGAGAGAGATGCAGTAGAGGCATGGGTACAGACTCTATAGGGTGAGAGGAATGCTATAGCAGGATAGATGTAGACATTGTAGCATGAGAGGGATGTAGCAGAGGCACAGGTACAGGCTCTGTAGGGTTAGAGAGACACAACAGTGGACACAAGGTTGGTGACATGGATGAGACATAGATTGACCAAATGATGCTAGCACAGGATGCCTAGGAGCAGGAGAGGAGAGAAGTGATCAGGTTGCAAGATAGGTACAGGATGGAGCAAGATGCGGCCAAGATATAGGCGCTAGAGAGGGATGAGTACATGCAGGAGTCAAGTTATTAGATGATGGCCTACTTCATGGCAGTTCTAGATCAGGCATGACATGTACCTCCCTATGTTAGAGTGGTGCCACAGATGCCAATGCCATCACAGTCACTAGGGACGCACACACAGGGATATAGCAGCTATCAAGAGACACCCCCACGTAGGGGGGGATTGTCAAACTCACCGTAGAGGTTGCATGCAGGTAGCTTAGGGTAGAGATGACAGATGATAGATAACAGGATACAGGCTTTTAACAGGTGCAGGGTGGATGGGCAGTACAGAGTGGCAGAGATCACATTTGATTCAGAGCCTTGTACTTGTATTTTATTCGATGATTACCAATGTATATGATGGATATGTATTTTGATGAGATGATGGACTTTATTATGGATCATGTGATGGACATTATATTTTGATATTTATATGATGTGCCATAGCCCTTATTGACACTATTTTTTGCTTAGGCGATGGATGATTTATTTATGCACATATGTATGTATGTTATTTTATTATGGATGATTATGATGATGATGTGATATATGAATATGTTTATGATGATTTATGTTTATGCGTATGTGAATGACATGGATGATATGAATGATGCCTAACATTTATGATGTAGGATGTGATGAATGATTTATGATATTATGTGTTATGGATGTAAATCTAAGGATTTATGATGTAGGATGTAATGTATGCCATATATTAATGAGATGGATGAATATGAACATGAATGGATAATAAAATGAATCTAAGATGCTTAGAATTACCAATCAAGATTAATCTAAACAATTTGAAATTAATATGAGATGACAATGCACATGGGATGAAACACAATGTATGCAATGAATTGATAATTAAATGCAAGTAAGAGGCTTAGAATAACCAATTAAGATTAATCTAAACTGTATACACCTAAAAATTGTCACATCACAATAGTCTGGTAATTAATTAAATATTTTTAATATTTAATTAAATCTCTAAATTCAATCTACGTATAAATAAATTTAAATAATTTATTTATATTGTTCATTCTTTCATTTCGATTAAATAAATAAGTTTATTTATTCACTTTTCTTATCCATTTCCTAATTAATTAAATAAACGTTACAATTTATTTATATTAATATAATCTTGGCTTGAATATTTTATTCAAATAAAGATTAAATATTCTTCTCTTCTAAAAATCTTCTAAAGTCCATTCATAATTAAATATGCTAAATATTTAATTAATTCTTCTAAAGTCTATTCACAATTAAATATTCTAAATATTTAATTAAATCTTCTATAGTCCTAAAATAAAATATCAAACTCACATGAAATTAAATAAATTTATTTATTTAATTTGGATTATCAACAACAATTGTGAAACAAATTTCAAAACAGAAAAATTAATTTCTCTGTTTCTGAGCAAAGTTGTTCCATGGGTTGAAGACAAACCTCCATTCTTCTCTCCAACCTCCCAACATCTTCCATCTTCCTCTCAACCTCTCAATCTTTCACCATTCAAAATTACCATACAATCTCACAGCCATTGATCTTTTCCAGCCAGGCTCTTGCCTGCAAAAAGCTATAAAAAGGACTGCCGGGTCTTCAAAAAGAAGAGAGGCTTTCATATAGGAAAACTATAGTCAATCAATCTTCTAGCATTCATAGCCTCTAGAATCATAGTATAGTATAGCTTAGCATATTAGCAATCCATATCATGGCTTATCATCCTCATATCATAGCTTTAAGAGCATTGATAATCCACAGCCCCTGTGCATAATCTATAGCCCCTGTGCATATCCGTACATCAACATTTCACTCCACCAACATATAGGATAGAGAAGTATTCTCCCTTTGCATACTCGTTCTGCAGGTTGCCATTCTGAGAAGCTTTGCTTACACAATCTGAGAGCAGCAACTTCATGCAAATCATTGGAGATAGCAGACAATGGAACAGTTATGAAGAAGCTCTGTTTGATCTTTGATTTCATTTTATTTAAAGTTTTCTTTAGTTTAATGTTGCATTGGTGTGTTTTTATTATCTTATTTTGATACTAACATTTCCCACACACATTTTTGGCACCCACCGTGGGGCCTTTGCCCTAATTTTAACATCTTTTCACAGGTTTTTCTGACAGGTTACGGCTGGAAGAGTGTATTAGCGCATTAAACACGCTTCAACACAGTTTACACCTAGTTTAGCACTCTTTAACTTTGTTATAGCGCCCATCAGGCATTCCTCAACGTCCATCAGGCATTCTTCAGTGCCCATCAACCATCCTACAGTGCCCATCAACCATCCTACATCGCCCATCAGTCATCCTGCAATGCCCATCAGACATTCTCCAGCGCCTATCAGTCATCCTGCAGTGCCCATCAGGCATTCTCTAGCGCCCATCAGGCATTTTGCAGCACCCATAAGGAATCTTGCAGTGCCCATTAGTCATCCTGTAGCGCCCATCAGGCATTCTCCAGTGCCCATCAGGCATTCTGCAGTGCCCATAAGGAATCCTGCAGCGCCCATCAGTCATCTTGCAATTCCCATTAACTCTGTTTTAGCGCCCTTGATGTCTGTTTTAGCACATTTTTTTTTCTAAATTCTGCAATTGTAATCTATAACTTAAGAAAGGTTTGACTAGATCTGACGCGACTGCAGCCAGTAAGGGCTTTAAAAGAATGAAGCAATCTTAGGATAGTCACTTAATTGAAATGAAGCAATCCTAGGATAGTCACTTAATTGGAAAGAATGAAGCAATCCTAGGATAGTCACTTCATCTTTTATTTTGGACTAAAAATAAAACCATGTATTTGTGAAGCAAAATCTTCACTTAGATTAGAACATTGTGATTTGGGTTTTAAAAAGAACGTTTGTTTGCTTTGTTTGTGGAAATAGGTCTATGCTCTCCCCTTAACTGGGTGATCAAAATACTAGACTTTCCTTTTCAATTTCATGCAAATTTACTGTTTTAATTACAACCTTTTAGAAGGCCTGCCGTAGTGGGAAAAAGTACTCACCCTAGGGGAATGACCTAAGTGGGAACAACTAAAGCCAAGTTTTCCAACCCACTTTAATCAAATGCAGATGGTTGATGAAAATCTCATTCGACGATAGTGTGCATTGATAACCATCCCCAAAGCCTTTGTTCTAAAGGTTGGGAGGTCTCCTAAGGGAGTATATCATTTTTTGCATTGAATGGAAACCCTTACTACGAACTTAGTGTAGTATCCAACTGAAGTGAGTTTCCAAACATCATAATAATCACAGTGTAGGGGAGGGAAGAATCTACCCCCAAGATACTCACTATATAACTGCCAAGGACCGTTTGCTCAGGGGATCCGGTATCCACTTCTGTCACTCTGAGTATGCGCCTAGAAAAAACAAACACACGGGGGCCCCTTTAGGGGTGACACGGCTATGTGAGTCGACACAGTTTTAAGATGTGGGATAACCACAAGTACAAAGGATGCCCCAAGCACAAGCACAAAGGATGCCATAACATTGGTTGGGCTAGGCATTGGGATAACCACAAGCACAAAGGATGCCCCAACGTAACACAAGACCATAAAGATCTTGGTGGGTACTTTGTGGGACAACCAAGTAGACATAAACAAATGAAAGATTAAGATATGCCCCTATGTTGACCAGTCAAAGTGCACCATGATATGATAGATTACGACAACCTTGACAAGTTATGATAGGAAGCTCAAATGATAAACAAAATGTCGAAAGTACCAAAAGAAAGCAATCAATTTCAAATGTCCTTTGCCACAAGATCAAAAGGTGGGTGGAATTGATGTGGTCTGATGAGGAAGGATGAATCTTGTTAAGACAAAAGATGGATACTAAACTAAAAGATCAACATGATGCAAGATACTCGAAACTGATTGAATCCGATGATGTTAGTGAATCTCATTTGTTAAGAACCAGCTAGATAAGGAAATAACTTGAAGACACAACACAAGACACAAGAGACACGAGAAAATATATACACACCTTAAAGACCTAGGGGCTCGGGGGCTGATCAAAGATTAGCCTTCCTACATGAAAGCGTAGAGCCTTTGTAGTTCAAGAAAAGAACATGGACAAAAGTAGAAAGAGGACAATGGGGACAAGCGATGGGGGACGAAGACTGGATGGACAAAAGCCCTGGGGGCAGATCAAATGATCAACCTTGCCTACATGAAAGCACAGGGGAAATGGAGTTTGAAAAATACTGATGACAAAAGATGAGACCAAGAGACCGACATTACAGGATGAGATCTAATGAAAACCAAAACGATGAGGGATCTTAGGTGAAGGCGAGAGACCGACCACCGACACAGACAAATGACAGAACCTCGGATTGGGATATAAGCTCAGGATTACAGATAGCTGATGAGAATCATCCAATGCTCAACCAAAACATACCAAGCGCTGGATAAGCAGATTTAGATGGATAGACTGGATCGATAGGATGCGAGGATAAGATGTGAGGATAAGATGGATGGAAGCATAAAGCAACTAGGACGCAAGGTACATAATGATTAAGCCCTTTATGAATGGTGTCTATTACCAGGTTTTCACCAAACGTACTTATCCAAGGTGCCACTAGGGGTGGTTTTCACCATAGGACGAATTATTTCTCTTTACTATTTTTGGACTTTTTAATTTTTTTTTAATTTTTTTTAATTTTTTACTTTTTTTTGGTATTTTTTGAATTTTGCAGGATAGGATAACCCAGCCGACCTAGGTGTAAAACCTTTTTAGGTGGATGATGTTGATCGACTCTTCTAGGGGCTCTCCTTTAGGTGTGGTAGGTCTATATGCCCCAGATCCATATTTTGCTGTGATGACATAGGGACCCAACCAATTTGCTTTAAATTTCCCTTTCTTGTCTTGGTCCTACTACGTACACTGATTCTCCTTAAGAACTAGATCACCAACATTGAATTGGAAAGGATGAACCTTCTTGTTGTAGCTTCTCTTAAGATGATTCTGATATGCTTGAAGATGATTGTATGCTTTGATCCACCTTTCATCTAGGAGTTCCAATTGATTGAGTCTTGTAACTTGAGCATCTTCATCATTGATGAGGTTCTTCAAAGATATTCTTAGTGATGGGATCTCAACCTCAATTGGAAAGATGGCATCGACACCATAAACGAGAGAATATGGAGTGGCACTGGTGGGGGTGCAGATGGAAGTGCGATATGCCCAAAGGGCGGGATGGATATGGAGATTCCAATCGCGACCAGTATTATTAACTACCTTTTTAAGGATTTTGATCAAGTTTTTGTTGGTAGCCTCCGCTTGACCATTACCTTGGGGGTAATAGGGTGTGGACTAACGATGCTAAATGTGGAAGGTGTCACATACATGCTTTAAAGTATATCTTTTGAATGGATTTTCATTGTCAGAAATGATGATGGATGGGATTCCATATCTGTAGAGAATATGGAAGAAGATGAATTTGGATATCTGATTACCTATTATTTGAGAGAGTGGCATTGTTTCCACCCATTTGGTGAAGCAATTAGTGGTAGTGATAATGAAATTGTGGCCATCAGAAGATGGAGGGCATATCTTGCCGACTAAGTCGAAACCCCATTGAGAGAAAGGCCATGGTGCTATGATGGGCTAAAAATCTTGAGTAGGAGCATGTATTAGGTTTGTATGTTGTTGGCAAGGTAAGCACTTCTTCATGAACTCACAAGAGTCATGCTCTAGTGTAGGCCAATAGTAACCAGCTTTGAGTATCCTCTTAGCTAAGTTCATGCCATTTGAATGGGCCCCACAAACACCACTATGTGCTTATGTTAACATAGTGTGAGCTTCGGTCTCATTTAGACACCTAAGAAGGGTTCCATCATACCCACGACGATGAAGAGTATCACCTACGATAGTGTAGCGAGAAGTGTGTTGGATGAAATATTTTTGTTGGTTATGTGTAAGGTTAGGGGGTAAGATGCTATCATGAAGGTAAGTGTAAATATCACGGTACCATGGTGACTCAAGACCTACAATGTCACACACCATTTTACTCTCAGGGATTTCATAAGCTAGGATTAAGAGTTGTTTGACTAGGAACTCACAGTTTGTTCGATCTTTTGGCATGTCAATTAGGGAACCAATTGTAGCCATTGCATTAGCTGCTTTATTCTACACTCTAGGGATCTGGTTGAACTGGATAGAGGTGAAATACTTTTTGAAATCATCCACCATGTGCTTATAAGGTAATAGCTTATCATCCCTTGTCAGAAACTCATCATTAACCTATTTAATGATCAACTGGGAATCGCTAAAGACTTTCAAGTGAGCAATGTTCCATTGGATTGTGATTCTAAGGCCGATGAGAAGAGCTTCATATTTAACTATGTTGTTCATGCATGTAAAAGCCAACCTGAATGACTTAAGGATATAATCACCCTGGGGGGTGATGAACAAGATTCCTACCCCTACTCCATTGTGTGTGTATGACCCATCAAAGTAGAGTGTCCATGTGGTCATTTCTGACATTGTGAAGACCTCTTCATCAGGAAACTATGTTACCAAGAGATAGGCATCTACCAAGGGAGCATCTGCCAATTGATCTAGAATCACTTTCCCTTTGATTGCCTTTCCATCCACATATTTGATATCAAACTCGCTCAACAACATAAACCACTTAGCCATGCGTCCAGTTACAATAGTTCTAGATAACAAATATTTGAGCGTGTCAACCTTTGATATCAACTTCACTGGATGGATAAGCATAGAGTGATAGAGTTTCTGTGAACTAAAGACTATGACTAGGCAAGATTTTTCCATCAGAGAATAATTGAGCTCTTAGCCTACTAGGGTTTGACTGATGTAGTAGATAACACGTTATTTTGATGACTCATCATGTTGTGCCAATAGTGCCCCTAGTGCAACTGAAGTAGCTGAACTATACAATAGAAGTGGCTTACCTAGAATTGGTGGCATAAGGATGGGTGGATGAGCCAAATACTCTTTGATTTTGTCAAAACCAAGCTGACATTCTGAATTCCACTTGAAGGACGTATCCTTTTTTAGGAGATGAGTGAATGATTGGCACTTGTCAGCCAATTGAGCTATAAACCATTGAATGGACTGTAGCTTGCCTTAGAGGCTCCTCAACTATTTTAGATTGTGCGATGGAGGCATTTCCATGATTGCCTTGACTTTAGTAGGATTTACTTCTATGCCTCTTCTGGAGATGATTAAACCCAATAGTTTTCCTGAGGTGACTCCAAATACACACTTCTTTGGATTCAGCCGTAGCTTGTAATTCTCTAGCCACTTGAAAATATTCTTCAGGATCATTGAGTGCTCTTCCCTTGTTCTTGATTTCCCCAAAAAATCATCAACACAATCTTACATTATGATGTGAATAAGGTCGTTGAAGATAATTGTCATAGCACATTGGTAGGTTACCCCCACATTCTTGAGGCCGAAGGGCATGACATTGTAACATAAAGTTCCCCAAGATGTGGTTAAGGCAGTCTTATGTTGATCCTCAAGTGCTATTATGATTTGGTTATATCCAGAGAAACCATCCATGGGGGATAGCATCTTGTGTCCTATAGTTAAATCAACCAACATGTTGAAGTTCAGCAAGGGGAAGTCATCTTTAGGATAGGATTTGTTGAGGTCCTAGAAATTGGTGCAAATCCTGATATTCCCATTTGGTTTAGCAACTGGCACTATGTTGGAGATCCAATCAGAGTAGTCAATGGGCCTGATAAATCCAACTTCTAATAGCTTTTCCAACTCTTTCTTGACTAATAAAGCTACTTGAGGATGCATTTTCCCAAGTTTCTGCTTGACGGGTTTAGCATCCGGGTGGACATCCAAATGGTGTACAACTAGAGCAAGATCCAAACTTGGCATGTCGGAATAGGCCCATGCAAAATTTATGACACCTTCTTTGAGAAGCTAAACAATGGTAGAGTACTCTTCTTTTGATAAAGACTTGGCTGCATGGGTGTTTTTTGGATCTTTTGCAGTTCCAAAATTTACCTCTTGTGTTTCTTCAATTAGAATAGATGATCATTCAGACAGTTGAGTTCCTACAAGGGGAAGACAAACGTCCCCATCTTCCAGTGCCTCATCGAGGTTTTGACTGTTAGATATACCCTTTATTTTTACTTTTTCTGAGTCAAGAAGCGCCTCTGGGAGGTATTCACTAGGTGACCCTTTTTTATTTTTCTTTTTCTTATTTTTGTGGTTAGGGCATTCATCCTCCCCCAATCCCATAAGATTTACATAAGCATCCACTGAGGGAAAGGTATCAACATGTGTGCTACCATGTAGGTCCCATTCTATGAGTTCGGGATAGAAAAGAGATAGACTAATGGAGAGGACAAATAAGGAGTCGAACATGGAGGAAAGGTTTATGTGATCCACATCATTGTACACATGTATGATGGATTCTTCTTCTGGTATGTCTTCAAGGAGACCGTTGTCCACACTAACATTGTTAGAGGCACTAGTTGATGGCATGGGACCTTTTTGTCTAGTGTCATGGCCTAAACCTGAGTACCTTGGTCGTATTGAAGCCTCAATAGGTTGTTTCCTTCCTTGTTCTTTTGCACCAAGGCCTCCCCTTCAATAATTGTGTTTCTCGAGAAACTTAGAGGGCCGAGGATAGGTCTCTTGGAAATATTACTTCAGAGGGGGGGAGGGTTCAGGTTCCTCATGATATACCCATTGGCTAATGTCATCTTCAGGTGTGTCTTGTCTTAACCCAAGGGAGCGAAAGGTGCTAGACCCCACATTCTTAGAGCTCAAGGTGATCGTCTTCTCTTCTTCCTACAGTGAAAACTAAGAAGGTTGGCCATATGTATGTGGTGAGGGTGGCATGGTTGCCACATTTAAAGCGGTATGCATTTCATACTCACCACACCCTTTGTCAATGATCCGGACCTTGGTAATGGTGGAATTAGATGTGGATGATGGAGTGGATGAGGTGATGGCTAGTGCATTAGAAGATAGACGGGATGATGATGTCTGAGGTGGTCCCATTTCTACTCCTGGATAGTAATGGGAATGAGGAAAGGAAGCTTCTAGTGCGTGGTAGTACTCAAATGGTTGAGGGTCTTCATGTATTGTAACTTCCATCCCATTGAATGGGAATTTCAGACATTGGTCCAGTACGTGGATGGAATGGCTTGCAGGGAATGAAACCATGGATGACCAAGAAGAAGATTGTAGGGGAGTTCTAGATCAAGGACATGATAGTTAGTGTAATACACAACGGGCCCAACCTGAATCGGAAGACAAATTGTCTCCTTAGAATCATGCTCTGCATTATCATACGCCTTGATAGTGATGACTTGATTATTTAAGTCAGTGTGGGTGTATCCCACCTATTTTATGAATTTTAATGTGCAAAGATTTAGGGCAGAGCCATTATCTACCAAGAACCTTTTTACTTTGTGACAGTTTATAAGGACCTCAAGATGGAGAGGGTGGTTATGGTTGGAATCAATACAAGGAATGCCATTTTGACTAAAGCCTAGCTGATAGGTGGCTGAGAGATATCCTACCAATGCTTGGAATTGAGTAGGATCAATGCCATTGGGGATGTGGGTATCCTGGAAGGCTTTGGTTAAAATTTCTTGGTGCAACGGGGAAGATTTGAGCAAATCTAGAATGGATATTTGAGCAAATCTAGAATGGAGATTTGAGCAGGGTTCTTTCCTAGATGATCAAGAATGTTATATTGAGAACTTATAGGAGGTGGGTGGGTGGATGTAGAGACTCCAAGAATAGTGATACAAGTGCGACGGGTTGTAACAACACACTGTGGGTCTTTTTCTTTTACATGTATCATAGACACACGTGGTTCTACTTGCTCAATGTGCATGACGATACCCTCATAATTAAATGGCACATTTTTGTAACTAATATTATTTGTACTGTTATCCTAATTATTATTGTTACTGGATTTGGGATTGGCATTTGATGTGCTAGCTCCTTGGTTATGCTTAGGGAAGGAATTTTGGTATATCTGAAGCTAAGCATTGGACGATGAAGCCTGGTTGGCATCCACATGTATATGACCCCAATCTATAAGATCCTAGATGTATGTTTTCAAACCTTGACATTTATTTAATGAATGTGTAGACACCCAAATTTGGACACTTAATTTATCCAAATTTATCACTCCTCCGTCTAAACATCCTAATATTTGCATTAATTAAGTAATATACTATTATTTAATTAATATCCTTAATTATGCCAAATCCCTAAGGTATTTAATTAATAGTTAAATACCTTACACTCATTAATCCCCTTTTCATCAAATGAATTAAATAAATATTACATTTATTTAATTCCTCACATGTCATTTTCATCTAATCCTAATCCATCTCTTAATCTCTTCATTAAGGATGTGCACATGCCTAATCTTTGATTAGGATGTGTCACATCCTCCAACTTTTGCAAGTTGGCTTCTAATCTTCATTAACCCCTAATTATCCTCTAATTACTAATTAGTCAAACCTAATTAGTACCTTGGTCAACTCTCCCCATCCCCCAAGGAATTTTTAATTCTTTTTTATTCACCCTAGGCTCCTCTCTTCCCCATGTGAATTTTTAATTCACCTTTTATTCCTTCTAGAATCCCTTTTCCCATGCATCTTCTAGAACCTTTGACTTGTCACATCAAGTCACATGTGACAAACTCCCACCTTTTTGGAGACCCTCTCTTATCCACTAGATTCTCCCAAGCATGTGAATTTTTAATTCACATTTATTCCTCCAAGGAATCTTCTCATCTCCCAATGTACTTCCAAGGTACATGTCCTTCCTCCACATCATGTACCTCCCTTCCACATCACCTACACATCATCTCACCCTTAGCCATCTCACATTCCACATGTCAAAATGTGAGGGCTTGTGAGTCCTCAACTCACCTTAGCCCTTCATCTTGACTTTGTTGGATAAATCCCAACCATTGAATTCTCTAGAGAATTCAAGTTTCTCTATAAATACCCCATCCTCTAAGGCATTTCAAAAGACTTAGCCATTTTGCAACTAAATGCTGCCATTTTGTGCACTCATCTAGCCATCAATTTCACCCATTTACATTTGCATTCAAGCACATAGTCAAATCCTTCATTTAGCCACATCAAGAGCCATCAAGGAGCATGCAAATCAAATCCAAATTAAGGGCCAACCAAGGAGATTCAGCTGCGAAAAGGGAGGTATATCTATTTGTCTTCATTTAACACTTTCCTCTTTGCATTTACAAATTCCTTAGGCTAATCTTGAGGTGTTTCCTTATGTTTTTCCATTGCATTTTAATTGCTTAGAATAGGTTAAACTTTTTGGTATCACATTTCTGGCATGCCCGGTGGGACCCGCAAGCGGGTCCCTCAATTTCACGTTTGTTGTTGAGTTTTTTTTGTAGGAATACGTCGCAGAAGGGCGACTACGCCCCTAATTTTCTGCAAAAGGGCGACTGCGCCCCTGATTTACCGCAAAAGGGCGACTATGCCCCTGATTTACTGCAGAAGGGTGACTGCGCCCCCTGATTTTCTGCAGAAGGGCGACTATGCCCCTCTTGGCTAAAATTTTTGTGCTAACACTTTTCTGCAGAAGGGCGACTACGCCCCCTTGGCTAAAATTTATGTGCTAACACTTTTCTGTAGAAGTGCAATTGCGCCCTCCTGTTCACTGTAGAAGTGCAATTGCGCCCTCTTGTTCACTATAGAAGTGCAATTGTGCCCTCCTGTTCACTGTAGAAGTGCAATTGTGCCCTCCTGTTCACTGTAGAAGTGCAATTGTGCCCTCCTGGTCACTGCAGAAGTACAATTGAGCCCTCCTGTTCACTACAGAAGTGCTATTGCACCCTCCTGTTCACTGCAAAAATGCAATTGTGCCCTCTTGTCACCGCAAAGCAACACATTTTGGAAGCATATTCTCATGAAATTGATGAAGAAAGCGGGATAAAACAACTAACAGTTGCTTGCAAGGCTATCCGTTTGCTCAAATTTTTAAAACTATCCTTGTTGTTTTCATTAATCTAAGAACATAGTCTAATTAGGGGGGAGTAATACTCATTGCTTGTTGTGTCTATCTTTTTCTGTTACCCAAAGGGAGAATTAGCTTGTTTTTGCTTTCCCCTTGCACTTCGTGTGAGCCTGGGGAGTAGTTGGAAACAATTACTGCTTTCTTTCTAGTGGGACCTGCTTGGGGATTTCATCACCCCAAGGGACGATTCCAACCACGCGTATCGGTGGGGTATATAAAGAGGGGAGAGTGAAAGTTGTACCCCAATCCAGTCACATCATAATTGGTGGAGCGTCGAAGCTAGGGTGATACCTAGATAGATGTGAAGAGTTGGTCTGAGCCCTTCAGTATCTCGCTGGGGTTCTCGACTCACGCTTGTGACGGGTTGGTGTTCACGGTTGTGCCTCACATACCAAGAGTATATCAAGGACTCCCTAGACACCTTGTGCATCCTAGATTAAGACCTCTTTGGCCATACCCTTAACACTAATCATAGGATTGTGTTTGCTTGAAAGTGTTTTCTTGTGAGAAACCAGTGAAATTTTTGACAAATTGGCCTTATTATTGTCATTTTAAAGTCCTTGCCATAGTCATTTTCATCAAACCAAGTCCTAATTTTCCCAGTGATTAGCCCTAATTTACTGCAAAGGGTGACTGCACTGATTTCTGCAGAAGGGCGACTGGGCCCCTATTTTTCCATAGAAGTGCGACTGTGCCCCTGATTTACTACAGAAAGGCGATTGCGCCCCTGATTTACTGTAGAAGGGTGACTGCACCCTTGATTTACTGTAGAGGGGCAAATTTTCCCTCCTGAACACTCAAAATCACCCCATTTGGATTTGTTTATCCTCTGAAGCATCATTTAATCATTCCCAACCTTTTTCTCATCATCCCAAGCCTCTGTTTTGTCATTTTAAACCTCCAAAAACCTCCATTTGATCATTCCAAAGCTCCATTTTATCATTACAAACCTCCATTTGATCATTCCAAAGCTCCATTTCATCCAATCCAAGAATCCATCTCATTCTAAGAGTTGTTCATCCCTTCCAATCAATCGTTCACTTTTTTCGAGCTTTCAATCATTCATCCATTCCAAACAATCATTTACCAATTTCGAGTGCTTGTTCATCCACTCCTATCATTCACTTTCCCAATCCAATCATCTATTTCCTCAATCCAATTATCTAACACCCCATTCCAATCGCCCGTCTCTTATAGCCCGTTTACCCACCTAAAGAGTCTACAAAGCAGTGGGGCAAATCTGCCCTGAAAAAGTGTGAATCTACCCCTCTGTGAGGGCACAGTCGACCCTGAAAAAGGGCATAGTCGCCCCTCTACAAAAATTTGGAAAACAAACATATCCAGTTCCCAAATCCAACCGGTGAAACCAATCCCATCATATCTTTCAATCCAATCCTAATTCTAAGCACTCGTTCACTCATTCTTAGCATTCGTTCATCTATTTCGAATCTTCTTCCCCTCGTTTTGAGAGTCATTCATCTATTTTGAGCACCTGTTTTCCATCATCAACAATTTTTTGAAAGTCATCATTTCATCACCAAAATCACATAAGTGCCACTTAGAACACCATTAGAGTCCATATCCAACATCAAATCATCCATCCCAATCATCTAGACTTCATTTTGACAATTTTGATTTTTGTTCTGAAACTTTTGAAGGCCATAACTTTTGACTCGGGTGTCCGTTTGAGCTGAAATTTTACGGGTGGTTGCGTTATGAGATGGCATGTGGATCCTCGACCTTCAAAATCGCAATTTAGTGATTTTTTCCAACATTTTGAAAAATCATTTTTGTCAATAACTCAAAATGCATGTCTCAAATTTGGGATATTAGTTGGCAATTCATCCTATCTTTGTTTTGGGTATTTTTTGGGAAAAAATTGAACTCTCAAAAGTACGTTCGTGAGGTTTCCTAAAATGGAAAAATTTGATTATCAGCACCTTACGTTCTTTAAACCCCAGAATTTGGTGTAGAATCAATCCCATCATATCCTCCAATCATTCTAAGCTTCAACCCAATCCTAATTTGAGCTTTAATCTAATCCCAATATGAGCTTAACCAAAACCCTAATCTAAGCTTTAGTCATTTCAACTTTTCAATCATCCATTCTGAACAGTTATTCTCCCTTTTTGATCATCCGTTTCCCCATTCTAAGTAAACACTCATATATTTTGAACCTTCATCTACCATCTCAAACTCTGGTTTGGTGATTTCGATCATCTATTTACTCATTATGAGTAAACCTTCATCCATTTCAAACCCCCTTTCATCATTCCAAACTCCCGTTCAGTCATTCCGATCATCTATTTACTCGAACTCTCGTTCTATCATTCTGATCATCCGTTTACTTGTTTCAAGTAAACATTCATCCATTTCACACATCCTTTCATCATTTCGAACTCTCGTTCTATCCTTTTGATCATTCGTTTACTCGTTCCAAGTAAAAATTCATCCATTTCAATCATTTTGAACTCTCGTTCTACAATCCTGATCAATCATCTACTTGATCTGAGTGATCTATCATTCATTCTGAGCTTTCATCTTCTTGTTCTGAGAGTCATTCATTTGTTCTTAGTAGTCATTTACTCATTTCGAGTAATTTTTCATCTGTCTCGATCAATCGTTTGCTTATTTTGAGTATTTGTTCATCCATTTCTCCAATCAAATCATCATTTTCCCCATCCAAATCCTCTGAACTTTGTCTTAGGTTATTATCCAAATTGACCTAAGTGTCTGATCTAATCATCATCATCAATATCCACTTTGGATTGTCATCCATCCTAAGATAATCATTATCATCGGCCCAATCAATCCATTTTCAATCTCAAAGTGGATTCGGTGCCGTAATCATCCATTTATCCTTTTATCTGATTAATCAGTATCCTAAGTCATCTAAGATAATCTCTAAACGAGATTTGCAGTCTCTTTCATCATCTTATCCTATCCATCAGTTGATCTTATCAATCATCGATCAATCCAATCCAATCACATCACCTTCGACCTAATCAATCTACTTCCATCTCGAGGCAGATTCGGTGTCGATTGTTAGAATCAATCCCATCACATCATCCAATCATCCTAATCTGAGCTTTAATCCAATCCAAATCTGAGCTTAACCTAAATCCTGATTTGAGCTTTAGTCCATTTCCATCCCAAATCATTGACCCATCCTCTTTATCCTTTCACCATCATGAATCCTTATCCTCCATCAATAGTGGTCAAGGGAAACCCTAATTACATTGACAACGATAACGAAAGTCTTGTCGATCAAGAGGAATATGACAGATTCCCTTGACACTATCATTGCTAGTAAGCTTTCTCCACCAACTTTCCAAAATCCAATCACCCTTTCGAGTTATCATGTTATGTCTTCATCCATGCCTAATCATGTTGCTTATGCTACCTTTGACAAGGGATATTTGTCATATCCATCAAACCCTTCATCTACATCATCCTCTTATCCAACACCCACATCCTCTTATCCTAGTCTACCATCTCAATACCCCTATCCTAATCCCCCATCCACATCCTCCTATCTAAATCCTTCATCCACATATACCCACTACCCTAATCTTCCATTCCAATCTGCTCACTCTAATCCTACATTCATACCTTCATATCCTAATCCGACATCCGCAGTTCAATATCTCCATCCGCCAGCTTAATCTTCCCATCCTAATCCACCATCCCCATACCCGTACTACAATCCACCACCCGCATCCTCATGTCCTAATTCACCATTTCTTAACCCTTCATCTAATCTTAATCCCCGATCTATTCCAAGTCTTGCATCCAATCCCATTCCCCCATCTATTCCAAGTCTTGCATCCAATCCCATTCCCCCATCTAATCCTAGTCCACCAATCCATAATCCTTCATCCACTCCTACCATGCCATCTCATCCTAGAGCATTCAAGTTCTTCACTCCAGAAGTTCTCCAGGGACTTATAACAAAGAAGACATCTCCCACTCCACACCTTGAAGTTATGGAATCATGCCATCCCAACCCATCATCCACAGTCATTAGAGATGAGACCCTTCACCCAACACCTATCATTGATGGTACCACCCCTAGCACCACTCAAACCATCGAAACCATCACATCCTCTACCATCACATCCTCTGAATCCACTGAGCCCCCATCTCCTACCATCACATTCTCTGAATCCATTGAACCCCCATCTCCTACCATCACACCCTCTGAATCCACTAAGTCCCCATCCCTTACCATCACATCTACTGAATCCATTGAAAATCCACCTCCTACTCCAAGAGTCATCGAACCCATTGACGACGCCCAAATCCATTCTGATGACTGCATCGAATCCTCCATCCTTCCATCTCCCCAACTTGAAGAGTCTCTCCAACACTCTATCATCCTTCCATCCACACAAGATGCGTCATGCGAAGAGTCTAATCCAAATCATGCCAACATATCCCCTTCTCCAGATCAAGATCCTACCATCCTATCTAGTCCACCTCAAGATCACAGTCCCCCATCCATTCCACCCCATGATCCCCTTGTCTCCACCGCTCCATCTTCATCGCATGATCCCGCTACCACAAATCCAAATCCTATCATATCCCCTGATCCCTCTCCTGATACCACCCATCCAAATGCTGCTATCCCATCATATCCCTCTCATGATCCCCCATCATCGCCTAAAAATGCTATCCCCACACCACTTGCATATCCCCTTGGTTCTCTCGCATTCTTCCATGGTGGCCTCCTCGCGGAAGAAAAATATAGTGTATATACCACCCATGATCCTCCACCTAATAATGGACTCGCATCATGTTTTCAGAATAACACAAATCCTATCATGGATCACATGCTCAAGAAAATGAACTATGAAGGAAAAGGTCTAGGCCTTCATGAGCAAGGTATGCTGGAGCCCATCCAAGTCAAAGAAAAAATCTACATGCAAGATCTTGGACCTATTTCCCAAGACTCACAATCTAAAGATGTTGGTACAACCTCTGGATGTCCTCAACAAGCCTTTTTTAAAAGAAATGTCGGCTCTTCCCATTGCTCCACCAAATCATATGTTGCCATCCCTCCTCCTCTATCATATCGCCTCAAAACAACCATCCATATTCCTCCTTCATCTACTCCATCCATTTT
Source organism: Sequoia sempervirens (assembly GCA_007258455.2). Taxonomy (NCBI): domain Eukaryota; kingdom Viridiplantae; phylum Streptophyta; class Pinopsida; order Cupressales; family Cupressaceae; genus Sequoia; species Sequoia sempervirens. The sequence continues at coordinate 305,243,129 of VDFB02000003.1, read as the reverse complement.
GGGTCCTTACATCCCTCCATCCACCATTTCCCATCTTTCATCTACTCCATCCATCTTGGGTTCTTATGTCCCTCCACCCACTTTGTCTGCTTTGGGTCTGTATATCCCAAAATCACCTCCTCCATCTCGTCCTATCCATCCTTTCATCCATTCATCACCGATCCATTTCATCCATCATAAACATCCCTCTCACATATCCCATAATCAGGATCAACAAGGGCACATACCTAAACATCCTCCATCTACATAATCCCCATACTCATACCTCCATCACTCCACATCATCCATCTCCTCACACCCATCCCATTGCTACTAAAATCACTTTGGCTATTAAAGAAAAAATGCATAAATCCAAGCATCCACATGAATCTAAGGTTTCCCATGTCCCCTCCAAAAGACATGGTGAAGAGAAGAAAAATCTAAATCTAAATCAAATCCGTAGGCCACAAAGGCCCCCCAAAGCAAAAATAAAAACCATGTGGATCCCAAAGAAAAAATATGCAATGCAATCAAATGAAAAATCTATAAGAACATCCAAAGTTGCTAATCCAAAAGCTAGTCATACACCCCTTTCATCTCCTAAGTCTGTTTTGGGTCCTTATGTTCCAAAGTTCACTACCCCATCTCCTCCATTATCCACACATCCTCCATCCATTAATCCTCTTATCTTTTCACATCCACCACCACATGTGCCAATGTTGGTCCTGAACACATCTCCCCATCACATATCCACCCCATCATTCCATCCATACCCTTTGCAGCATCCCATCCATTATCCCATGTATCAACCCCATCAAATCCCTCTAATTCATCCTCATGCATAATCCATTTATCCTAATAAGGTTGTACCAACATCCAATAGTCACTTCACACATGGGCTCTTACTACCTCATATAGAACTTGATGCTTGAGTCCTTCATCCATATCCTTATCATGTATCTTCTAAATCCCTTATCCACATCCCTATCCTTATCCATTTTTCATCCCCCTACTATCCAAAAATCCAAAAAGTCAAAAAATCCACAAAAATTCAAAAAAGTCAAAAAAATCCAAAAAAATCCAAAAAATAAAATAGTAAAGAGAAATAATTCATCCAATGGTGAAAACTTGGCAAACAAGTGCCTTGGATCAGTACCATGATGAAAACCTAGAAAACAGGGATCATGCATAAATCCCCATCCACATTTGGGGGCAGCTTTCTGATATGCATTCCCTCCATCCACTATGCTTCCTGCTATGCTTCTAGCTATGCGCTCACCTTCTTGCTATAAGTCATTTTCATTCATCCCCTCCATCCCACCTATCTTCCACATCCTACCATCATATCCCATTTATCTCCCATCCCTCCATCCTTCTTGTGATCTTGATCAAAATAGGGGCACCTATCTATATATGCTTTGGACGCCTCTTGGTATACATTCCCTTCATCCATGCTCTATCATATTCCTTAGCCACCCATCCTATCCTCATCTAGTTATCTCCTTTATCTTCCCATCCACTAGGTCTTCCATCCCTGTGCCTCATCATACTATGACATATCTAGAGTGGGGCATCTACTTCCCTTTGTGATATAGTCATGAGACATCCATCTATCACAACATCCCTTCCATCTCCCCATCCTTATCTCTGTATCCATTTATCCTAGCATCCCTTTCATCTCCCAATCCTTATATCCCTATCCATCTATCACAACATCCCTTCCATCTCCCCATCCTTATCTTCATATCCATCTATACTAGCATCCCTTTCATCTCCCAATCCTTATATTCCTATCCATCCAAACAATCCCTCCAATCCCCCATCCCTATATCTCTATCCATTCTTTCATCTTTATCCTCATCCCATCTCACAATCCCTAGCTCGGGGTGGATCCGCCCCCTCCCGGGGCGACTCCGCCCCCTGCCGTGGAAACTTCGCCCTCTCCCAGGGCTACTCCACCCTCACTGGCGAGGCGAGCCCGCCCTAGCTCGGGGCGGCTCTGCCCTCTCCCGAGGTGACTCCGCCCTCACTATCAGGGCGAGCCCGCCCCAGCTCAAGGTGGCTCCACCCCCCCTGCTGGGGCTAGCCCGCCCCCTTCTAGGGCAGCTCCACCCTCTCCCGGGGTGACTCCGCCCTCACTGCCGGGGAAAGCCCTCCCCAGCTCGACGCGACTCCGCCCCCCCTGCCGGGGTGACTCCACCCTCACTAGCGGGGTGAGCCTGCCCCAGCTCGGGGTGGCTCCAACCCCCTGCCGGGGCAAGCTCACTCCCTTCCAGGGTGACTCTGCCCTCTCCCGGGGTGACTCTTCCCTCACTGGCAGGGCGAGCCTGCCCCAGCTCGGGGCAGCTCCACCCCCTGCTAGGGTGAGCCCGCCCCCTTCCAGGGCGACTCTGCCCTCTCCCGGGGTGACTCCGCCCTCACTACTGGGGCTAGCCCACCCCAACTCGAGGCGGCTCCGGCCCCTTGCCGGGGCGAGCCTGCCCCCTTCCAAGGTGACTCCGCCCTCTCCCGGGGTGACTCCACCCTCATTGCCAGGGTGAGCCCGCCCCAGCTCGAGGTGACTCCGCCCCCTGTAGGGGTGAGCCCGCCCCTTTCTAGGGAAACTTTGCCCTCTCCTGGGGAAGCTCCTTTTACACCCTCATCGTTATCACTTCTACTTCTTTTACACATCTTTTCAATCTCGTATCCTTTCTCATCATTCATCTACCCATCATATCATCCTCCCAATTCATCTTTTTGGATAACTATCCCATCTCTGAGCTTTGTGTAGTCACCATCCTCAGATCATATCCAACAGGTCTATCTTGTCCCATCATGTTGATCCAACCATTTTGTCCCCTTATCTATGGTTATCTCATCTTATAATCCTTTATCCATCATTTTTCATTGGTCGTTGGTCAAACTACGTTGCCCCTGCGCTTTCACATAGGCAAGGTTGATCACTTGATCAGCCCCCGGGGCTCCTCTATCGTCTATCATCTCTCATCGATCACCATTGTCCACTTTGCTCCTTTTGTCCATCCTATCTTTACCATCCATCAAGGTCTCCATCTTGGTCAGCCGTCAGCCTTTTACAGAACTACGAGGGCTCTGCGCTTTCACGTAGGCAAGGCTAATCTTTGATCGGCCCCTGAGCCCCTAGGTCTTTAGGGTGTGTCAGTCTCATGTCTTGTGTCATGTCATCAAGCTATGCCCTTATCTAGCTGGTTCTTAACAAACAAGATCCACTTGTATCAGTAGATCCAATCAGTCTTGAATATCCTGTGTCATATCGATCATTTAGTTTAGTATGCATCATCTTTGGTCTCAACAGAATGCATCCTTCCTAATAGACCTCATCAACCCCATCCATCCCTTTTGATCCTATGGCAAAGGACGTTTGAACTCGATTGCAATATTTTTATACGTTTGGCTTTTGTTTATCATTTGAGCTCCCTATCATCACTTGTCAAGGCCGCCATGATCCATCATATTATGTTGTGTTTTGATTGGTCGACATAGGGGCATATCTTGATCTTTTTATGTCTATTTTTGTCTTCTTGGTTGTCCCACGTAGTACCCACCAAGATCCCCGAGGTCTTGTGTTACGTTGGGGCATCCTTTTGTGCTTGTGGTTATCTCAATACCTGGCTCAACCAAAGTCTTCGTGACTTTGGGGTGTTGGAATAGCCTTCTTGTCTGTTGTGTTTGTTTCATGCATTGGACACTAATACGCCTTGGTTCCACATACCCTGGAACTTGGTGTCTTATGCTATAGCAAAACTTAATGCTCCGAAGATGGCAAATTGCATTAGGATTGTATTTCATTTTCCATTCTATCGTCTTGCATGTATCCCCCCATCCATTCATCCTTCATCCTTATTTCACATCTCTATCCAATCCCCATCCATTCCATTTAGCCTAAATAATCTCATCATATCCTTGGTCTTGTTACTAGCCTTGATCCAATCATCATCATCATCATCCAAATGTATTTTTCCATATCCCTTCGATGTTGTTTTGGGATGTATCCTTCGCTTGTCAACAACACTTTCATCATCATCATCATCGGGAGGTACTCTTCCCTATCCTTTAGTGGTGTTTTGGGATGTATCCTTCCCTCATCAATACCAGTCATTGGGATGTATCGTTCCCTATCCTCATGTCATTTTAGGATCTCTCATTCCCTCCTTGACAACACTCCATCCATCATCAACCCCTTTTGGCTTGTACCTTGACTGGGGCAACATCATCTTCGTCTTTGCATCCATTTGTGCTTCTCAACATCTTGTAGCCTTTCCATCCTTTAATATCGACCCCTTTGCATCCTCTTCCTCATCTCCCATTTCATCATCTCATCCATTTTGAGAGCACATCCGTGTTCTCTTGAACCCACATGTCCTCTCGAGGGGGCATCCTCAAACCCTACTCTTCATCTTCACCCCCATCATCTTTCATCCCTTTGATGACTGGGGCATCTTTCTCAATCTAACCATCGTCTTCTAGGATCTATATTTTAATATTCTTTGAAATGATGCTACTTCGTAACACCATCTCAAAGAGGGGCAAAATGTAGACACCTAAATTTGGACACTTAATTTATCCAAATTTATCACTCCTCCGTCTAAACATCCTATTATTTGCATTAAGTAATATTACTATTATTTAATTAATATCCTTAATTTTGCCAAATCCCTAAGGTATTTAATTAATAATTAAATACCTTACCCTCATTAATCCCCTTTTCATCAAATGAATTAAATAAATATTACATTTATTTAATTCCTCACATGTCATTTTCATCTAATCCTAATCCATCTCTTAATCTCTTCATTAAGGATGTGCACATGCCTAATCTTTGATTAGGATGTGTCACATCCTCCAACTTTCAAGTTGGCTTCTAATCCTCATTAACCCTAATTATCCTCTAATTACTAATTAGTCAAACCTAATTAGTACCTTGGTCAACTCTCCCCATCCCCCAAGGAATTTTTAATTCCTTTTTATTCACCCTAGGCTCCTCTCTTCCCCATGTGAATTTTTAATTCACTTTTATTCCTTCTAGAATCCCCTTTTTCCATGCATCTTCTAGAACCTTTGACTTGTCACATCAAGTCACATGTGACAAACTCCCACCTTTTTGGAGACCCTCTCTTATCCACTAGATTCTCCCAAGCATGTGAATTTTTAATTCACATTTATTCCTCCAAGGAATCTTCTCATCTCTCAATGTACTTCCAAGGTACATGTCCTTCCTCCACATCATGTACCTCCCTTCCACATCACCTACACATCATCTCACCCTTAGCCATCTCACATTCCACATGTCAAAATGTGAGGGATTGTGAGTCCTCAACTCACCTTAGCCCTTCATCTTGACCTTGTTGGATAAATCCCAACCATTGAATTCTCTAGAGAATTCAAGTTTCTCTATAAATACCCCATCCTCTAAGGCATTTCAAAAGACTTAGCCATTTTGCAACTAAATGCTGCCATTTTGTGCACTCATCTAGCCATCAATTTTACCCATTTACATTTGCATTCAAGCACATTCAAATCCTTCATTTAGCCACATCAAGAGCCATCAAGGAGCATACAAATCAAATCCAAATCAAGGGCCAACCAAGGAGTTTTAGCTGCGAAAAGGGAGGTATATCTATTTGTCTTCATTTAACACTTTCCTCTTTGCATTTACAAATTCCTTAGGCTAATCTTGAGGTGTTTCCTTATGTTTTTCCATTGCATTTTAATTGCTTAGAATAGGTTAAACATTTTGGTATCATAGAATGCCCTTTGATCTTATGGAAATCACAATACTCATTTTCTTTGTACCATGCTAGTTTAGGTTTGGATTCGTCGAGAGGCTTGGTCACAGGATATGTGATCGAGTAATTAGCCTATAGAAGCCTATTGAACACAATACTTAGGGGCTCCCATAATTGAGTGAATTGGCATTTGTTATTCCCTTGATTATTTTGATTGGACTGCTGAGGAGGACAAGGTGCCCCCTGTGGCACAAAAATATCATTAGGAATCAATTGTTGCGAAGAGGCATATTGCAACCTCTGTGAGGTATTCACTACCTAAACATGTTTAGTGTCAGTGACACCATCATTGACTACATTTTTGTTTTTATTCCAGTAGCGAGATTTGTCACCAGATGATTTGTCCTTGTCAATATTGTGCAGTTTGATTTTCCCTTCCACGACAAGTGCTCTCTCAAGAATGGGACCCTTTTCAATAACCTTTGCAAAGGTGGTGATGCAGTGAAGATTAAGATTATACACCATATCAGGATAAGCATTGGATATGAAGAGAGATACCATTTCCTTCTCACTAGGGGGAGACTTCATGCGACTAGCTACTAAACGCCACCTTTGTAGCAGCTAGAAAAAGTTTCTCCCTCATGCTTATTTTCCTTTAGGAGATCCAAAGTATCAATGTCCTTCTCCAAGTTGAAGGAGAAATGTGTGACAAATTGCTCCAAAATATCTGCGAAGGAAGAAATTGACCCCTTCTTAAGACCCATAAACCAATCTAAAGCTGGCCCCGCTAAGTTCCTGGGGAACAATCGCAGGAGGTAATTGTCGCTATGCTAGACATCTTGGCATTGCACATAGAATTATTGAAGATGGGATTTTGGATCTTTGGTTCCTTTGTATTTTTCAAATTTAGGCATTTCAAAGTGTTTTGGAAAAGGAATGAGTGAAATTGAGGGATCAAATAGGTAAGGATAAATCTTCTCAAACTTGAAAGACTTTTTAGATGTACCTGCTTGTAAGTTTTTTAGTGTGGCCTTCATTTCTTCCCACTCCTTGTTAATGGGTGGTACCTAAGGTTGATTAGACAGGATGGATTGGTTATACGGAGGATATTACAGATATGATGATGAAAAAACAAAGGAATTTTTATTATATGAAGGCGGAGGTGTGTATGAAGGCATAGGATGATATTGATGGGTGTAGGTGGATTGTGGCTGCTAAGTGGCATAGGATTGCTGATAATATGGAGGATTTTGATAATAAGAGGTAGAGGCCCCTTGTTGGTAGGATGGAGGTGCTTGATAGTATGAGGTGGAAGCATCTTGTTGATATGATGGTTGTTAATCAGATGAAGGCTATTGTGATGCATAGTATGGGTTGGACTAATAATTATAGGCGGTGTATTGTTGTGAAACATATGGTGGTTGTTGGGGATTAGGCTGCTGATAGGAGGTGGAAACAACATGTTGGTATGGTGGTTGTTGATAAGGTGGTTGTTGCTGAGGCTATTGTAGAACATGATGCGCATGACCAGGATTTGGGTTTGATGTGGTGGTTTGTGTGTAAAGTGAGTTGTTCAAGTGATACATGTACTGTGTGATGTTTTGCGGGATATGCTAGTGAGATGGCAGTTGTTGTGTCAGGATTTGCATGTGTTGATGAGATGGTTGTGCCCAAAGGGGAAGAGATGGGATATTAGGATGTTGGGTGACTTGCGGTTGTTGGAATGGTGGATTTTGAGGGGGCTATGTTGGATTACCATGTAGTTGATGTAGAGGTTGTCGTGGTTGCACTGTCGGGATGGGAATATTTTTCTGTGGAGGTTGTTGTTGTGGTGTTTGATGTGGAATGGTAGTATGTGAAGGGTTACCTTATGGTGGTTGCTATTGTGATGGAATATTTCCCTAGGGTAGTTGTTGGGGAATGAACGGATTGGATACGGGTGTGGACCCTGGAGGTGGTGGTAGGAAAGTGTTTCCCCCAGTATTGATGAGTGTTTGACATAGCTAGTTTGGAAGAGGTGGTGCAGATAGAATGGGAGTTAGACCTTGCGAGTGGCGGCGGTGACAAATTTTGTAGCATACCATAGGCAAGGGGGTCATTGGGATCAGGACCCAACTGGGATGCTCCTGCAACAGTGATCTTAGGAGGGGGGTGGACCTCATGGAGGATGACGTTCCCGAACCCTTCTTGATACCAATTGTCTATAGGAGGACCCTCATGGACATACAAATTTCTTGGAACATTCGGTGAGGTCTGGGGGTCTTAAGACATGGGCGCAGGTGGTGTAGTATTGACATATTTGGATAATTCAAAATTTGTCAGAGGTTTGACACCTTTCATTAGCAAGGTGGCAAGGATTTTATCCCCACATTCATTGAGTACACGTTTAGTCATCTAGAGATTAGTGGGGTTATTGAGATATTCGTCGATAGTGACTTCAAGCTGGATGACCATGTTCTCATCACCAGGAGGTGATGTGGTTTGGACTTCAGTGTTGGATTGGGTTGAACCACTATTGTTGGGATCCTAAGGAATATTCTAGGTTCCTTGGCTGTTGGGATCGTGAGGAATGTTCTGGGCACCTTGACCTTGTTGCTCTGCCATTTTCTTTTTTGCTTGCGATTGGGTTTGAATGGGCATGAAAGTGAAAAACTACTAGGTGAACTAGGATGAGACTAGACTCTAAGATGCGATGCAGAGACAACCTAAGTGATGATTGAAGGATTGATTGGATTGGATGAGGGATCGTTTGATTGGATGATTGGATGGGGATATGATTGTATTGGATTGGATTGGTTTGATTGGTGATAGGAAACAATTGACAAGATTAGATGATGGATTAGATAAGATGATGGAAGGGATTCTAAACCAACTTCAGAAATCACCCTAGGTGACTTAAGGTGTTGCTTGATCATATTAGAGGACAAATAGATGATTACGACATTGAATCCACCTCAAGATGAAAGTGGATTGATTAGGATGAAGATAATGACTGACTCGGGACAAATGAAAATCTTGAGCAAATGTGGATGATGACGATCAAATTTAGACACCTAAGCCAATTTGGATAATAAACTCTAAAAAAATGTTTAGGGGATTCAAATTGAGAAAAAGATGATAGATACATAACCTAGAGATGTTCTAAGACGTGTCTATATGATTCAGACGATGAACGAATGACCTTTGGAAAATACAGATGGACTAAAGTGAAGATGACGAGTGAATGGAAGGTGATAAAAATTTTGCGATCACAGTAAATGACTTGGAAAACAACAAGCTTTTAGTGGTCCCAAGGATTCACTCTTTGGAATTTGTATGGGGAACATATACACCTCTGTGTATAGAAACTTTGCTTGTTTATCACACAAATTTTCATGTCCTTTGTGAGGAAATTCGCCTCTATGTCAAGGAAATAGACTTGACAATTGGACAAATAGAATCTGCTAATGGGGAATCAGACTTGACGAATGGACAAATGGACTTGACCAAACAATGAAACAGACTCGTCTAATAGGTAAACAGATGAACAGAGACTTGAATGAAAGATGGGATTAGTTGTTCAAAGAACAAATTCGCCCAAACTAATGGCAAATTCACCCAAGGATGTTGCAAATTTTCCTGTTCCCAGGGAATGGGTGAATTTGATGACTCAGGGGACTGATGGGGGACTGAAACAGTAATCAAATTCACCTCTTATGGAAAAACAAGCAAATTTGATGACTAACGGACTGACAGAATGACTCAGATAGCAAGCAAAATCACCCCTTTAGGGATCAAATTCGCCCAAACAAGGAGAAATTTTTCCTATTCTATGGAGAACAAGCGAATTTGATGGGAAACAACCAATAAAAATGACTCAAACCAAAAATAGGATCGCCCCTTTGGACAACGGGTTCATCCCAAATGGATGCAAATTCGCCCCTAACAAAGGAAAATTCACCCAAATGACTGACTTGGATTGAACTAGATGAGGAACAACAAATTGTGGCAAAGGAAAAAATCATAACAAAGAACAAACAAAAGGAAATGCTGACTCAACTGAAAAGAAAAGCACTAGTATCTCACAAAAAGACATGCCAAACAACAAAAACCTAAAATTAGTGAGAAGGGTTTGCAAACACGGGCCTCTATCTAGGCTGAACAAGGCTATCTCATGAGTCCCTGATATATGAATGGTACGTGGGGCACAACTGTGAACACCAGCCTATCACAAGCATGAGTCAAGAGCCCCAACAAGGTACTAGAAACTCGGACCAACTCTTCACATCTTATCTAGGTATCACCCTAGCCTCGATGCTCTACCAGACACGACACAACTGGATTAGGTTATAGATTTGGCTCTCCCCCCTTTATATACCCCATCGGTAACACGTGGTTGGGATCATCCCTTGGGGTGATGAAATCCCCAAGCAAGTCCCACTAAAGGAAGAAGATACTAGATGTTTTTGGTTGGTCCCTAGGCTCATACATAGCGCAAGGGGAGAGCTTTGATGTACTAGCACCTCCTAGGTTGACACAAGTGGACTAGGGTGAACTACAATTTCTCATCACCCAGGATTGCCAAATGGCACAATGGGATTGGATACGTCAACATCCCACTCTCAAACACAACAAGTAAATTTGATCCTCTAATTAGTTCTACATGTGCCTAGATTAGTATGAAAAACAACAAGCAAACTAAACTAAAAGAGTTGAGACCGATCATTCTGCAAGAAAACGCTAGTAGTTTTGAACCTCTAACCTTGGACGAATAAGAAATAGCTACACAAAACATTAGTGAAAAGAAAACACACTCACAAACAGACAAGTTAGCGGGTCAGTACTTGAAAACAAAAACAAATAGAAACTAAAAACTAAAAGTTTAGGTCTCTGTCTTACCTCAAATTTTCCTCTATTTGAGGCAAATTTGCCTGTTCTGATGGAAAATTTGGCCCTTTACTGAGCAGATTCGCCTATTTACTGGTCAAATTCGCCTATCTAGACTCAAAAAAATTTCATCTGTCTTAGAAACCAGAAGAAAATTCACCCCTTTGCAGGTGAAAATTCGTCTATTTACTGAATAGGGAGAAAATTCGCCCAAACTTGTCAAATGGGTGAATTTGCAAGAGGAAGATTCACCTCTCTTGCAAGCAGATTCACCTAAACAGGTGAAAAATTCACCCCTTAAGGGTGCAAACTCACTCATTTAGGGCGTATTTTCCCCTGTGTAAACCTGAACCTGTAAAACTTGAAACAATAGAGAACGTGAAAGAACAGACCCGTTTGTGGGTCCCACCGAGCATGCCAAAAATGTGTGCAGTGTGTTTTCTAACCTAAAATTTTGAAAAACGAAATGAAATGCAAAGAAAGAACAACACAAAACAACACCTCAAGATTAGCTGAGTTAAACTTGAACAAATGAAAGATGAAAACAAGTAGATTACCTTGCCCAAGTTGATTGGTTGGTTGGCCCTATTGAATCGATTGTTTGTGTGCTCCTTTGGATAGAAAATCACATAAAACTAGATGCAAAATGATGTAGATGCAATGGGGGATGCAATGGTGAAGGTGGGTATTTGGATAAGTGCACAAAATGGATGCAAAGTGAGCTTGAAAGTTGCAGCAATGGAGGATGCAAAAGTTGAGTGCTTGAGAACTTAATTACTTGAATGCTTGAATGTGTGAATGAATGAAAATGAGGTCAAAATCCTCTATTTTTAGGGGAAAGTCCTTTAAGGAATGGAGGGCTAGGATTTAGCCACCATGGACAAGATGAAGGGCTATGGTGAGTTGATGACTCACAATCCCTCACATCTTGCCATGTGGCAATGAGGGGTCAAAGGGGAAGGTGAGGTGGAGGTACTTTTAAAGTACCATTGGGATTGGGACAAGATCTCCTCATAAAGGAGGTCCTTGTCCCCATGTGGGAGATGTGACACATGAGGAATTTAAAATTTCTCAAGAATACACATTGGGAAGAGAAGAACCTTGAAGGAATAAATGTGAATTTTTAATTCACATGATGTGAAGGTACTTGAAAGTACCTTGGGATTGAGACAATATCTCCTCATAAAGGAGGTCCTTGTCCCCATGTGGGAGATGTGACACATGAGGAATTTAAAATTCCTCAATAACCCACATGGGGAAGAGGAAAACCTTGGAGGATTAAATGTGAATTTTTAATTCACATGGGGAAGAGGTTGCCCTGGATAAATGGAGAAAGTATTTATGATGGTTGACTTGGAGGTATGCCATAAATGGCATGAGGATTAGGTTGACCTAATCATATGATTAAGGTTGTACAAACAGATGATTAAAGAGGCTAATGAAGGATTAAGGACAAGTTGCAAGTTATGGAGGATGTGACATTAATCCTGATTAGAGGTGTGCACATCCTAATCAAAGATTAATTAAACTAATATAGATTAAAGGGGGATTATGGAGGATGGGACAAGTAGAGAGAAAAAGAGGAATTTAAAATTGATTTAAATTCAAAAGGCCAAATGACTAAATTAAATAAATTGATGTATTTATTTAATTTAGAGAGGAAGGGGGGAAAGATAAAGTATTTAATTATTAAATTAAATACCTTAGCAACCTTAGGAAAAGGGAGAATATTAATTAAGTAAATCATTTAATTAATATCAATGGGGGAGTTGAAATAGATGAATAAAGGGGATGAATTTTACCATATGGGAGTGGTGAAATTCGGATGTCTATAATTTCTATTTGGTATCTTTATTTTGTTCTTGATTGCATTTATTTTACCATTCTGCGTATCACAGTGTGTTTCCCATCAGTTTGCATTTCTTAGATTTAGCATCAATAAATCATCTTTCTTTTTCAGTTTATTGTATTTAGACATCATACTTAGATACATTGTATCCCTATCTACGTTAATCTTGAGTGTAGAGATTAGCATTTTGGGCCCACTTCTCTCCTTCTAGGTGACAAACCCTAGAAGTGTTAGAGCATTTTGGACACCCAAAATCAGTGTCCACACCACCAAAAATAGGTGAATTGGTGCGCAGTGGTAAAGGAAGAAAATTCAGAGCATGAGAGTAAGGGGGTTGTTTTGAAAATAGAGGCAGATTGATAGAAGAGAGTATTTTGCAACACAAATATATTTGTGTAATCTGTTTGAATTGAATTTGTATTTGCGAAAGATAGTTATTTGAAATGGAGGAAATACTTTTATCTCTATAAATTGCATTTGTTTGAGTTTTGAAAAAGTAGAGGGTAGCTCTACATCAGTGAATGTTTATTTTGTCCACTTTATGCCTGATGTGTGTCTTTTAGCTAGCGGATTTTACGTGATTATGTATGCATTAACATGACTGTCTTGTGCAAGAAATTTTATTTGTTGTTCAAATCTTCTTTCCCTAAGGGAATATCCATGTGAATTGAAGATTATGCTTACTTTAAAATATCCTTTTATAATTATAGTTTGTGTAGACACCTAAATTTGGACACTTAATTTATATAAATTTATCCCTTTTCGTCTACGCATCCCTTTATCCGCATTAATTAATTAATACTGCTATTATTTAATTAATAGTTTTAATTCTGCCAAATCCCTAAGGTATTTAATCAATAATACCTTATCTCTTTAATCCTCCTTCCATCAATTAAATTAAATAAATATTCCCTTTATGTCACATCCTCCATCATCTTTATCTAATCTTAATCCTTCTTCTAATCTCATCATTAGGATGTGCACATGCCTAATCCTTGATTATGATGTGTCACATCGTCCAACTTTTGCAAGTTGGCCTCTAATCTCTCTTAGCCACCTAACCCTCCTCTAATCCTTCATTACTCTTCCCCATGTGATCTTTGACTTGTCACATCAAGTCACATGTGAAATCTAACTCTCTTCTAATCTTCATTAATCAGTCTAATCAAGTGTTTGCACAATCCTAATCACTTAATTGAGTCAACCCTATTAAATGCTTTTCTTTTTTGACAAGGCATCTCCACTTCCCTATGTGAATTTTTAATTCACCTTTTAATCCCCCAAGGCACCCAAAAGGAATTTTTAATTCCTTCACTTCTCCCCACATGTCCACTTATTCTTTATTCTTTCCCATCTCCCCATGAGACTATTTGAGGAATTTTTAATTCCTCACATGTCCTCTCACCCACATGGGGACAAGGACATCCTTTATGAGGATATCTTGACCAAATCCCTATGGTCCTTTGAAGTACATCCATGTCATGTACTTCTCTTACCTCTCATCATCTTTCTTAAGCCTCTCATGCCACATGTCAAGATGTGAGGGCTTGTGAGTTCTCAACTCACCTTAGCCCTACATCTTGATATTTGGTGGCTCAATCTTGGCCATCCATTTCCCTAGAGATTTCCAAAATCTCTATAAATACCCCCTCTTTTCTCTCATTTTAGGGGAGATCATTTTGCTAGCCAAACTCTTGCAATTTTGTTTCTCAACCTACACTTAGCCATTTTCATGTTTTTATCCACTTGCACTCATCCTCACAACATCATTTAGCTTGCATCTTGTGCCATCCAAGGAGCATACACATCCAAGATCGAAGGGCCAACCAAAGGATCAATTCGAGACAAGGTATAAGGTTTCATTTTGTTGCTTTCATCTTGTGTTGTTTCCAACTTAGGCTAATCTTGAGGGGTAGGTTGTTTTGGTGTTTATTTGCACTCTCTTACTTGCTACTTGTTTTCTAACGCTCACATTCGACCTATCACAGTTTGAAATCATTATACTTTAGTAGGCATATTTAGTATAGTGCATATGTGTCCTAAAGTGAGGTCAAAATGTAGTGTAGGTGTAGCATCATAAATTGTCACCCTTGACAATTTCATACTATTGTTTGCTCCCCCTAAATTATTGAGCCTAATTGGATCCCTAATTTCTTAAAATTATGCATTCTATAGCCCATTTGTACCACTTTTCAAGAAATTACAAGCATTGAACAAATACAAGCAACTAATATTTTTCCCCTGATACATTGTGTCCTGGAGAATTGAGCCAAGACCCATTCACCCAAGGGTGAATGGTTCCCCCTATTCTATCGAGGAACAATTTTTAATATGTTGGAGTGGCCATTTGAACATTCAAATTTCAAATTTCAAATTATGGCTATCAAGATTCAATTCTCGAGAAATTAGAGAAATGCCTATAAATACCTAGTCTTTGCATCATTTGAACATTAACAAGAATAAATCTAACATTAACAAGAAAAATATTGGAAAAATTATGATCAAGAGCACTATCAAGCAAGTCAAGAGCAGCATTTTAGAGCATTATTACAACAATTCAAGATCCTAACATCATATCAAATTCTATGTGAGTTCATGTTGTCATTATTTTATGAAGGCTAACATTTGTAGGTCTCCAAAGAATTAAATCATTCAAGAAAGAAAGATCTAAGTCCTTGAGGTGATTTTTATGACTTCAATCCTTCAATGAAGCCATTGAAGGGTGGTGAATTGTAGCACTTAGTGATTTCATCATTCCTTCCATTTTTCATTGATATTGCCATTGTGGAAGTGGAAACACTTACATAGGGTTTGACTGAGGTAAACCCCTAAATCTCCAAGCATTTCCCTGTTTGAATGTGAAGGTTATAAGTTTGAAGAGGATTGAAGAAAGATTGAAGAAAAATTGTTCATTGTTGCATTCAAAGCCCTACATCTTGTCAAATCATAAAAACTCAATTATAGATTTATCTGACATCATTCTGATAACTTTGCAACCAGAAATCAAAAGCTCGGGTCTATCATTAGAAAATCCCAAAATTAGAGAAGGATACCCTATTAGAGACCCATTCACCTAGGGGTGACCCAGTCCTACTACAACACTTAGATCCAACTATTTTTGATAGGTACACATCACTCTACACTTCCCAGATCTACCTGCAAATTGTTGTTTTTGTCTGTGTATTTCCAAAATATTGCATTTTATGTATTAGGGCATATAGTATAATTAGGTTAATCAATTCTAAATCATTCCAATCCATTTCCAGTCCCTTAAAGAAGGAGATCTGGGTCTGATTGGCTTACCTTCATGGTTGATAGTAAATATAATCACCTTGTTGATCTCCCTCTTTAATGAAATGTTGCAAAAGGGCCCCCTTTAATATCCTAGGTTCTTTGCATTAAGGAGGTCTAGGATCCCTTTTTCACCATTTTAGTAGGAAATTGCATACCTTTCAATTTCACACTATGTAATGTCCTCCCTTTTGGGTCATGATTTAGAAATAGTTTAAATGTAAAATGTTAACACCAGAATACCTTCTATCTAGTGAAATTATGATGATATCAGGTTTTTTTAGTTCCTTTTTCCTAGATGAGAGTGCTACACATATATTTCTACACGACACACTAATTCCTCGTGGAAAATCCTGATTTAAGGGGTCATTGCAATGTTACATCCCCAAGGATATTTTGAATGTAACACTCTTGTGTGGAAATCCCACTTGGCATAAAATTCATGACTTGCTATTTTTTAAAAAGGAATATTTTTCTCTCATGCTATGCTTTTGGATTTTGTTTTGCAACTTTCTTAAATTTTTTATAGGTTTTGAACCTGGACAACATTATTTCAACACTTTTCATGTCATTTCTTGGTGGTGATATTGAGCAAGACAATTATATTGTAGCTTTGCACTTCACTTTGGAGGTTGTTTGCAACTTCTTGGTGATAGATTATAATTTAGAAGGGTGGACTAGTAGGATCAATTAGGTTCATCTACATGTAACAAATAAAGGAAATATTTTTCAAAATTTACATATGTGTGGTTGTGTGTACAATAATGCAAATTGGATGCATATAGGTTATGTCAAAGTAACTAGTATGAAATGCAAAATTCATAAAAACTAAGGCACCTAAGGTTATTACTAACCAACCGCACCTCAATCAAAAAACCAATAATGAGTTGGGATGTAGATAATATGACTAAATATTGGAATATACTTATTATATGTAATTATGACTATGAAGCTATGAAAATTGTATTCTAGAACATACAAAACTAGGAAGTGGGGTATTGAATACACTTGAATTGAAGTGTGATAGTTAGGAAGTATGCTAAAAATTTGATTATAGATAATCAATGAAAATTTGGGACTTTTGGAGGTAAGGACCATGGTGGTAGATTCTTGAAGGACTAATAAGAAGGCCAAGTCTAGGACAACCTTGTCTAGGTATCTGGTGAAGATGTAAAAAAATTTAGGTAGCTTGGGGTCTATGTAATAGACCCTATAAGAAATGGAAACCTATTTGTGAGCAATAGAGGAAGGATAATTATTAGAAAACCTATAAGATGCCAATGTGAAAATTAAAATAGTAAGAGATAAGGAATGCCAAAATGTGTTCACTTGATAAATAAGGTTATGGGGATGGATCTAGAAATGCCTCTTGTAAACATCATAAGGAAGGCATTCCAAGGTTTTTATCATTATACCTACATATTAACCCTAAAAATAAATTATAAACCTAAAGTACTATATTTGAGATTAAATCGACAAAAAAGAATGTTTATACATGATAAGTCACAATTTATTTTATCATGAATAACTTTGGAAAGGTATCAAGGACATTTATAATTTGAATACAAGATAATATAGATCTTAAAAAAAAAATTGGAAACCAAATACAAAGGCAGATAGCCAATATTATAGCCAAGTATAAAGAGGGATAACTGTTCAAACAAGGTTGGGTTGTCCTTGGATGGAAAGGTCCTTATAAGACTTGAACTTGTGAAATTTAGTGCTTTGGAATGGTCAAGTTGTATTGGTAGTTTATCTCTATTAGTTTCTCTAATATGCTATAGAGTTTTCAAAAATAAAAATACAACACAATATCCTCTAATGGTGGACCCTACAAAAATAATCACTATAATGGGATTTTAGCTTAGTGAGTCCCATTATGGATGTTCAAACATGAATACATATTATGCATATAATGCAAAGTAATTAAAATAAATAATATATGAAGGAAACTAATTTTGAATCACATTAAAGCCAGTAAACATTTAGTACAAATCTTCAAGGTGCATGGAAACACATTAAGAAAGTTGGAATGGGAGAAAGAGAAAGGATAAAAAATATTTTTGGCTAAGTATGATTTGTGGGTTGATAGGGGTGATCCCACAATAGTGGGTTACACTTTTTGGCCAAACTTGACATTGAACTGAACCTTTTTAACTAAATCTTCATGTTTGGACACCTATTGTTGCTAAACCATGAGGAATTTGAAGATGATGCAAACTAGTGATTTGTGACATTTGGTTTGTAGATTCTAAATATATATTTTTTAAAAATTTTGGAATCAAATTTCTTTTCTTTTTTGATCTCCTTTGATAACTAGTTTTTAATAGTAAACAACATTTTAAAAAAGTGATGTTTACTGTATAACACATAACATTTTTTCTATGAAGGATAAAATTCTACTTTTTTCGAATTTAAATTTGTAACTATGATATCTAGCTCCTTCATTTGGTTTCATAGTGTTTTATTGAACACTTTTTTCTTAATTAAGTTTTGAAGTCAAACCAATTACAATTTAGACATAGGTTTACTGTATTACACATAGCTTTTTTGTATGTATCAAAATTCTTCTTTTTTTTGTTGGGTCAAGGACATAAATACCAAGAACATAGATATTTTTCAAAAAAAATAGTAATATACTATTTTTCCACATGTGCAGAACAGAGAGCTCGATTTTTGGTGAAAAACCTACATTCACAAGAAATAAAAAATAAATATAATAATCAAATTAAATATATTTAAAATTATACTTTTTGGGAAGCTTATAATAAGGACTACACACTTACAAAACATAAAATTTAAATGAATTCATTTGATCCCACAAAAGGTAAATCAAAAGTGGTTTTTTACTAGCATTTTGATAGGTGTAGAGGAGACTCCATTATAGGTATGGTTTAAAACTAGCAGGGTTTTATCCAAGGGGGTTTAATCTAAGGGGTTTTGATCAAACCCTCTTAGATTAAAATCCTTTAAATGGAACCTTTCAAGGCTTAAATCATTATATTTTCTAAAAATATGTGATTTCAGCAAAAATCAGGATGTCCCAGAAAGTGTAACCCATTATTGTGGCAGCACCCATATATGACTTTTATAAAGAGTGAAAAACTTAATTTGAAGTATCTTTAATGGATTTTTGACATGATTTAAGCTAGGACCTTAATAAGGTTTAAAGAATTATGCTCAATCTTGTTGGGTGGATGGTCAGTATGTCTAGATGGAGAAATGTGATTTGGGTGATCAAAGGGGAATGAAAGGGGATGATCAAAGGTGATGAGGTTGTTGTAGTGGTTTCAATGGCTCACCATTTAATTCTTATCAATTTAGGTGGTGGCCATGGGGGATCTACAATATGGTCTTGAAATTTGAAGGTAGCAAACCTCTCCTAATGGATTCTAATCTATCTTAAGGTTTGATAAACTTGAAATTAAATCTACTCTATTGATATATTAAAATTGGACATACTCTTTTATCAAAAATAAAATAAAATTGGACATACTCTTATCAAAAATAAAATAAAATTGGACATACTATAATGGAAACTAAATATAGTAAAATAAAACACATTGTCAAAAATTAAATGTGCTGAATTGAATACATTACTAAAAATTAAACTAGACTCCTTAGTTTGGAATAGTAAATAGAATTTACAAGAAAACTAGAAATAATGAAAATAATTTCTTTTTTTTAGGTGAAACGTGTAGAGCCTGTATAATATATTAATATTAATAAATAGCTACAAAATTTCCATGAGTGACAAGAGAGCAAAAATTCCAAAATGAATTGAGCAACTATAAACATTCATCTACTACCTATACTCCATGTGTAGAAACTACTACTTCCTTACATATGCAACCTAATAATGAAAATAAACTATTTTTATCCTTTTCTAGTTAAATTCCTAGATTTATTTTTAAAATAAGCATATGATAATTAAAAAATAAATGATTATGGAGTTGAAGTAAACTACATAAATAATGAAATGCAATATTGTAAAAATAAAATATCACAAGATTTTACCCTTCAAGTGAGTGGGCCATACCCTCCTTTTGGTTCAATCCATTACTCCTTGTATGATATCAAGTTTTTTTCTTATTTTTCATAGATTATGAATAAACATATCTTTACAAAATAAGTTGTTTTTTATTCTCTTCTCAAACTAGACTTGTGATATAAAAACGAATCATAGATATCCCTATCCTTGTTCTCAATGAACTTAAAAACATAGATAATTAATAGCTTAATCCCGCTAGATCTTAAATCATGAAAGTTATTTTATTGCTTTACACAAATGCATGAAGGTTGAACTTAATTGAAGATTTCTATTGATCTTAAATCAAGGTGGTGCTTAATCTTAAATCATGAAAGTTATTTTATTGCTTTACACAAATGCATGAAGGTTGAACTTCAATTTTTTATTGAAGATTTCTATTGATCTTAAATCAAGGTGGTGCTTAATACAATCAAATTAGACTGCTTTAGATTCTTGAGATTAGATTAAAAGATAAATACCTTAGACATTTTTATTAAAGTATTTGACTAATTAAAATTAGTAAAATAAAACATAAAAAAATGTGTCTTCAAGTTAGAAACTCAAGAATCTTGTACACCAATTGTGTTTAGCTAAAATCATTGAAGGTCAACTTATACTCTATAAAGCACATGCCAAAATTATTGGGGCAAGTGGCAGGGATTGTCACTACTCCAAGTTTGTAGGGTCATGATGTTGCACATTCCAGAGCCATTTAGGTAAGTCTAGAGATGACTGAGTTTAATTCCAAAGCTAGTTTTATCCATTCTAGAGTTTACTATAACAATTTTAATAGGATAAAAAAGTTTCAAATTTTTCATTCTTTAGTTCTATAGTTTGTTGTTGCATTCAAGCCCTATATTTATCATTAAAAAAAAATGTATATAGAAAATAAGATTGTACAACTATTAAGACATGCTTACATGAAGAAGAAATAAATACATAAGCACGTAATATATTCTATTTTATAATAACTTCAAGTATTTTAGTCTTATAATAAGTTCATCAAAATAGTTATTTTAATATAAAACATAAAATTTCTTTAAAAAATGAGACATTATTTCTTTGTCATAAAAGGGATTGGTTATAAATGTTTGGGATAATACATTTAGAGTTTTTGGTCTATACACTAGGAAAATATGCAAATTAGCTAAGAGTAGAGGTTTGGGTTGAAAATAGGATCAAATAGAAGGGAAAAGGAAGGGTGATGTATTAGAAGAGAGATGGGATGGATGAGGAAGGGGTCTCTATAGTAATTTAAGAAAAATATCATTCTTTTATAAAAACTCATCAAAATAAATTCTTACTTTACACTAAACCTTAAAAATTTAGGACCTTGTGAAGAATCCAAGTGGGAAAGTTATCAAGTGAGATAAAGATATTCTATAATATGAATCTAAAAGACAACTCTCTCTAGAAATTTCTAAACTAATGCAATACTTTCATGCTCAAGATAAAAATAGAAAACCTATACAACCAATGCAAAAAATTAGATTTCCTAAGGGATTTTTGGGATGTAAATATAATAGGTGGATAGTGATTAAAATTAATGAGATCCCATCTAAATGTTTTGTTGGGAGGATGAATGGAATTAGATGATGTATTTTGTATTAGGGTGTGACCAATGCCCTCAAATGAATTTTGAGATTACTTTCTTAGGGGATATTAGTTTGCAATGTGCCCATGTAGGGATAAGTGTGCAAGTGGGTATTTTTCTCATTTAGACATAATTTAAGGGGAAAGGTGGGTTTCAAAAACATAACAATGATAAGGATAACAAATAAATGGTAATAAAAGGGTAAAGGGATAAAAAACATAGGGAAACATAAAGTAAATGTTAGTACATAACGAGGTGTTTATAATTAAACATAAAAATCACTTAGATAGTATAAGAAAGGATTAAAACAATATAGGGAAGAGGGAAAATGGCTAGGAAATAATATATGCAAGGAAAAGAGTATCAAAACATGATACAAAACACACACATAGAAAATGGGATGAAATGGTGAGAAAAGTGTGATAAGAGTATGCAAATTTTGTTATGACAAAATGATAGTTTACCCTCTTAGGTTCTATTATATGAACATTGTTTTGATGCATAGCAAAACACACTTACATCTAGGCCTACACATGTACCCATAATTTTTTAACATGTTTTATTATAAGGTTTGAATATATCGAATAGTGGAATAAATTAGATAGTACTATGAACACACATGTGCATTTTTCTTGTCCCCACACTTTTGATTAAATATTTTGATAATCTACATGTAACACGATCATTTAACAAGCTAGAAAAGAGTCTAAAAATAGACATGAACACATTATAATTTTTAGAAGCATTATATATGATATTCTAGTGCTTTAAGGGATCCTAGAACCTTGTATATTAGGTTTCAATACCCAAGTTGAGATTTACCCACACCCCTACCATAGTTTTTTTCTCTTGTAATAGCTCTATATTTAGTTTGCAACCTTCTACAACTTTGATCAATCTAGTTCTATTAGCTCTAGATGGGGTGAAAGAATTATATTTTCTCTTTCCCCTTATGTTTATTAGTTATAGTTTCCCTTTGATTATATTGTCTCTTGTATTCTAGTAATTTATGTTTAAATTTGAAATTTTCATGTATCTTATTTTCTATTATAACATATGAATGAATTATTCAATGTACATGAAAATAAGTAGTGTGTTATATAATTTATATTCTTGTTATAAACTATTAACCATCTACCTATATTTCAATAACTCATTGGTAGAGAGGATGCCTTGCACCACTATATCCTTTATCTGATTCCAAAGGACCAAGAGAGGTAGGAGGAATAAGAGATGATGAGACACCCTAGGATCTAAGAGGAGAGAAGGCCACATATATAGGATGAGAGCCCACCCATGACTAAATCTTGTTCAATGCATTAACTTAACACCATATGTAAGGGATCATGTTGGGGTTGAGTCTATACTCAAATATAGAAGTCAATATAGGTGGATCCCTAACTCACACCAAATCTAACTTTCTTTCCTAACTAAACTCAATAAAACACTCGAGTAGTGTTCTAGGACTCACCCCTCTCCCTTAAAATTATAATATCATTGGGAGAGCTTATAAATTGGTCAAGAAAAATAATTTTGTTCCTACTATTATATTTTTTGAAGTAGGAAAGTAATTCCTTTGCATCAATTTCTAGGTTAAAAAAGAGGATAAATAGGATCTATGGTCATTGGATGTGAATAGTCACTCAAACATAAATCTTTATCAAAGTATAATATAATTAATCCAACTCAACTTCATTTTTTAATCCCACCTAAAATTTGGTGAAACTCGTGTCCTCAATTTATTTAACTCTTAATATAAAAGAACAAGTATTAAAGGAATTCAATAAAAAAATAAATACATTTACAATTTTATTTATTTATAATTTTGACAATGTTTTAGAGGATAGCTAGATTATTGCAAATCATTGCATATATATTATTTAAAAGATATTATTTATAAGGATAATTGACTAGATGGAAAACATAAGTGACAAATCCATTATCGATTATATATAGTGCAAGCTTCTATTGTATCTAGGGGAAATTTTTGCAAGCATCTCACTTCCTATCTAAACCCCATAAGATTAAGTCCTCGCTCCCATCCCCTTCCCATTCCTACCCCTTAACCAAAAATAAATAACAATCTCCCTCCCCTATTTTTATTGGCCCCTCTTCCTAGGACTTCGATTTCTTAAACAATGATAACCCTCTTTCCACTAGGTCTAGCTCTAATTATTTATGCAATACATTTCAAAAGGGTGATGGTGTTAGTAGTAAAATGAAAGCTAGGAGTCCCCTTCAATTGTTGGTAATCCTTAAGGTAGGGATAAAACTATTTCTAAAGGAAAAGGAAAATTAAATGAAGTAGAGGCTTGTAATGTTGAGGAAATTATAAAGGTACAAGGGATCTTCACTAGTACTTCTACTTGATAGGACCACAAGCCTTGTCATTCCTCCTCTCTTGAGGACATTGCCTTAGTTATTGATCTACTGGTGGATAAAAATAATGACTTCATAAGGAGATCCACAATCATGAGAAGTTCCTCACATGGTTATTTATTAAAATTAATAAAAATAAGCTAAATTCCTCCCTTTAGAGGAGTGGAATGCTAAAGAATAATTTGCTGCTCTAAAGGTGGAGGTTACCAAGAAAGATGAAAGAATTGCCACCAATGATCAAATCTCATACAAAGCATTAAATTAACACTGTATATGCTTAATTGTAATGTAAATGAAAACATAAAAAAACTAAATGAAACCTTAATCTAAAGAAATTGAACTAAATTAAAACAAACAAAATTCTTTAGTGCCGTCCCATTTTTCTCTATCCACAGAGATTCTTTTGAAGCTTTTTGGCTCTCAGATTGTGTAAGCTTCTCCAAATGGCTGCTGCAGAACGAGTATGCAAAAGAAAACTATTCTAGATGATGATGAAAGTGAAAATGCAGATGAATATGGACAGGGGCTGTAGATTATGTATAGGGGCTGTGAATTGAAAATGTCATGATTCTACTGCTATTATGCTATGATTCTATGCTATTGCTATGAAAATGCTCTATGAATGCTGGGAATACTATGCAATTTTGCCTATAATTTACTTGCTTCAAATTCTATATATGATTTTGGAGCTCCCGGCAGCTGTATTTATAGATTTTTTTGCAGGCTCCATCCCGGCTGGCAAGAATCTATGGCTATGAATTTGTCTGGTAAATTTGAATGGTGAGAGATTGAGAGGTTGAGGCTGAAATGGGGGTATGAGAGTTGGAGGAAGAATTAGTTTCAACCCAATGAACAAGTCGCACGCAAACGTAGAGAAATTCTAATTCTCTTTGGCGTCGGTTTCCTGAGTTGAAGAGTAATCCCAAATTGAAACAAAATAAGCCTAAATTTATTTAATTCTATTTTATGTTTGATATCATCTTTGAAAACTATAGTGGAATTGAAACAGCCTTTTGGAATATTTAATCATGATGTGACTTTAGAAGATTTTTGAAATATTTAGAAGAATTAATTAAATATTTTTGGAAATATTTCATTATGAATAGATTTTTGAATTGAATTAGAGGAATTTTGAAATGATTTAAAAATGAATATTGGATTAGAGGAAATAATCAAATATTTTGGAATATTTAATTACAAATGATATTTAGAAGAATTATAATATTTTAATCTTTATTTGAATAAAATATTCAAACTAAGATTATATGATAATTAATATAAATAAATTGTAACATTTATTTAATTAATTAAGAAATGAATATGAAAAGGTGATTAAATATCTAATCGAAATGAAATCATGAACAATATAAATAAATTATTTAAATTTATTTATATGTAGATAGAATCAAAAGATTTTAATTAAATATATTAAAAATATTTAATTAATTACCAGACAATGTGATATGACCATTTTTAAGTGTATACATTTTGCCCCTCTTTGAAGTGATGTGTTTTACGCATTACTTCAAAGAATTTTGAAATTTTGCCCCAAATATTGATTTGAAATGTTGATAGATGTATGCCCCCGCGAACGATGAATCGATATTAAAATTTTATTTTATTTTATTTTTATTATTTTTTATGGATTTTTATGATTTTAAAGATATCGATTTATCGTTCGAAACTTATGATATGAAGAAATTGACCTGATAAGATATGAAATGAAAATTTGATGAAGAAATTGCCCCTGGTATGTAAAAATATGATAAAATGCCCCAATTTTACCATTATATAGGTTAAAAATGTCATTTTCCATGTCATTTTCAATTTTAACCTAGTAAAATTTGCAAATATTGAGCTCTGAGTTGATAATCATGGCACTTCCAGTTCACCTGCACCATTTCGAGCGTATCCAACGTCATCAGCGGCCGGCACACTACGGACCTCCGGTATGTGTCTCGTAAATTCCTGTCTCTCAAAAATTTTGTTTTTGCGCACGTTTTTAATATTTTAATTCAAAAACATTGAGTTTTAGCGCTCTTAAAGTGTATCGTAGCGCATTTGACAATTTTCATAGCGCGTTTAATACTGTAGCGCTCTTAAGACTTATCGTAGCGCATTTGATAATTTTCATAGCGCATATAATATTATAGCGCCCGTGATATATTTCATAGCGCCTTTGGTGATTTTCATAGCGCATATGATATGTTAGCGCACCTGAAATGTTTTATAGCACTCTTAACAAATCTTGTAGCGCAAAATTTTCCATAGTGTCGTTGATAGAAATCATAGCGCCATTAATTGATTCTGTAGCGCAAAAATTTCCTTAGCGCTGATAAAGAATTTTGTAGCGCATACAACTAGTTCTGTAGCGCTTTTTGTTCCACATGATAAATTTGTTTCCCAAGTTGTTGGAGAACAAATAGTAGCTGATAAATTTGCTTTTAAAGTTGTTAAAAACAAATAGAATAAATAAGTTTTCTCCTAAAGTTGTTAGAAAGAAACTTGATGTTGATTATTTGCGTTCCATGATGATGAAAAACAAATAGTTTGATTGATTTGTTTGCTTCTAAGATTGTTAAAAACAAACATGATTTTGATATTATTCGCATTTCATAATGATAATGAAAAACAAATAATTTGATTGATTCATTTTGGATTGATATGTTAAGATGATTTGATATTGATGTTGTTTTGATGATGTATATGAACAGGAGAGACTAGGTGTCTTGCAGTTACGAGAGACTTTCCCGAGTACATGGTCATTGATTCCTCATTTATTACAGTCTGATAGAGATGTGATTGATGCTTGTGGTTTGACTTCATTACTTGATATGCCCGAGGTTCACCTCAATAGGGCTCTATTGACAACACTTGCAGAGAGGTGGCATAGCGACACCAACACCTTTCATTTACCGACCGGCGAGATTACAGTGACTCCCGAGGACGTATATCGCATCCTACGGATCCCAGTGATGGGAGAGATTGTTGTTTTTGACAGACGAGAGGCTGGAGGTACTCTTGCTTTGAGATGGATATTCAGAGATGATCAGATTGCTGGGTACTTCATCCCATGGGGTGAGATTACAGATGCCTATCCACCACTACCAGCTGTACTTGCAGGATTCATTGGAGGTGTGTTGTGCCCCGACCATAGGTCGAAGGGGTTCACGATCGGATGGGGTCGTGTCCTAGAGAGTATGGTGATGCAGGGGACACGGTATGCATGGGGTACCTGTATGCTAGCCCACCTATATGA
>VDFB02000003.1:304921529-305216038 GCA_007258455.2 Sequoia sempervirens | reverse complement strand
TCTTGTGTATGGGGGATATTTTGAGAAGTTCAAGGATGGAGATTTGAGCTGATGTTTTTCTCAGTTGATCAACTAGATTATAATGACTTGGAGAAGGAATAGCTGCCTTAGATGAACTTCCTTTTATGACAACTTTTTCTTGTCCTCTTGTAGTCACATTAACTTGTTGATATTCTTGTTTTTCCTTGATTTTGATAACATTAATTCGTTGATCATCTGCATAGATGTGGCGGATTATGTTGTTTTCAACATTATTTATACCTTTTGCTTTGGTATCTGATCTTTCCCCCTTTTGATAGTTTGGTAAAGGATCTTTGAATGCTTGATGATCGTCATTGGTATGATGTCCTTCAATTGTGATGGTACCATTTTCAATTAAATCTTGTACTAGATTTTGCAAGGCTTGACAGTTATTTGTTCTATGACCTTTACATCGATGATAATTGCAATAATACGAGTCATTCCATGATGGTGGTTTGACTCGTGGCTCAAAATCTCTCTGTGGTGGTAAGGTGATAACCTTACTATCGAGAAGCTCCTTCAGAGAAGACTCAAGAGATTGACCCAAAGTGGTATAATTCCGTCAATTTGAAAAGAATGAAGGTCTAGATGGATTTGATGTTTGGGTATTGCTAAGATTGTTATTGAAATTACCACGATTATCCTTGGTGTTTTGATTGGTCATGCTTTCTTGATTGGAGTTTTGTGCTTGTTGATTGTTGTTTCCTTGTTGATTGTTTCGTGGAGCACTTGATAGGTTGAAGATAGATGGTCTTGTTCGTAGATTGTTTTCATCCACTATACCATCATTGACAACATTTTTGTTTCTATTCCAAAACCTTGTTTTATCATTGTTGTTATTGTTGGATGAACTCGGATTATCAAGTTTAATTACTCCTCTTTTGACCAAGGCCCCTTCAATGGTAATTGTGTTTTCAATCAATTTTTCAAAGTTATGATGACAATGAAGATTAAGCCTGTAGCTTAATTCTTGATCTAGGCTATTGATGAAGATATCCATCTTTTCCTTTTCAGGAATAGGGCGGGAATATCGTGCAAACAATATTATCCATCTTTGCAATAACGTAGTGAAAGATTTCCCCACTTTTTGTTTCACTTTACAAAGATCAAGCATGGTTATCTGGTGTTGGATGTTGTATGCGTATTGTGATATAAACTGATTTATTAACTCCTCAAAGGTTTTGATGGGGGGAGTGATCTTGGAAAGCCACTCCATGGATTTTCCACCCAAACTTCATGGAAACAATCGCATTAAATAGGTATCTTCATAAGCGAATTCAAGACTCATATTTCAGAAATCCCTCACATGTTCAATGGGGTCAGTTTTTCCATTGTACCTATCAAATTTAGTGCTTTCACAATGTTTTGGAAAAGGGATCATTTGAAGACTCCTATCAAATGGATAAGGAGATATGTCATCCAAAACATACTTCTTTGTTGTAGCCCCTTGCATTTCCTTTATTTTCCCTTGTAATTCTTTTATCTATTGAGTAAGGGCACTAAAGTCATTAGGAGGAGTTTCAGGATTCTCTTTAATCCCGTCTATATCAAAATTGGAAGGTAATTTAGCTCCTTGATTAGCTAATGAAAGAAAATATCTTTCTTTGTTTCATTCTAAAATTCTTTCCATGAGAGTATGGAATTGGGGATCTTGCTCTACTTCTTGAAGCTTTTCTTCTGTTAACTCTTCAGTATGAAATGTATTCTCTTCTTTATCACTATTATCACCCATTTTTCTTGTGGTACCTCCTCTTTCATCTTTTTCTATGTGCTTTCAAGATCTCGTGACAACAGGCATAAGCTTTGTCCCAAATTCTACTAAATTTTGATCAAAAGAATGAAATAGTGCAATTTTTGATGGTTATGTAAGTCAGGATAGAATGAAGATTCTATGACTTAAAAGATTTCTAGTCTTTAGCTTGTGTTTTTCCTTGATTGAAAGGATGAAAATCCTGTTGGTGGGAATTTAAGCAAAAGATCAAGAAGAAATGATTTTTGCACTTTATGACGTTTGATTGTAGCTTCGTAAAAAGATGGATTTTGTGATAGATGCCTAATGTGATTGAGTTCTCTATTGCAGAAATTGGTTGGGATGAGTAGAATATTCAATTGCAAGTTGGGGAATATAAGAAGAATGAATACGTTGACTGTGATTGTGCCTTTGAGAAAGGGATCTTCTTTGAAAGAAAGCTTATGAGTATAAAGGTTCTACAACATAATCATCAGTGAAACTCTAACACAGTCATGATATCAATAAATAAAGGTTCTATGTTTAAGTAAGACCTTTCGACTTTGGTACAAGAATGGTCTTTTCTTCAATAGTTTCTTGTAGCTAAGTGATTTCTTTGGCTTTTTGATTCGTTTGAGAATGGATTTCTTGACAAAGGTTGTGGATTTCCAATCTCTTAACATGGGAGAAATCAATGCAATTGTTAGTTTTGGATGATCTTTACTGAATTAATGTTTGAAAACACATCAAGCAAGTTGTAGAATATTTGTTTTTAAGTCCTAGACTAAACATTAAGTGTATGATCAAAAAAAAATTCAAAAAATTTTTTCACAGGTTTTACACATGACAAATAGTTCAAGCAGACTCACTCTTAGTTCTCAAGTAGGTCACCATAGTAATCAACATCCCACATCTTAAAATTGCGTCGACTCACATAGCTATGTCACCCCTAAAGGGGCACCCATTTTTTTGTCTTTTCCAGGCGCGTACTCAGAGTGACGGAAGTGGATACCAAATCCCCTGAGCAAATGGTCCTTGGCAGTTATATGGTGAGTATCTTGGGGGTAGATTCTTCCCTCCCCTGCACTGTGATTATTATGATGTTCGAAAACTGACTTCGGTTGGATACTACACTAAGTTCGTAGTAAGGGTTTCTATTCGGTACGACAAATGATATACTCCCTCAGGAGACCTCCCAACCTTTAGAACAAAGGCTTTGGGGATGGTTATCAATGCACACTACCGTCGAATGGGATTTTCATCAACCATCCACATTTGATTAAAGTGGGTTGGAAAACTTGGCTTTAGTTGTTCCCACTTAGGTTGTTCTCGTAGGGTGAGTACTTTTTCCCACTACGGCAGGCCTTCTAAAAGGTTGTAATTAAAATAGTAAATTTGCATGAAATTGAAAAGGCAAGTCTAGTATTTTGATCACCTAGTTAAGGGGAGAGCATAGACCTATTTCCACAAACAAAGCAAACAAATGTTCTTTTTAAAACCAAAATCACAATGTTCTAATCTAAGTGAAGATTTTGCTTCACAAATACATGGTTTTCTTTTTAGTCCAAAATAAAAGATGAAGTGACTATCCTAGGATTGCTTCATTCTTTCCAATTAAGTGACTATCCTAGGATTGCTTCATTCTTTTAAAGCCCTTACTGGCCGCGGTCACATTGGATCCATTCAAACCTTTCTTAAGTTACAGATTACAATTGTAGACTTTAGAAAAAAAATTCACTAAAACAGACATCAAGGGCGCTAAAACAGAGTTAATGGGCATTGCAGGATGACTGATGGGCACTGCAGGATTCCTTATGGGTGCTGTAGAATGCCTGATGGGCATTGCAGGATGACTGATGGGTGCTATAGGATTCCTTATGGGTGCTGGAGAATTCTTGATGGGCGCTGCAGGATGTCTGATAGGCGCTAGAGAATGTTTGATGGGTGCTATAGGATGACTGATGGGCACTGCAGGATGACTGATGGGCGCTGGAGGATGGCTGATGGGCACTGCAGGATGGCTGATGGGCGTTAGAGAATGCCTAATGGACGTCGAGGAATGCCTGATGGGCACTATAACAGAGTTAAAGAGCGCTAAACTGGGTGTAAACTATGTTGAAGTGTGTTTAATGCACTAATACGCTCTTCCAGTCGTAGCCTGTCAGAAAAAACTGTGAAAAGATGTTAAAATTGGGGCAAAGGCCCCACGATGGGCACCAAAAATGTGTGTGGGAAATGTTAGTATCAAAATAAGATAATAAAAACACACCAATGCAACATTAAACTAAAGAAAGCTTTAAATAAAATGAAATCAAAGATCAAACAGAGCTTCTTCATAACTGTTCCATTGTCCTCTATCTCCAGTGATTTGCTTGAAGCTGCTGCTCTCAGATTGTGTAAGCAAAGCTTCTTAGAATGGAAAACTATAGAACGAGTATGCAAAGGGAGAATACTTCTCTATCCTATATGTTGGTGGAGTGAAATGTTGATGTATGGATATGCACAGGGGTTGTAGATTATGCATAGGGGTTGTGGATTATGAATGCTCTTGAAGCTATGATATGAGGATAATAAGCCATGATATGGATTGCTAATATGCTAAACTATGCTATACTATGATTCTAGAGGCTATGAATGCTGGAAGACTGATTGACTATAGTTTTCCTGTATGAAAGCTTCTCTTCTTTTTGAAGACCCGACAGTCCTTTTTATAGCTTTTTGTAGGAAAGAGCCTGGCTGGCAAAGATCAATGGCTGTGTGATTATCTGGTAATTTTGAATGGTGAAAGATTGAGAGGTTGAGAGGAAGATGGAAGATTTTGGGAGGTTGGAGAGAAGAATGGAGGTTTGTCTTCAACCCATGGGAACAACTTTGCTCAGAAATAGAGAAATTAATTTTTCTATTTTGAAATTTGTTTCACGATTGTTGTTGATAATCCAAATTAAATAAATAAATTTATTTAATTTCATGTGAGTTTGATATTTGATTTTAGGACTATAGAATATTTAATTAAATATTTAGAATATTTAATTGTGAATAGACTTTAGAAGAATTAATTAAATATTTAGCATATTTAATTGTGAATGGACTTTAGAAGATTTTTAGAAGAGAAGAATATTTAATCTTTATTTGAATAAAATATTCAAGCCAAGATTATATTAATATAAATAAATTGTAACATTTATTTAATTAATTAGGAAATGGATAAGAAAAGTTATTAAATAAATTTATTTATTTAATCGAAATGAAAGAATGAACAATATAATCAAATTATTTAAATTTATTTATACGCAGATTGAATTCAGAGATTTAATTAAATATTAAAAATATTTAATTAATTACCAGACTATTGTGATGTGACCATTTTTAGGTGTATACAGTTTAGATTAATCTTAATTGGTTATTCTAAGCCTCTTACTTGCATTTCATTATCAATTCATTGCATACATTGTGTTTCATCCCATGTGCATTGTCATCTCATATTAATTTTAAATTGTTTAGATTAATCTTGATTGGTAATTCTAAGCATCTTAGATTCATTTTATTATCCATTCATGTTCATATTCGTCCATCTCATTAATATATGGCATACATTACATCCTACATCATGAATCCTTAGATTTACATCCATAGCACATAATATCATAAATCATAAATCACATCCTACATCATAAACGTTAGGCATCATGCATATCATCCATGTCATTCACATACGCATAAACATAAATCATCATAAACATATGTATACATCACATCATCATCATAATCATCCATAATAAAATAACATACATACATATGTGCATAAATAAATCATCCATCGCCTAAGCACAAAATAGTGTCAATAAGGGCTATGGCACATCATATAAATATCAAAATATAATGTCCATCACATGATCCATAATAAAGTCCATCATCTCATCAAAATACATATCCATCATATACATTGGTAATCATCGAATAAAATACAATTACAAGGCTCTGAATCAAATGTGATCTCAGCCGCTCTGTACTACCCATCCACCCTACACCTATTAAAAGCCTGTATCCTGTCATCTGTCCTCTGTCCTCGCTACCCTAAGCTGCCTTTATGCAACCTCTACGGTGAGTCTGACAATCCCCCCCTACATGGGGGTGTCTCTTGATAGCTGCTATATCCCTATGTGTGTGTCCCTAGTGACTATGATGGCATTGGCATCTATGGCACCACTCTGACATAGGGAGGTACACGTCGTGCCTAATCTAGAACCGCCATGAGTAGGCTGTTGTCTAATAACTCGACTCCTGCATGTACTCATCCCTCTCTAGCACCTATATCTTGGCCGCATCTTGCTCCATCCTATACCTATCCTACAACCTAATCACTTGTCTCCTCTCCTGCTCCCAGGCATCCTGTGCTAGCATCAGTTGGTCAATCTATGTCTCATCCATGTCACCAACCCTGCATCCACTGTTGTGTCTCTCTCACCCTATAGAGCTTGTACCTATGCCTCTGCTACATCCCTCTCACGCTACAATGTCTACATCTATCTTGCTATAGCGTTCCTCTCACCCTATAGAGTCTGTACCTGTGCCTCTACTGCATCTCTCTCTCTCCTTGCAAGGTCTGTATCTATGACATCATAGCCCCTCTCTCTCTAGCACCAACCCTGCATCCCCAACTGTCTACTCTACTGCCTCTTCCCTTTCATGGAGCTCATCCTGCTCCCACCTTAGCCCAGTCCTCTCCCTCAACAATGTTTTCACCTATCCCCTCATATCCTCCATATCTCTCTCCACCTCCTCCAGGGCCTATACAGATACTTAGCCCGCAAACTCTCCATGATCCCTCTATCCCCCTACTTATAGTCTGGTAACCTCATATTGCAATATGTCCTCTATGCCACCAACTCACTCCTCCCCCACCACAGCTCTCCTAGTTGTCTCCTCAAGTCCTCCGTCTCCCTATCAACATCCTCCACCTATATGGCAGCCTAATCCGCTAACTCCCCATAATGTCTATGTCCCTCTACCCTTATTTTGGTCACCTATGCCTCTAGTTGAGTCACCTCTACTCGTAAAAATCCCACCTCAGTCCACAGCCCATCACTCACTATCTCTACCTCAAACACATGTTGTCCAACCTCGTATGCCAGAGTCCTATAGCTCCTCTCCCTCTCCATCCACACCCTATCCACCTTAGCCAGTAGCCTGCTCCTCTTTGCCTCTGAATCCCTGAGTCTCTACTCTACATCCACAGCCTTGCTATTTCCTCTCTCAATAGTATAGCTAGGTCCTTCGACGATGGTGGTACGTATGGCACTATTGCTAGTGGATCCACATCTAGGGCACCTACCTCCATTGCCTCCTGTCCCACTCTCTGTCAATCCTCTCTCTCCTCTACCTCAGCATCCTCCTATACTCACCTCTAACATCCTCCTCTCTACCTAACTCTTTGATATCCTCACAACCTCCTCTTATCCTCAGAACTATAGCCCAATGCCTCTCTAATATAATGCACTATTGTAATCCGTAGTGGTCGGTGATGTGCCAACCACGCTAAGAATCTCACTGTCACCTTTGCATTCGCCTCTCCCCCTCTCCTGCCTAGGTAAGGTACCTGTTGTAGCTCCACCCACTACCATCTAGAAAACTCTATCAGGATCGAATTGCCCCATAACTACTCTTAGGAGATCCGTCTGAACCTTTGAGGTCCTAGGAGAATGTCCTACTATACTCTGAACTGTCTCAACACTCTATCTGCCCTGTGGAGCTCCACAATGCTTGGGTATCTCCTGACCAAATAGGATAATGTAAAGAAGTATCATCTATGCCTCACCTCATCCTCCCTCCATCTGGAAGATTGTCACATCATG
This sequence comes from Sequoia sempervirens, assembly GCA_007258455.2. Lineage (NCBI taxonomy): Eukaryota > Viridiplantae > Streptophyta > Pinopsida > Cupressales > Cupressaceae > Sequoia > Sequoia sempervirens. The sequence goes on along the minus strand of VDFB02000003.1, from coordinate 305,208,436 downwards.
TATGGCCTCCATACTATCTGATCCACCTGTAAATCATCCAGTCTCCTCCATCTCTCTAGATCATTGGTGTCCTAATAGTGAAATTGCCAACAGTATTTAGTCCTATACCACCACTGGTAGCGTGGGATCCTGCTCCCCTCCTGTCAAAACTCCTGGCCTAGCCACGCTGATGTGCTCCCAGGCACATACCTGTAACATCATCACATGTGTCATGTTGAGTGCCCATCGATAGCACACCATGTGCATGTTCATGTATAGTTGTACCAATACGCATTGACCCCATGCAAACTCCCCCTCCTGCTGCTCCATAATATTTCTAACAACCTCAATCACCTTAAGGATGCAAAAATATCTGCTCCTGTCTGGCAGCAAGATCTCACTAATCAAACTGCAAAGATATAATGGTAATGGAGGTACTCCCAGCCCTAAACATCCATCCAAATCCAACTCTGTCCCTTGAATCGGTAAGTCTTCTCATCCAAAGAGGACACATAGGGTCCGGTCCCACTCCTATCCCTCTGACCTCATCCAACTCACAAGATGACCCATTATCGGTAACTGCAAGATCCTCCACACGTCCTCCAGTGTGACTGTCATCTCCCCTATTGGGAGATGGAAGGTGGATTTCTTTGAACCGCATCACTCTATCAATGCAGTCAACAGTGCTTAGTGTGCTCTGATATTCAGGTACCCAAGCATATGTATCAAACCTACATGTGCCAATACCTCATGATCCTCATCGTTCAACGCCATAATCATTGCCTCCAAAACTATTGACTACCTCTCCCACGTCTGTAGGCTGTCAAAATGCTGCATTCACATCAAACAACATGTCAGTTATCTTTTATTCAACCTCCTCATTTTCCTTCTCTTTCTTGTTCTTTTCTTCCCTACCTTGGGTTGTCTTCTCGACTTTTCCACCCTTTGGGAAAATTCACCCAATTTTCCTATTTGGACCTTTTTCTTCACCCTTTTGGGTGAATTCACTTGTTTTTACGTGCCCTTCCCCAAATGGGTGAGTTCACCCATCCTACGTGCGAACCCACCCATCCCTTTCCCAGGAGGGTGCATTCGCCCATCCCTTTCCGAGGAGGGCGAGTTCGCCCATCTAATGGGCAGACCTGCCCATCCCTCTCCCAAGCGGGCAAGTTCACCCATCTAATGGGTGTACCTTCCCATCCCTCGCCCAAGTGGGCGAATTCACCTGTCCGTCGAGCGGACTCTCCTATTCCTTCCCAAATAGGTGAATTCACCTGTCTAATGGGCGACTTTGCCCGTCTGGCCCTAGTGCTTTTTCCACTTGGGCAGATTCACCCAGTTCTTGGGCAAATCCACCCCTTTTTGTTGCAACTTTTCCCTTTTTTCTCTATTTGGGAGAATTCACCACCCCATCTCAATGCTTTAACAAGCGATTTTGCTCACAAATTTGGGCGAAATAAATTTTTTCTCGACTACCCATTTTACTAACCTACCTGAATCCTGAAACCCATGTTTTCAAAATGCATGAAAATTTAAATTTTTTGCTTAAAATCACAAAGAGGGTTTTGGAACTAACCTGGCGTGGTACCGCGCACTCATGGTAGTACCATCGTACCTCATCCCCCTGGTGGATGATCTCATCCTCCACAAACCTCTCATCCCCACTGTCATATGTGTTAGCCATCCTCGTCCCCTTCTTCCTCTTCTCTCTCTCACTCAACTGCTAGGTGTGTAAATGAGGAATAGTAATTCTAAAATTACTATATATTACCCTTTCCCTCCTTTTTACTCTTTTTTAAGTTTTGGGTATTTTTACCCATTATTTAACTTTTGTTTTAATTGACTAATCCTCTATCTTCTGTGAGCCGCTATTTGCACACTGTGTGTCCATTTTTCTTTGTTCAAAAGCCAATCTTCATGATTTTTCAAACTCTATCCCATGGTACCCTCCATTTCCTCATATCAAGAAGTCGCCCAGGGCCCTTTTTTCTTCCCCATCTGCCCTTTCGAGGGGGCATACCCTATCATTCATTTTAGTACCTCCATCATGATCATTCCCTTGTGACACTGGGGCATCTATCTTCATTTCCCATCATTTGGACAACTTAAGCAACTTCTCCTGTGTTGAGGCATCATTTTTTGGTCATTTCCTCTATTGAGTCATCTGCATTTTATTTTTCTTTGAAATACTATTATTCATTCTAACAGTATTTCGAAGAGGGGAAAAATGTAGACATCCAAATTTGACCACTCTCGTATAGTCAAATTCATCCCCTTTATTCATGTATTTCAACTCCCCCATTGATATTAATTAAATGATTTATTTAATTAATATTTCCCCTTTTCCTAAGGTTCCTAAGGTATTTAATTTATTAATTAAATACTTTATCGTTTCCCCCTTCCTCTCTAAATTAAATAAATACATCAATTTATTTAATTTAGTCATTTAGCCTTTTGAATTTAAATCAATTTTAAATTCCTCTTTTTCTCTCTACTTGTCCCATCCTCCATAATCCCCCTTTAATCTGGATTAGTTTAATTAATCTTTGATTAGGATGTGCACACCTTTAATCAGGATTAATGTCACATCCTCCATAACTTGCAACTTGTCCTTAATCCTTCATTAGCCTCCTTAATCATATGATTAGGTCAACATAATCCTCATGCCATTTATGGCACACCTCCAAGTCAACCATCATAAATGCTTTCTTCATTTAGCCAAGGCAACCTCTTCCCCATGTGGGTTATTGAGGAATTTTAAATTCCTCATGTGTCACATCTCCCACATGGGGACAATGACCTCCTTTATGAGGAGATCTTGTCTCAATCCCAAGGTACTTTCAAGTACCTTCACATCATGTGAATTAAAAAAAATCACATTTATTCCTTCAAGGTTCTTCTCTTCCCAATGTGTATTATTGAGGAATTTTAGATTTCTCATGTTTCACATCTCCCACATGGGGACAAGGACCTCCTTCATGAGGAGATCTTGTCCCAATCCCAATGGTACTTTAAAGTACCTCCACCTCACCTTCCCCTTTGACCACTCATTGGCACATGGCAAGATGTGAGGGCTTGTGAGTCCTCAACTCACCATAGCTCTTCACCTTGTCCATGGTGGCTAAATCCTAACCCTCCATTCCTTAAAGGCCTTTCCCCTAAAAATAGAGGATTTTGACCTCATTTTCATTCATTCACACATTCAAGCATTCAAGCACTCAATTTTTGCATCCTCCATTGCTGCAACTTTCAAGCTCACTTTGCATCCATTTTGTGCACTTATCCAAATACCCACCTTCACTATTGCATACCCCATTGCATCTACATCATTTTGCATCTAGTTTTCTATGATTTTCCATCCAAAGGAGCACACAAACGATCGACTCAACAGGGCCAACCAACCAATCGACTTGGGCAAGGTAATCTACTTGTTTTCATCTTTCCTTTGTTCAAGTTTAAATCAACTAATCTTGAGGTGTTGTTTTTTGTTGTTCTTTCTTTGCATTTCATTTCGTTTTGCATCGTTTTAGGTTATCTAGAAAACACACTGCACATAGAAAAAATTCACCTGGAGACTGATGAAGAGTAGAATGGAGATTGCAGAGACCTTTGGAATTCTAGAAAATTTGATTTTTGAGCCAACTGGGACACTTACGCTAAGCTGGGCGACTTAGTCCCAAATTAGGGAAACTGCCCAGAAAGCTGTTTCTACCAAATGGGTATCTAAAACTATAAAAATCTCTAAAAAATCAGTGTGGTGGGACTAAGTCACCACTATGGGCTACTTAGTCCACTTTGGATTTTCTACAAATCTGAAAGTGGAAACGGAAGCCCACAATCTGCACTCTATTTTTTGATGGAGATCCGGATCCAAATCTATAAAATCACCTGCAAAACAAAAGTTACATTGATTTCTAATGGGGGGTTTGCCTTGGTCAAACCCCTAGTTGGTATTTAAACTTTGAAAGAGATAAAATTTACATAAAACCCTACCCCTAAGTGTGTCTAAGACTAGGAAGTCTCAAAATAAGATGCAACCCTATTCTAATGTGTAAGAATAGGATGCATAAATGGATTTAGAACAATGCAAAACTCATCCTAAGAGACATTGAATTGCATTAAATTGAATCTAAATGACATGCAAACCTTCCTTAGGTTGAAGATAGAGCAAATGGAAGATGGAATCACTTTGAAAACAAGTCTTTAGGTGTGATTTGATGGCTAATTGTATCTCCTCAACCTAGATTTCTCCATGATTCTCCATAGGCATCCATGATCAACCCTTTGCAATGTAAGATATTGGACAAAAAGTGAGCTTGAAGACCTGCAAAAATCCTAGGTTGTTGCCCTAAAGCTTTAACTTTGTTGTAGAAAGACTAAAGAATCTTCTTGTGAAATATATTTTGCTCTTGACTTTTGATTTTTCTTTGTAAAAATGATTTAATGTTATGAAAAATGACCTAAAAACATGGATTTATAGGAATTGACACCAAATTATTCATTATTTTAACTTCACAAGCTAAAATCCCACAAGTATTTGAATTAAGTTGATGATTTTCCCACTCAAAAGTGGAAAAAACCTCAAAAGGGACTAAGTCGCCACCCTAGGCGACTTAGTCCCCCCAGGGATTTTCAAGGTGGGTTTCATGAAATTTGAGTGGTTTGAACATTGATTTTTGGGATTTGTATGATTTGTGAGTGGAATAGACCTTAAATTCCAAAATCATGAGCATTAGGGGCCTATAAATGTAGTTTTTAAGGGTTGATTGATGCAAGGGTGTCTAAAATAGGACCAAACTAATTGCAAAATTGTCTTTTTCTTCAAGAGTATACAATTTTTGGTGACACATTAAGCCCCCACTTTAGCGCTTATATGGTCAACTCTACATGCATATGTAAGCTAAAGGACTCTAAATAGTACACTTTACTATAAAAGGATACTCATTAAAAAGATGGGAGAATGAAGCCCCCAGTGTAGTTAACTGTAGAACCACAACATTAGGAACTGCATCCTACAACACAAATTCATTAATTGTCCAAAAATCCTTTTGTCTAACTTCTAGAAATCAAATTTGAGGGTAGATGTATGCCCGCCCTTGATTTCGCTTGCTTTACAGAGGTGGAATCAAGGTAGCAATCTAGCCACAACAAATAAGAAATATCATATTGTAGGACATTTCCAAGTACCATGCCACATAACAATAGATAATTGATGATTTCAAGTGCAGAATCATGATTCCAATGCATCAAACGGCATCAAAAATGGAGTTCCCTAGCACTTGTTATGGTGTTTTGAATAAAAAGCACTTTATTAACTCTTAAAATAGAAAAAACCCTAATGTAATGCATAAGAGTAAAAAGAATGGAAATGGGTTAAAAGAGGTGAAATTGAAGTATTTTGTCAATTACTATTTCATTTTACCTTCTTGTAGCTTGAGAGTGACGAGTGAGACGAAAAAATGCCAAGCAGATAAGATTATAGACCTGCGTGATTGGACATTCTCCGGGACCAGGTGGCACATGGCGATCATCATCACGAGGTGAGTTGATTATGCTATCTGAAGTGAGGCTATGAGTAGCATATGAGAGTGTGAGGAGACATATTTTTTCGAGCCAATACTGCAGGATAGTCATCCCAAACTCCAGCAGAGGTTGAGAGACTACTAGCAGAGGTAGTACGGCTACAAGCAAAGAGGGAGCAGATAGTAGGAGAGCATTGGGTGGCCCTTGGGCAGAAATAGGGGCTAGATGTTACACTCAAGTCTGATGAATCATGGTCATGATCACATACAACTATCTCTCGATGTTCTGCCATTGGATTACGAGCACCAGAGCCCAAGGGGGCTAATTCCCACAGACCTTAGTGACATTGTATGTTATGATGATATGTACATAAAACTTTGGATATATATATATATATATGATCATTTGATTTTTTATGATTTGTCGTAATGTGTTTGAATGCTAAATGGAAATGTGATGAATTAAATAACCTTTTCAATATTACTTAATTAATTTCTTCATGATTTAACATAGTTGATGTGATCTAATTAAAACTTATTGTAGTTTCTTTTAGATACAAAATGATGATTGAGTATGTTATGCCAAATTAAATATATTAATGATCTAACATAAAATAACACACAAGAGGCATTTGAATAGTATGAAACATAAATTAATTATAAAAATAAATTAAATAATCACTTTAGTGCTCAAGACATACGCATGATTGGTTTGTCAAGAATGAAGCAATGTGAAAGCATATAGGATGACCCCATAACTTTAACAACACTTCTTTAACATTCATACTATTCAAAAGGGGTTAAACATAATACCGATGCAAATGTGTGACATTGATAGGTTCCTTAAGGGGTGTGCCATTGAGTTCTGTTAAGACATACACACTAGACCCAAAGCTTTTGTTGACTATATATGGTCCTAACCAATTAGGACTAAATTTTCCACTTTTATTAGGGTCGGCGTTGACATTATGTTGATTTGTAGATAGAACTAACTCACCCTTGTGAAATGTGTGATGGATAACATTGAGATTGTAATAGTGTTGTTTCCTTTTGCAATAAGCTTGGAGATGCTCAAGAGCATTAATGCATTGTTCATCGAGCATTTTAAGTTGGTGTAATCGTTATGCCTTATAAACTTGTTGTCAACCAAACCTTGAAGAGAAATCTGTAATTTTGGGATTTCTAACTCCAAGCGCATGATTTCCTCAGTACCATAAACTAGGTTATAAGGCGTGCCTCCAGTGGATGATCGAACACTTGTGTGGTATGCCCAAAGCGCATAGTGCAATTGTGTGTGCTAGTCCCGATGATTATTATTAACAGTTTTCTTCAAAAAAAATTCAAGGACTTTATTAGTGGATTTAGCTTCACCATTAGATTATGGGTAATAAGGTGTCGAAAAATGATGTTGGATATTAAAGGTCTCTAAGAATTTCTTCACATAATTATTCTTAAATGGTGTTCCATTATCAAAGACTAATGCGGAAGGGATTCCAAAATGAGAAATAATGTGCTCTAGGGTGAAACGACATATTACCTCAGTTGTTGTAGATCGAAGAGGAATAGCCTCTACCCATTTCGTGAAGTAATCAATTGCAGTTATGATAAACATATGTCTAGCGGAAGATGGTGGTGAGTTTTTTCCAATTATGTCCAGCCCCCATACAGAGAACGACCAAATAGGGATTTGGGCATGGAGCTCAGAAATAGGAGCATGAAATAAATTTCTATGTTCTTGACATTTGTGACATTGCTTAATATATGCATAACAATATTTTTCCAATAGTAGCCCATACGAATGAGTTTTTGTGCTAGGGTATTTGCTCCAAAATGACCTCCACAACTACCTGCATGAGCTTGCTCAAGTGCCATATTGATTTCAGAATCCTTAAGACATCTAAGTAAAATTCCATCAAAGGACCGTCAATATAACACATTGGCAAGGATTATGTACTTGGTGGCTAATTGTTTTAAATGAGCTCAGGTGTTATTTGTGATAGGTTCAGGAATGGTACCATCTTTTATATAATTATATATGGCATCATACCATTCACTCAAATCTTTCTTGGTTGTTTTTAACGTGTCTATAGCGGTATCATCGATTGATGGTTTCAGGGTGGGGTGAACAATGAATATAACATCCTTTGAAGGATCTAGGGGAGATATAAGAGAAGCAATACTCGCCATTGCATCTACATACTGATTATCTTTTCATGGGATGTTATCAATGGTGAATGAGTCAAATTTCACCAAAAAGGACATTGTCAAATCCTTATATTTTGATAATTTATCATGTTAGCTTCATAGAATCCATTTATTTGTTTGATTACTAATTGTGAATCGCCAAAGATCTTAATATCTTTAATTCCCATGATTAAAGCAGCATGTAATCCAGCAATTAAGGCCTCATATTCAGTAGTGTTATTCATACATAGGAAATTTAATCGATATGACAAGGGAATAGGATTTACTGCGGGTGAAACCAATATCACTCGAGCACCGGAGCTTTTTCTACACTTGGATCCATCAAAATATAATTCCCGTGTAGAAAATTTTGTTGTCAACACACTATCATCAAGAAAAGAATCATTATCAGGTAGTGCCAAAGGAGAAGGAGCATTAGCTAAGTGGTCAGTCAAGGCTTGACCTTTAATTTATTTTTGTAAAACAAACTTAAGGTCAAAATCAGTCAAAAACATAACCCATTTAGCTAAACGTCCTGATAAATTTGTTTTGTTAAAAATATGTTTCGGAGGATCAAATTTTGTCATGACTTGTATTTCTGCATTTAGTAAATAATGTTGAACCTTACTAGTAGTGAATACAAGAGCTAAACATTGTTTTTCAATTGGAGTGTATCGTGTTTCATAATGAATTAAAGTTTGACTAATGTAATAAATAGGATGTTCTTTTCCATTAGCATCGTGTTGAGCCAACAATGCGGCAAGAGCATGAGCTGATGTGGCTATGTAAAGGATGAATAGTTTGTTTGGTACAACAGGTTTTAAAATAGGCAAAGTTGCAAGGTAGTTCTTTAAACTCTCAAAGGCCTGTTTACAATCCTCATTCCAGTCAAAAGGCACATCCTTCTTGAGGAGATGTGTGAAAGGTAGTGTTCAATCGGCTAAAGAAGCAACAAAATGACAGATGGCTTGAATTCTTCCTTGTAATGTGTGTAATTGAGAAATGTTCCTAGGAGGTGGCATGTTTATGATAGCATCAATTTTCTTTGTTTCTACCTTGATGCCTCTATGAGATATGATAAACCCTAAAAGTTTTCCACTATCTAATTAATCCAAAGACACACTTTTTTGGATTGAGTTGCATGTTATATTTATGCATCCGTTCAAATATTTTTCGAAGGACATTCACATTGTCTTGTCTTGTTAAAGATTTAGCAAGGATTTCATCAGCATAATCTTCCAAGATTTTGTGTATGTAATCATGAAATATCAATTTCATTTCTTTTTGATAAGTTGTACCTACATTCTTTAATCCAAAAGGCATCATAATCCAACAAAATGCTCCCCAAACAATTGTAAATGTTTTCTTGTATTGATCTTGTGGGTTAATGAAGATTTGATTATAGCCATAAAATCCATCCATGAATGACAACAAAGCATGTCCTACAATTGAATCCACGATCATGTCAATATTAGGAAGGGGAAAATCGTATTTTAAGGAGGCTTTATTCAAGTCATGAAAATTCATACATATTCTAATACGATTATCAGGTTTAGTAACTGTAATTAGAGAAATTTCCAAGTTAGATTGCAAATAGCATAAAACCATTAAATCCCTAATAACAATGGAGAACAATGAAAGCAAGAAACATGAGAGTATGAAACAAATTCACCTAGTCTTCAAGCCTCCATTGATTCACCTCCATTGGTCTTCTCCATCTTGCTAAAAATGATATAATTGCCCTCAAATTTGAAGTGCAACTATAACCTATGACAAAGCCAAGCAAAATATTGAAGAAATGTGTATGCTCAAGCACTCAACAAGCTCTCAAGCATACTGAAAATAACTTGTGTGTCCTTAAAATGACTTGGAAGGGGGCCTTTTAAAGAATTCCAAATGGTGAATGGACGGACAGGATTAAAAGTTGGTGAAGCCCTAAGATCAACAGCTAGGATTCAATGTGATAAGGATGATTAGGGTTAGGGCAACATTAGGTCAAAGTTAGGGCAAGCCTTTAAATGAAGGGTTGGGATTTAATTGGAGATAATCAAATCAATGGTGGAGAAAAATAGGTAGTTGGCATAATAGAAATTATTTAATTTATGGAGAATGTTGACTTATGAATTAAATAATGATTTAATTCATAAATGGGAATGAGACAAAAGAGAATAAATAATCATTTTAATTATTTATTTGGTGAGATGGAAAGTGGGCCAAATAAATAAGTTTATTTGATTTAAGGATAAATGATAATGTTATGGAGGAAATAAGGATTAATTAGTGACGTGTTTAAATAAATAAATGTAATTTATTTATTTAAATAATCATGGAGGAATAATTATGACATTAGGACCTGATTAAATAATTGAATTATGTGGGGGAGAATCATGGTCGTCATAGAAAATATGGTTTGCAAGCCGAGGCCATTTTTATGTGTCTACATTTTGCCCCTCTTTGACATGATGCAGTTTATCGCATTATGTCAAAGAACAAGTAAAAAAAATATGCCCCAGTTTGAAAGTGACGAGAGGAAGGATGATGAGGAGGTAGTGGTATGCCCCCTCGAGAGGACAGGTGGGTTCAAAGAACATGAGTGTGCTCTCGAAATGGATGAGAGGACTAGAAGATGAAGGAATAGAAGAAATGTTAGTGTGGAAGTCATGGATGTGATGATAAAAAAGGAATACTTCAATACTTTGCCAAATAACATCATAGGCGTTGCATAATCATCATTGGGCAGTAAAATGTAACAAATGGACAACAAACACCATGATATGACATAGACCAAGGTGTGCAAGGTCGTCCACTTGTGAAAAACAGATAGCCACAGACAAGGAATGTCCTAACTCATACTAAAGGCCAAGTTGCCCCAGTCTTTTTGTCAAGACACACCAAAGACAACAATCAAGGAAAATTAGGTCATGAGACATCATTGCACCTCTAAATCCTTCATGGGACATCCTTGAGGTAGCTAATAACATGACCAAGAGACAAAACAATAAAAAAGATAAAACAAAATAGACCAGAAAAATCAATAGCCATTCAATATATTTGCCAAGATTTGTGTGTCGAAGGTTGATTGTATGACAGTTAAATAGTTTGACAAGTTGAAGAGTTTGACAGTATTGACGTTTTGGTGATGCTTGTCATCAGGAAAGACACATCCTGAAAAGGCCAATGACTATGTGATGAAGCTTGTCGTCAGGAAGGACACATCCTAAAAAGGTTGACTATGTGATGAAGCCTGTCATCAGGAAGGACACATCCTGAAAAGGCCAATGACTATGTGATGAAGCCTATCATTAGGAAGGACACATCCTGAAAAGGCCAATGATGTTTGTGATGAAGCCTATCATCAGGAAGGACACATCTTGAAAAGGCCAATGGCATTTTGATGGGGTCCAATTCCAAGAAGGACACATCTTGAAGGGGACCATAAAGTGACTAGGTTGACATTGTGTTGGCAATTTGACGGATGTTTGGCTTGATGACTGACTGGGCTATGTTGTCTATTGATTTGAATGTTGTTTTTCAAATGATTGTCTTGTTTCTAAGTGTGACTATGTCTGACTTATTTGACCGACATGACGAACCCTAAAGGACTGACCTAGGTGGCCTCGGGGGCTCATCGATAGATGGCCTTGCCTACGTCGTGCACTCAGAGACCTCGTAGTTTGACTGGGACAGATGAACAAATTGAAGATGAATTGACATGTTTTGACTTGACCTGACAAACCCTAAGGGACTGAACCTAGGGGGCCTCGGGGGCTCATCGACATATGGCCTTGCCTACGTAGCAAATGCGCAGAGACCACGTAGTTCGACTATTAACAAAGAATAACACGACTGACATGACTAACTTTGACTCTGTTTTTGAGATTTGTGATGTTATTTGGATGTTTTTGTGCTTTCTTCAGGACATTTTTCAATTTTTAGGTCTTTTTTTAGGATTGTTTATGATTTTTAGAATTTTTTAAGGACTTTTTATGATTTTTAGGATTTTTTTCAGGACTTTTTATGATTTTTAGGATTTTTTTTAGGACTTTTTATGATTTTTATGATTTTTCAGGAATTTTCTGATTGTCAAGACCATGTGCGATACCCACTGTAGTCTCATGATAAAATATTGCCCCTAGTCAAGTTGATGGAAAGAACGTGACCGGTATGGACAATAGGTGATGCGCAAGACTTTGATGTCAACCACTGTCGGCCATGGAAAGAAATGTCGTGATGTCAGGGTGAAAGGTTATGATGAATGTCGAAAAAAAATGGATGTTTATTATGGATGAAGGTAGATAGAGTGATAGTAGATGTCAAAGCAATGACCGAATACACATGGAGCCTGTTTGCCAGGTTTTCACCATGGTACTTATCCAAAGCGCCTGTTTACCAGGTTTTCACTATTGGATGAATTATTTCTCTTTATTTTAGTCAATTTTTTCATTTTTTTGGTGTCACTAGGATGCCTATTTGCCAAGTTTTCATCCAAGTGACGATATTTTTGTATTTTTCCATTTTTTTTTGTATTTTTAATGGTTGTCGGCCAGACTTTCTGATGCTATGTATAGAACTTGCGTAAATGCAGACTGTTGATTGGCTCTGTCAATTGCTCACCATCTGAAGTAGCCAACTGATATGTGCCAGAACCAAATGACGCGGTGATGATGTACGAACCCAGCCAATTTGGCTCAAACTTGCCTGGTTTTTCTCTGTCAGACTGATTCTTAGGATTTTGCATGAGAACCAGGTCACCAATGTAGAATTTTTGAGTCATCACTTTTTTGTTGTAGCTTATGCAAAGACGATTTTGATATGCCTATAAGTGGTTCAAGGCATTATGTCTACGTTCATCTAGCATTTCTAATTCATGTAGTCGTGACTGTCGATATTCTTCATCAGTGATTAGACCTTTCATAGAGACTCGTAGGGATGGAATTTCGACCTCTATGGGCAAGATGGCTTCGGCTCCAAAGACGAGGGCAAATGGAGTGGCTCCAGTGGGAGTACGAATGCTAGTGCGATATGCCCACAAAGCAGGATTGAGTTGTATGTGCCAATCACGACCAATGTTATTGACAGTCTTCTTAAGAAGTTTGATGATTGTTTTATTAGATGCCTCAGCTTGACCATTTCCTTGTGGGTAGTAAGGCATGGAGAAGTGGTGTCGGATATGGAAGCATTCACAAAGTTCACGGACATCCTGATTTTTGAAGGGACGACCGTTATCTGTAATTATGGATTGTGGAATACCATATCGACAGATGATATAGTTGAGGATAAACTTGGAAATTTGTTTGCCAGTAATGTAAGTGAGCGGGATGGCTTCAATCCACTTAGTAAAGTACTCAGTGGCAGTAATGATGAATTTGTGGCCATTGGACGAGGTAGGATGGATCTTGCCCATGAGGTCGAGTCCCCATTGTGTGAAGGGCCAAGGAGATGTAATCGGTCGAAGTTCTTGCGCTGGTGCATGAATCAAGTCACTGTGTATTTGACATTGGCGACACATTCTGACAAATTCAAGTGCATCTTTCTCAATGGTTGGCCAGTAATACCCAAGTCTCGTTATCTTTTTGGCTAAAGTAGAACCACTTGAATGGGATCCGCATATTCCCTCATGTACCTCTTGCAAGGTCATTTGTGCTTCATCAGTGTCAAGACATCGAAGAAGGGAATTATCAAAGCTACGTCGGTAAAGGGTGTCACTGAGGATGGTGTATCTGGTGGCTTTTCGGATAAAGGACTTTCGTTGGTTATTGGATAGGTTGGGGGGAAGGGTTTGGGACTTGAGGTAGTCATAAATGTCTTGATACCATGGAGAATTGGGACCAACAAGCTCACAAACCATCTCTGATTCTGGTATGTCATATGCAGAAACCAAAAGTTGTTCTACCAAGAATTCAAATTGAGGCACATTACTAGGAATGTCTAGAAGAGAGCCAATTGTGGCCATTGTGTCTGCTGCCTTATTTTGTGTTCTTGGAACTTGCTCAAAAGTCACCATGTGAAAATATGTTTGAAAGCTGTCAACCATTCATTTGTAAGGCATTAATTTCTCGTCCTTAGTGTCATAGTCATCATTGACTTGGTTAATGACCAATTGAGAATCGCCATAGACATGAAGTGTTCTAATTTTCCATTTGATGGCCATTCTGAGTCCTATGACAAGTGCCTCATATTCTGCCACATTATTTGTACATGGAAAAGCAATGCGGAAGGACTTAGGAATGGAGTCTCCTTGAGGGGTGATAAACAAGATTCCTGCCCCCGAGCCATGATTAGTATGAGATCCATCAAAATATAGCCTCCAAGGTGACTTAGGTTCTATATGAAATATTGAATCATCTGGAAAGTCTACTACTAGTGGATGATCACCCTGTATAGGCGCATCTACCAGTTGGTCTGCTATCACTTGTCCCTTTATCGCCTTTCTTTCAACATATTGAATATCATACTCACTCAAGATCATTACCCATTTGGCCAGGTGACCTGTCAATGCTGCACAACTTAGGAGATATTTTAGGGGATCAATCTTTGCCACTAAGTGCACCTGGTGATTCAACATGTAGTGTCTTAATTTCTGAGCAGCAAAGACAACTGCTAGGCAAGCACGTTTGATGGTTGTGTAATTTAACTCATATCCAACCAGTGTCCTACTGATGTAGTATATGGCCCTTTCCTTTTCTTCATGGTCGTTTTGTGCTAGTAATTCCCCCAGTGCTGAAGTTGTTGTAGAAATGTATAGAATCAAAGGTTTCCCTTCAATTGGTGGCATTAAAACAGGTGGTGACAGTAGATATTCTTTTATTTGTTGGAAGGCCTCTTGACATTTATCTGTCCACACAAAAGGGATACTTTTGCGCAAAAGATACTGAAATGGGTGACACTTGTCTGCCAACTGTGCTATGAAGTGTCGGATGGATTGTAACCTGCCTTGCAATGTCTTTAGTTCACTTATCCCTTTTGGAGGAGGCATTTCTAATATGGCTTTCACCTTGGCAGGATCGACCTCAATGCCTCTATGAGAAACAATGTATCCCAAAAGTTTGCCTAATGTCATGCCAAAGACACATTTCTTTGGATTCAAGCGGACCTTGTATTCTTCTACTCTCTTGAAAATTTTGTCTAACACCCTCAAGTGGTCTTTTCGTGTCAAAGATTTTTCCAAAAGGTCATCTACATAATCTTCCATTATATTGTGTATCATGTCATGGAATATGGTTGTCATGGCTCTCTGATATGTGGCACCTACATTCTTAAGACCAAAAGGAATGACATTCCAATAGTATGTGCCCCAAGGACATATGAAGGTTGTTTTGTGTTGATCTTCAGGGGCAATACAAATCTGATTATAACCAAAAAAACCGTCCATGAGGGACAACATCTCATATCCTGCTGTAAGGTCCACTATGATATCGATGTTTGGCAAGGGAAAGTCATCCTTTGGACAAGCTTTATTCAGGTCCCAAAAATCTGTGCAAATGCGGATTTGACCGTTTGGCTTTGTGACTGGTACAAGATTTGATATCCATTCGGCATAGTCTATGGACCGTATGAATCCCACATCTAACAATTTCTTAAGTTCTATTTTGACTAACAAGGCGATCTATGGGTGCATCTTTTGCAGCTTCTGTTTCACTGGCTTGGCATCTGGAAATAATGGCAAATGGTGCAAGACAAGTTCAGGATCCAACCTAGGCATATCGGCATAAGACCATGCAAAGTTTACCTTATGCTCTGAAAAGAATTTGTGGAACTCAGGTTTCTCTTCCTCTGTCAAAGATGCCGCAAAGAGAACCATCTTAGGATCTTTTGTTGTAGATATGTTTACTTCCATAGTGTCTTCTATGAGCATGGCTGATTTTTCCTGAGTTACAGGGAGAAAGTCTAGCCCTCCATCCTTAGGTGCCTTAGAGAGGTTTTCACCTTCGGATATGTCCTTTATTTTTACTTTTTTATCGTCAGAAGGTGCCTTTTGGTTTTCACCTAAAGATGTGTCATTTTTTTCTTTATTTTTATTTTTCATTTTCTGACTAGAGGATGGTGCAGTCTCCCCAAAGTAAGCGGCATAATCTAGGTCAATGGAAAATCCAGCCTTATGGTCTCCACTTGGTATACCCTCACGCAATCCCATGAATTCTGCAATGGCCTCATCATTTTGAAATATGTCCATAACTGGCGGGCCTTGTTGATCCCAATCGATTAGTTGTGGGTAGACTAAGGAAACACCATCATCAGTATTGGTGAATGGTGGGTAAGATGTGGAAAGCATGCCGACAGATTCAGAGAGGTTAAAGATAAAATTGTCATCATCAGGCTCTATATCAGATTCTATCCAGTACTCTGCCTCGCTTGATTCACACTCATCAGCAAAGTAAGGAATAAAGGGAGTGGAGTTTGGGTCAGTAGTGTCATGTGGCAATTCAAATGAATCTGAAGGATGGTCATTAGGTTCAGTAGGGTAGACGAATATGTCAGGATTATGGTCAATAGGAATAGAAGAGGATCTGGACTGGGTGTTGTTTGGTGTCGTGTCAATTTTGAACATTTTCCAGAATCTCTCTTCAAATGTAAGCTCTCCAGGTTCAAGGAACAATTCATCAAGGCAACAGTCACTTAGGGATCGTTGGGAGCCAAATTCCCATTCGTGGGAGTCAGTTTCAGAAAGGGGATCTTCAATTGTCTCGACATAGTCTGAAGCATTTACTCTCTCGCTAGAAAGTGCATTGGTACTATGATCACCAGATTCTCCTGGTCCTAACCCTAACCCAAGATGTTTAGGTCTTCCTTTAGGTGCTAGAGGTTCTTGCCTTCCTGTCTTGTGCTTTCCGAGGCCACTAGTTCCATCGTAGCCTTTTGCCTTTATCATGTCATATCCTTTACCATACATTTTTACTGGCAAGGGAGTTGGATCCTCTGGTTCTCTATAAATCCAAGATAGCACGTTGTCAATGTCCTCTTGACTCATTTCACCCCACTTTATGAATACTATTTTTGGAGGGACTCTAAAAATTTCTTTTGACTCTAACATGAAGCAAGGCTTGCCATAGACCTGGGGAGACTTAGGCATCCTCGTTATGCAATAGGCCGTATTCAACTTATACTCTCCACACCCTTGGTCCTGGATCTTAATACTTGCGTCGATGCTTGGGGTGATGGATGAAGTGGTAGATGTCATGGAGGTGGTCATGGTTGCTGAAGAAGCAGAAGTGGATGTGGATGTGGGAGGCTTCACAAGTGTTGATGGGTCAATGAATTTAGAGGATGAAGATGTCGAAGCTTCACTGTTGATAGGCACTTGGCGCTCTGAGATACCTCTCAAATTGGTACAATATTGAAATGGGTCAGGGTCTCCATATATGGTAATCTCAGTGCCTTCAAAGGGAAACTTCAAACACTGGTGATACGTGGAAGGGACAAATTTCAAGGCATGAATCCAAGGTCGACCAAGTAAAATATTGTATGGAAGTTCTAGATCCAGGACTTGATAAGTGGTGTCCACAATGACTGGTCCAATATGAATTGGAAGTGTAATTACGCCCTGAGAAGAACGTTCTTCATCATCATATGCCTAGATAACAATGCTCTTTGTAGCATCTACACAAGCATCAGAAAAGCCTAGGGCCTTAACCAATTTTAAGGAGCATATGTTCAGTCCTGCTCCGCCATCTACTAACACTCGTCTGACCTTATGCTTATGGATAAAAACTTCAATGTGAAGGGCATCATTATGATTGGATTTGGACGATGAGTAGTCTTGGTCTGAAAAGGTTATATGGTGGGGAGCAGTAAGATATCCCACCATGGCCTCAAATTGATTGACATCAATGTCTTGGGGAATAGAAGACTCTTGTAATGTTTTTTCGAGTATAGCCTTATGAGCTGGGGAAATACACAGCAACTCAAGTATAGAAATTTGTGCAGGTGTCTTCCCAAGTTGGTCAATGAGGTTAAAATTTCCTTTACGCTGGGATTGTTTGGGTAATGTATTGGACTGCGATTGTTGGGTGGATGGGCCAGCGATTGTTATCTTTGGTTGTCTGGGAGGAGGGCCAACTATGGTGACTTTTCCCCCACAGGTAGTGACATTGCATTTAGGGGCATTTCTGATAGTAACTGTGTTGACATGTTCAGCAATTGTTCTAATATGATTTATGATAGGTCCCCCAGAATAGTCATATGCAATACGGGCATGGTTGGCTCGATTATTGTTACTAGATTTTGATGTGGAAGGGTTACTAGAACCATGGTCCTGCAGTGGGTTCTTGTGTATGGTATGGTCTGAATTAGATGCAAATTGTGGTCCGCCTATCTCAATGGTACGATTCTCGATAAGGTCTTGTACTAGATTTTTCAGTTGTTGACAGGAGGAGGTTTTATGTCCTTTTGCCCGATGATAATCACAAAATGCATTGTCATCCCACCAAAATGGTTTAAACTGCCCTGGGTCATATGGTTTTGGGTCCTCAAGTCTTATGACAGCATTTTGAAGGAGTTTCTTGAGGACTTCTTCAATGGGCTCACCCAAGGGGGTGTATGTGCGACTCCTGGGGAACTGTCTGGATTGTCGGGGCTGTCTTTGATTTGGGTTATTTTGATTACCTTGGTTATTTTTATTTGTCTGTACAACATTGGCAGCATGGGTCTGTGTGATCATCTGTGTATTTTGTGGTTGAGCCCCTTTAAGGGTAAGCACATGACCCATGGCATTGATATCCTTAGCATCTACAATGCCATCATTGGTGACATGTTTATTCTTAACCCAATATTTGTTCTTGTCAATGGGAGGACTTGCATTTATGTTTTTAGGACCGTATTTTAATCTTCCCTCAGCAATGAGCGCTTTCTCAAGTTGGACGCCTCGTTCAACTAGGTCTGCAAAGGTTGTACAACAATGAACTCGTAAGCCATTTTTCAATGGGCCTAGGAGTGTTTGTACAAACATGTCAACCTTCTCTTTTTCAGGTATGTCTATTTGGCAGCGACTTGCTAGGCCTCTCCATCGTTGGAAAAATGGGATAAACATTTCACCAGTGACTTCTTGTGTAAGTGTGCATAAGCTAGTGATGGAGGTGTCTGTGTCAATGTTATAGGAAAAAAATTTCACAAATTTTTGTACAAGTTCATTCCATGTTTTTATCCCCTTCAAAGTGGAGAACCATTCGAGTGTGGGTCATGTTAGACTCTTGGAGAAGAGTCTCATCAAGTAAGTGTGTTCATATGCAATGTCCATACAGTTGGTTGTGAATTCTCGAATGTGTTCAATAGGATTTGTCTTGCCCTTGTATTTGGTGAAGTTTGGGGCCACATATCCAGGAGGAAATGGTGGCATGTATAAAGTTGTGTCAAAAGGATATGGACATAGGTCATATGACATTAGTGGCATTTTGTTGGATGTTTGCATGTTTTCCATCTGTTTTTGGAGGTCTGCCACTCTGGCTGTCAAGGCATCTATTATGGGATTATTGGTTGCATCACACATGGGAGTGATGGGTATCCCTTGAGTCCCCATTGATTGTGATAGCATGTTCGAGTTTGAATGTGACATGTGTTGTTGTGGAATGTATGATATGTTTTGGTTTGGCAATTGTTGGTATTGCCAATTTTGATGAGGAATGTGTTGTTGCGTGTGAATTTGTGATGAGTATGTGGGGATGTGTGATCCAGCCATATTTGTCGATATTTGGGGGATCTGGTAACCTTGACTATTCTGGTGCCCAAAGGTATTCGTTTGTTGTGTCATTTGAGTGCCTTGTCCATATTGGAAGAATTGTCCATGTGGGATGTTGGTATTTTTTCCTTGGAATTGTCCATGCGGGATGTTGGTATTTTGTCCTTGGAATTGTCCATGTGGGATGTTGGTATTTTGTCCTTGGAATTGTCCATGCGGGATGTTGGTATTTTGTCCTTGGAATTTTCCATGCAGGATGGTGGTATTTTGTCCTTGTGAGGCATTGATGTTTAATTGTGACGATGTGTTAACGTTTGGTTGGGGACCTCTAATAAGAATGCGTCGTTTAGTTCCTCCAAAGGGATTGAATGAGATTCCAACATAAGGATTTGATGATGATGTCCCTATGGTCATAGATGAAGTTCCAAATATGGGGTTTGAGGAACTTGCCCCCATTGATGTAGATCCAAGGGTAGTTCCAACTGTTTGTGAAGATGTCATTGACATTGCGGGCATGGATTGTGATATTGCTTGTGACATCATGGGTGTTCCTCCAATAGATGTTGCATTGATTGAGTTGGAGGTGTTTTGACTTATGGTGCCACTAGATGTAACATTGATGGTGCTTGTAGCAATTTGTGTGGTGAACACAATGTTATTGTTGGAGGCATTGTTTGTGTTTTGTTGAGGTGTCAATTTTTGTGTCATGTTGTCTAGAGACAAAGGTCTTATGGTATTGATGTCAAAGCCTCTTGGTAGTTTTTCCCCTTGGTCTAAAAGCCTAGCAAGGTATCTGTCAGCATCATTCAAGACCAAGTCCTCTACCAATGAAGCTACATCAGGATTTTGGGCTGTAGCCTCTAGATCCTCAGTTAATAGTTGTCCATGGTGGTCTCTCTGTATGAATGGTTTGAATGGATTTCGAGAGGATGTTGGCAGGTTCATGGAAGATGGTATGTTCATGTTGGTGAATGGATCGTTAAAATTCATGTCTTGGTTCATGTCATAAGTGTTGGTGTGGATGTTGGTGTTGAAGTCTTTTCCAAAGTTTTCCATTTGTCTTTTCTTTCTTTGAAGCCTAGTTTCGACCATAAAAGAGAATTGCTCAAATGAAGATGACAACTAGTCTATGTTTTTGGTGTTTTTGTGATAAAGGATGACAATTCAAGGTGATTACAATGTATTCCTAAGGAAATGATCGATGCAAGATGACAAAGTTGCCAAAGAAATATGTCAAATGTCGAGGTGACAATGATGGCTATGATGACAATGTTGATTAATGCAAGGTGATAGAATTGACTAGGGGAAAAATGAGTACTAAGATGATAATGTTGACTAAAAAGGTGACTAATGCAAGGTCAAGGTGCAAAATGAGGACTAGGGTGAACACTATTTTTTGATTTTTTTGGATTTTTAGGCACAAAATATGCAAAGTATGGACTAAGATGAATGCAATGTGGAGAAAGGTTTTCCTAACCACTCTAAGCTTAATCTATGTCTTAATTTTGGTTATCAAAGGACTTGCTAAAGGGACTAAGTGACAAGGTCAAAATGACTAGTGAGTTTTCCTAACTAGACTATTGAGTTGGAAATTCTCACAAAAAGGACAATGACTGAAAATGAGATTGTTGACTAAGTCCCAAGATAACCTACTCTTGAAGGCAATGATTTTGCAAAGTGTGATGAGGTGGCCTAATCCAAAGTCTGCAAAGATGAAAACCTAATGACAAGTCTATGTAGGAAATGATGATTATGCAACTAAAATTAACAAGGATGAACCTAAAGTAAAAATGCAAGCTAATGGTTGAATGATGAAAATTTTGAGCAATTTCAGTTCTGGTTTCTGACAAAGACTTCGAGAAAAGATGTTTGATAGTAGGCAAAATTGTTGGACTCGAATTCAATTTTGTGATGTTTTGATGAAGAGTTTGAATTGTTTGAAGTTGATTGTTTCATTTCCAAATTTGTGAGCATTGTGTATACTGTTTGAGAATCCAGAAAACACTTAGCAAACACGATGTTTTGAATGTGTAATCAATCACAAAGAAGACAAGCACAATCCTATGGTTAGGCCAGGACAATATCTGCTAGATTCCACGTGGGTTTCCCCAGCCACATATCCTTAGCGTGTGAATCCAGAAGCTTGGCTGCACGGGCTCCCCCTTACAGTGCACTCTCTTCTCAGGCCAACCAAGCTTCCAGCGCCCATAAAACTCCCATGGCACGCTAATCACCTCTACTAAAGACTGTGAAGATGTGGATGCCTTCACAATGACCGTTGCTGCACTAGCGGATAGAAGGTTTTTGGCTACTACACAAGAGTATTTAGTTTAGGACCCCCGTTCGAGTGGCCATACATGGGGTAAGAGATTAATCACCAATTTGGTGGCACTCCAGCCTGAAGAGGTTACGCTCAACAGGGTTTATGGGAGTACTACTCTGTTCATATGACACATCCGCACTCGTAATCCTAGGCTTTCCCTTAGGATTCACATTTGTATACCGGTCGGGGGTAGCTCGGCCAAAGAGCTCCGTTGCTGGTCTGAGTCGCCTTGGGGTGAGTACTTTTTCCCACCAAGGAAGGCCCAATTTCCTAGAGTCAATAATAGTTTCTCTTGCACCCAGGATCGCACAAGTGCGCAAGGGGAGAGGATACTCCTATTATTGAATCGAAGGTTACACAAGTTGAAAGCATTTGTTCATTTTAATAGCCAAATTGAAGTGTGAGGCAAACACATCAAACACTTTGTTCATTGTAATCCAAGCTTATGATGTCAACTCAAATATGCAAGTTCTTTTTAGGCCCAATAAATCATCTATGTGAAGGAGGCACTCAAGATAAAGCACAATTGAAGCGAGAGCCCTGCAAAAACACAATTAGTAGTTTTGAGTCTTCCGTCTTTGACAAGCGATAGTTGACATTGCAAATCCCAAATCGTGGACATTCAAACCTAGAAAAGAAGACTCAAAGATTGGTCCTAAAAATAAGAATTAAACTAGAAAAAACAAAAAATTAACATTAATCTAGTATAAAAATCTATAACTAAAATAAAATAAAAATTAAATCTAACTAAAGTGAAAATTTAATTATTCAAAAAATTTAATTAAAAATCTAAATTAACTATATACAAACTAATTAAAAGTAAACTAAAATCTAAAAAATTAAAATCTAATTAAAAATTAAAATATAATCTAATTAAAACATAATTAAATTAAAATCTAAAAATATTAAAATCTAACTAAAAAATTAAAATCTAAAAATATCTAAATCTAAGTGAAATCTAAGTAAAATTTAATTACTTTAAATTCTAAGTAATATCTAATGAAAAGTTTAAATGAAAGAAATCTAATGAAAATTTAATTAAAACCTAAAAGTATTTACATCTACGTAAAATGAAAAGCTAATGCAATTTAATTTTAAATGAAGCAACAATAAAGGGCACGAAATGAAGCTGAAGTAAAATCTAAAGAGAACTAAATAAAGCTAAAGAAAGCCTCAGCCAAAAACTTTTCCACCGCCATTTGAAATTTCGAAGTGTAGCCTGCGGAATTGGAGAAGTTAAAGGTCTATTCCCACAAATTGCAGGGAGCCAAGAAGAGTTTGGAGGGGCGATTGAAAAGAACACTTGCTCCAAAACAATTATAGTGTCATGTGAATTCAGCAAACACATTCAACAGTCAGTGATTAAAAGGAACACATTTCCAGCAAATTCAACTTTCCAAAAAGCTACTTCGCAGTGTTTCAGATTGCAGCGCGCCGAATTAGATAATTGAGAATTAATGCTTCAGGTTACCACAGAATAAAATGTCAAACATAATCAATGTTTCAATAGTTCAATGATCGTGTAGTCTGCAAAGAATAAAATGTCAAACAGAATTAATGTGTAAACCTTTCAAAAGCAAGACGTCAAAGATACTTAATGAACGAAGGCCGTGTGCTCAGCCAACTTTTGGCGCCAAACTCTCTGTGTGCAACTAACTTTTGGCGGAACTAATGAATGCATTAGTGTGTTCAGTCAACTGTCACCTGCAGCAAGCCTCCTTTCGCACAGCCTTGATGAGAAGGGGATAGAGGCACCTATTGAATAACATACGCAGACCGTAGCTCGCCGAACAGGGTAGACAATTTTGACAATGTGCAAAAACATCTAATCATGTACCACCTTTAGCAAAAGGTATCCCAAAGCTTCATAGCCTTTGCGTTTGACTTTCACATGCCACTTTTTGCCATCTGCTTTGTACACCCATGAAGAAATGGTTTGGAAGGGCGGAAACTAACACTGCTGATGCAAAATTATTGAATGCTCACCATGTGATCAGGAAACTTTCAGCTCAGACTTAAATGTCGGGGTCTACAATAAATGTCGACAAGATGGTAGTGGTTATGTGTATCAAACGATGAGACTAGCGTATCGGTGCAGAGTAGAGTGCAGCCAAATATGAAATGCAATAATGCCAAAGCAGCAGTAGGAATGTACTTCACACTTCATTTAATAGTATAATCCATCTAATCAAGCAGCAGTTAGAGATTTGTTGTGTGTCACTAAATCTGAATTGAATATGCCGTTCGACCACTCCATGTTTAATAAAAGCAAACTAAATGAGAAATTTGAAAGAGCACAAAATGCCCAAAAAATGGATAAGGAACCCCATATGATCTTATAATCGTTTGTGCATAAGGGAACGAACTCTCCTAAAAGCAATAACAGAACACAAAAGTTTGGAGGGGCAAAAACTAATACCCGTGGAAGATCGATGCCAAGGAAAAATCAGTGAAAGATCGATACCAGTGAAGAAGAGTTTGGAGGGGCGGAAGACAATAGTGTTGCCAATGATCAGTGCTGCCAATGATCACTGTTACCAAAGTTTTTTTGTCTTTTCAAACTTATGTTTTGTTCTTCTTGTTTTTCTTCAGGGTATCCAATCGGTTCTTACACAGTTACTAATGGCGTCAGCCACGTCCTTCCAGGGCTTTTGCTTGAGGTTCCCGTAGTTCAGTCGCCAAGTATCGATCACCCCAGGCTTTGATCAATGTATTTGTGGTGCCTTTGCTCTAGCAGTCATCCCGGTGCCCATGGCCACACGCTACCACCCCTGCGCCGCCGTTGGTGGTGGAAGTGGCTGAAGCTAGGAGCAATGGGGAGAGCAGTGAAGAAAGCTGTTCTGGAGAATAAACACAGCCTCAAGAGTCTGAACAAATTGGGTCATGCTGTCAACAATGCCGATTGAGAAATATGGACAGATTTTTGCCGGAAAAGAAAAATTATGAAACCCTCTTTCTATGATTGATCGTTGAAGCCATCAAAACATCAAGTTGTAGCAAAAATTCTAATTAAGTTGTGTCTTAATTGCGAGAAAAATCTAAAAGCGTAGACAAGAGATATGAACTGTTTGACATATGCCTCCAAGAAATGTCACCTTATGGTATGTTATGATTCCCAAAAGACACGTAGATAGATTTGTTTAAAATACTTCAAAACACAACAAATGTATGCAACCCATATCTCACTTATGCAATTTCTAACAAATAGATTTGTGATGAATAGTTCGCACCCATATCTTACTACCGAAATGATTGCAAATATGGAAATAGATAATTTGTGCCAGTGCCAAGAGAAGAATAGAGTTACTGGGAATTCATTAGAAATTAACAAGCATGGTATAAAGGCCAAGAAGATGGCAAAAGACAATTGGTGGATACATAATAGTTACTAATTATGCCTTTAGCACCAATAACACTTACTCAAACACAAATTCTTCGTACCATACGATTCAAGTTATTCAAAGGAGCATTGAAAATGTGAATTAGGATTTATCAAAACAAAGTGGGTATCAAATCATTTTGATTGCTCCACATGCAAAAATTTCACATCGGATTCACCAAATGTAATTAGAGAAATTTCCAAGTTAGATTGCAAATAGCATAAAACCATTAAATCCCTAATAACAATGGAGAACAATGAAAGCAAGAAACATGAGAGTATGAAACAAATTCACCTAGTCTTCAAGCCTCCATTGATTCACCTCCATTGGTCTTCTCCATCTTACTGAAAATGATATAATTGCCCTCAAATTTGAAGTGCAACTATAACCTATGACAAAGCCAAGCAAAATATTGAAGAAATGTGTATGCTCAAGCACTCAACAAGCTCTCAAGCATACTGAAAATAACTTGTGTGTCCTTAAAATGACTTGGAAGGGGGCCTTTTAAAGAATTCCAAATGGTGAATGGACGGACAGGATTAAAAGTTGGTGAAGCCCTAAGATCAACAGCTAGGATTCAATGTGATAAGGATGATTAGGGTTAGGGCAACATTAGGTCAAAGTTAGGGCAAGCCTTTAAATGAAGGGTTGGGATTTAATTGGAGATAATCAAATCAATGGTGGAGAAAAATAGGTAGTTGGCATAATAGAAATTATTTAATTTATGGAGAATGTTGAATTATGAATTAAATAATTATTTAATTCATAAATGGGAATGAGACAAAAGAGAATAAATAATCATTTTAATTATTTATTTGGTGAGATGGAAAGTGGGCTAAATAAATAAGTTTATTTGATTTAAGGATAAATGATAATGTTATGGAGGAAATAAGGATTAATTAGTGACGTGTTTAAATAAATAAATGTAATTTATTTATTTAAATAATCATGGAGGAATAATTATGACATTAGGACCTGATTAAATAATTGAATTATGTGGGGGAGAAGCATGGTCGTCATAGAAAATATGGTTTGCAAGCCGAGGCATTTTTATGTGTCTATAGTAACTGCGACAATGTTTGAGATCCAAGGAGAATAATCAGTAGGGAGAATGAAACCTGCGTCAAGGAGTTTTTCAAGTTCTTGTTTAACATGCAAGGATATCTTATGATTCATTTTTTGTATCTTTTGTCGATCAGGCTTAGCATCATTTGCATGAACAATGTTATGTGTTACTATCTTTGGGTCTATTCCTAGCATATCTAAATATTTCCAAGAAATTTTTTTAGGAAAATAATGGAGCAAGGTTGTAGTATCCTCTTGTTCTTCATCATCAAGGCACTTCCCGATCTTAATGATCTTGACTTTATCAGTTATGTCCATTGGTATATCAATTGTATCTCCTAAGGGGAGTGCATTTGACTTAGGATATTCAGGAGCATACGGTTCCATGCTTGTACTTGTCTCATTAGTATCAATATTTTTTCGATTGGTACTAATCATAGCACATGTAACTTTTCTCTTGGAAGAAGACGGCTTATCGGAAGCTCCTAACAGTTGTTTCAAGGCTTCATCACTTTCAACATACTCCCACAATGGTGGGGAATCCATATCAAGAAATTCAGGATGCTTTAGCATAAGATTGGTTCTTGGTTTACATGTGATGGTGTTGATATTGAGCGATGGTCATTGAGTTTCTTTTGTTGTCTTAGAAAAGGCATATCCCAAACTAGTCTTTGTTTCTTGTGTATTAGGTTTTATAGGAACCTGAATCCCTTGTTCATTCTTTCCACATCCTTTATTGTTGTATCCCAATTGTTGCACTAACACATAGCCTTTCCCATAAATTCTTTTTGTTTCCTTTGGGTTAGGAGGATGTTGATAATCTGTCTCATCAAAAGTCATTGTGTATGTTGTATTTTCTTCCAAAGGAGATGAGGTAGATATGTGGGAAGATTCTTCCAAATTTTGAGTTGACATAACCGTTGGGTGTTCTTGTTTTTAATCTTCTTTTCATGTGATTATGTATTCATCCATAAATGAAGGTGTGAATTATAATGTACCCCAATCATCATCTAGCAATTTAAACATAGGTTCTTCTTTTGGTTTGCTAGTCTTAAAGGGTGCTATATGAGATGTTGTAATTAATATGTTTAGAGGACTTGGTGTTCCTTTTTCAAGTTGCAAGCAAATTTCAAGCTCGAGGTCTATTTCAACTTGATAAACTTTGTTGTTATAGATATATTTCATTATTTGATGAAGGGTCGAAGGTATTGCATGCATCTCATGAATCCATGGCCTTCCCAAGAGAAGATTATATGCAAGATCATAGGGCATGACATGAATAGGAGTTTGCAGGGTAGCCACTCTGACTGTTATAGGCAAAGTGATTACACCAAGCGGTTACTTTGTAGTATTTTCAAATCCTCCAATAGATAAGGAATCAGGTTTGATTTGTAATTTAGCTACACATAATCGATCTAGGTACTTTACACTACACACATTAAGGGCAGAGCCATTGTCAACAAGGATTTGTTTGATGCCTATTGTAGTGTATTGAGAAATGATCATAAAGGCCTCATTTTGCTTCCTTAATTCTAATAGAGGGAGCTCATGTTGATGAAAGGTAATGTCTCCATTAACTGCATTCATTCCTTTTATAAGAGCTGCCACATCATTTGTGTTTGTACTAGGAGGAACCACTATTTGTTGCAATGTTTTTTGGAGCATTGAATGATAATTTGGTGAATTCTGAAGAAGATCCCAAAGGGATATCTTTGCAGGAGTATTCTTAAGTTGTTCGATGAGATCACAATCCTTAAGGTGTGAATTTAAGTGAGGAGCACTAGGCAAGATGGGGTTTGGAAAAGGTAAAGATGTTGGATTGGGTTGTTTTGGTTGCAGATTATTTCTAGTGTAATGGGTGTGTGCAACAACATCATGCTGAGGTGGTTAAAGGGTAAACTCGGGTTTAGGTGGAGGCTAAGGTTGATGTGAAGGTGAGTAAAGGACAAGTTGAGGTTGAATTACATTGACATCTTTTTTTTTTAGGTTGCTTACAACAAACCTTATTGGGTGAGATGAAGTCTATAAGGGCTTCATCTAACATAGCAAGGTCGTCACTACTAAAAGGTTTCAAAGATAAGTTATCATTGGTTGGTTTGGGTTGGTCATCACAAGCCTTAGTGTATGAACTTAGTGAGAGGAAGCCCTACATAGCTTCATCTAACTTATCCAAGTCATCAGTACTAAAAGGTTTGGATGATATAGTTTTCCTAAAGTGAAGCATTATTTTTATGATTTGATTTGAAGGTTGAACATTTTTATAATTTGCATTTTCTGATGAATCAGATCTAAATGAACTAGGAGCTAGTGTGGAAAAGGAAAATTGTAAAAATCTAATGCCATGTAGAATTTCAATTAAAGTAAATGATACTAATGCTAATGATTTGAATGTAATAGAAAATAACTACACAGAAATAGAAAAGTAACTGAAACAAATAGTAATTGAAGAAACTAGAAACAAAATGCTGAAAACACATATGTGAAATGTGTATTGGGACTAAGTCGCCAAGGGTGGCAAATTAGTCCAAGTAGGGTTATTTTTTAAGTTTTTCTAAAAATTTTGATGGATATTGATGTGCTATGTACTATACCATGCAAATCTATAGTTTAAATGCAAAATTTTACTATTGTGGAATGAAATGGAATGCAATAATGCAAGCTTAAATGAGCTTTTCACTAATGCAATATTTAAAACCCTAGGATGCAAAGTAAAAAATCCAACACCTAATGCAATGTTGATGCAAGTGAAACCTAGGATGCAAATGCACTTGAAATCATAAAGGATATGCTCAAAAGTCAAGTTCACCAAAATGTGGACACTGATTTTGGGTGTCCAAGATGCTCTAACACTTCTAGGGTTTTTCATCTAAAAGGAGAGAAGTGGGCCCAAAATGCTAATGTCTAAACTCAAGATTAATGTAGATAGGGATGCAATGTATCTAAACATGATGTATAAATACAATAAACTGAAAAAGAAAGATGATTTATTGATGCTAAATCTAAGAAATGCAAAGTGTTGGAAAACACACTGTGATATGTAGAATGGTAAAATGAATGCAATAAAGAACAAAACAAAGATGTCAAACAGAAACTATTCACATAGAAACTGATGAAGAGCAGAATGGAGATTGTAGAAACCTCTAGAATTCTGGAAACTTTGATTTTTGAGCCAACTGGGACACTTATGCTAAGCTAAGTGACTTAGTCCCAGATCAAGGAAAATGCCCAGAAAGCTATTTCTGCCAGATGGGTATTTGAAACTATAAAAATATTTGAAAAATTAGTGCAGTGGGACTAAGTTTCCACTATGGGCGACTTAGTCCACTTTGGATTTTCTGCAAATCCAAAAGTGGAAACGGAAGCCCACAATCTACAGTCTATTTTCTGATGGAGATCTGGATCCAAATCTATAAAATTACCTACAAAACAAAAGATAACTTGATTTCTAATGGGAGGTTTACCTTGGTCAAACCCCTAGTTGGTATTCAAACTTTGAAAGAGATAAAATCTGCATAAAAACCTAGCCCTAAGTGTGTTTAAGACTAGGAAGTCTAAAAAGAAGATGCAACCCTATTCTCATGTGTAAGAATAAGATGCATATCAATGGATTTAGAACAATGCAAGACCCATCCTAAGAGACATTGAATCACATTAGAAATGAATCTAAATGACATGCAAACCTTCCTTAGGCTGAAGATAGAGAGAAAGTGGAAGATGGAATCACTTTGAAAACAAGTCTTTAGATGTGATTTGATGGATAGTTGCATCTCCTCAACCTAGATTTCTCTATGATTCTCCATAGTCATCCATGATTAACCCTTTGCAATGTAAGATCTTGCAAAAAAAGTGAGCTTGAAGACCTGCAAAAGCCCTAGTTTGTTGCCCTAAAGCTTCAACTTTGTTCTAGAAAGACTAAAGAATCTTCTTGTGAAAGATATTTGGCTCTTGACTTCTGATTTTTCTTTGTAAAAATGATTGAATGTTATGAAAAATGACCTAAGAACATGTATTTATAGGCATTGAAATTGAATTATTCATTATTTTAACTTCACGGGCTGACATCCCACAAGTATTTGAATTAAGTTGGTGATTTTCCCACTCAAAAGTGGAAAATACCTCAAAAGGGACTAAGTCGCCACCCTGAGCGACTTAGTCCCACCAGTTATTTTCGAGGTGGGTTTCACAAAATTTGAGTGGTTTGAATGTTGCTTGTCTGGATTTATATGATTTGTGAGTAGAATAGGCCTTAAAGTCCAAATTCATGAGCATTAGGGGCCTATAAATGTAATATTTAAGGGGTGATTGATGCAAGGGTGTCTAAAATAGGACCAAACTAATCACAAAATTGTCTCTTTCTTCAAGAGTATACAATTTTTGGTGACACAGGTGGTTCCACACATACCTTTCAACCTCTTAAAGGCTACACACATAGGCTTTTATTTAGCCAAAACTAGTCCCACAATGGTGTGGGATCTCTGTTCACACCCCATGCATAGTTCCATTGAACTATGGATCGATGCCTTCTTTCTTTTTCTATTGGCGTATGCCTTTCAACTTCTATTTCACCATTCCCATGTAACTCTTTGTCCCCCCCTTATCTAAGCATTTTAAATTCAATTTGAACGACAATCCTTCTCATGTTCCGCTCTGTCAAACTTCCTTTGTATCCCATTAATCTCTCCCTCTAGGAATCGCCCCCCCCACTGGCATACATTAAAATCTGCATTTATAATTTATACTTGTGCACATGATGCTCTTCCTACGGTTGGCACCACACCATTTTGTTCTCCCTGCCAAGTTGAACCCCCTTAACTTCTTCCTGGTTTCTTTTCTCCTCCTAGAAATGTCTATGTGTTTTCTTTTCTTCTTTAAATCTGCATGTTCCTAGAATAAGTAGGCCGCCTCCTCTTTAATGATTGCAAACGTTTTGTCTAAACCAAACCCAATAATGAATCGGCCCATCATGGTTACTAATTTACCATCCCCCTTCACTAACTTTTGGCACCCATCATTTTTCCAAGATTCATTTTGATTAAAGATCATAGGGAAGAATTTAGAAACTCACTTGTGCTTTCCTACTTTC
Source organism: Sequoia sempervirens (assembly GCA_007258455.2). Classification (NCBI taxonomy): domain Eukaryota; kingdom Viridiplantae; phylum Streptophyta; class Pinopsida; order Cupressales; family Cupressaceae; genus Sequoia; species Sequoia sempervirens. Next base: position 305,177,229 of record VDFB02000003.1, on the reverse strand, counting down.
ATCGATCCATAATGAAGATGAGAGGAAAATCAAATTGATTGAATTGAAAGTCACACCGATTTGGAGTTTAAAAATTAAACCGGAACAACCTTCCTAGCTGCCACACTTGAAATATTTGAAACTTGCATTTTAGTGTCTTCATTTCCAAATGGGTTGACTTAGTTGCCAACATTCAACAATCATGACATTGATATTGGTCTTAGGCAGGTCAATTGCTTTCCATATCTCATTAGAGTGTGAATTCCATAGGCCTAGGTACAGAATTTACAAAGAGAGAAAACCAAAAGAAAAACCAAAATTGAAGAAATTAAACTAGCATTTTTTTTGGATGGTGTCGGTTGCCCGTGCACCCGAGTGCTCCTACACCAAACACGCAGGGTAAAATGGAATGTTCCTTGAGTTGGAAAATCAGGAACATTCAAAAGTGCATGGGATGGTAATCCCATGTTTTTTTTTTAATCCAACACTGCTCCTTATCCACTGGAGCTTTCCCTCTTCTCCATTTTTTTCTCTCCCTCAACACTCAAGCCATCTCCATGGACACTATCTCATTCCTTGGAACAACTACTTCCCATAGGTCGATTTCACTACCTTCTGCATGTTCTTGGACTGCTATTATTTCTTCCTCTATTGCACTGTTGTGATAAATAAAAACCCAATTTTCTCTTTCCTCTTGAATTCTGCTCTTTGGATGGCTGCAAATCACTGCACTTATTCTATTATTTTTCCTCTACGTGTTACTTCTTTGCACTGCAAAAAAAATAGAGTTGGAACCTTTCATCTACTTATCCTTCTCCTTCAATGAATTCAACATATACTTTTGTCCATCTTTCTAGATGGTGTAAACATTCTTTCTACCATCATAAATGGCCTCCCTGTCAAACTGCCATGGCCTACCCAACAACACATGACAAGCAGTCATGGGCATCACATCGCACAACACCCCATCTCTAAATGAACCAATCTAAAAACTAACTAAACATTGCCCCCTCACAGTCATTTCATGTTCCTTCTACAACCAAGAAACCTTGTACTGACTAGGATGTTTACTTATTTTCAAACTTAGTTTTCCTACCATTTCCTCTGAAACTAAGTTATATGTACTACCACTATCAACTATAACTTTACATCACTTACCTCCATCCTTGCACACAGTTTGAAAAAGACTTCTTCTTTGAGATGGTTTCTCCTCCATCATATCTGGATTCACCAACACTCTTCTCATCATGAGAGATTCACCTTCTTTTGGGTCTGCTACTTTTGGGGATGCATTACATTCCTCGTCTTCTTGTGACAAGTGATTTCTTGCTACACTCTTCTTGCTACCTTCATGTACTTGAGAACACTCGAAAGCATGATGACCAACTTCTCCACATTGATAACATATAAACAGAAGCTCTCTGCTATTGTAGCCACGTCCCCTTGCTGGTACCTCTTTTTCTTTGGTGTTTTGACCCACTTATTTGCTCCATTTGGGCTTGGATTCTTCCTCAGCTTGATTCCCTTTACTATTGCTTGCTTGTCCTTTTTTAGTTCCAAATATTCCCCAACTTTTGCAATTGTTTATTTGTCTCTTCATTAATTTCTCCTCTGCCTTCAATGCATACTGGTATGCTTCCTCATCTATGGTAATCTTCAGCATACTTATCTCATCTTGTATGTTAAACCTCAAGCCATTCACATACTTGGTTTCCTTTTCCCTATCAATTTCATGCCTTCTAGATTGAATAGCCAGCTTGTAAAATTCTTCCTTGTAATCTTTTACACTCGTATCTTTTTACTTCAAATTTTTTAATTTCTTGAACAACTCCATTTCTTAATCTCCAGGTATGAATTCCTTCTTCAACTTCGTCACCATCTAGTTCCACCTCGTTATTTAGGGATCTCCATCTATTTCCCATTCTTTCTGCAACCCCTTCCACCATAACACAACATGCCCTTTCAATTTTGTTTGAGCTATCTTTACCAGCTGTGATTCTTTAATGTCCTCCAATTCGAAGTACTCCTCCAACTCTCCAATCCAATCAATTAACCCATCTAGATTTAACGTTCTATAAAATTTTGGAAAATCCATCTTATTGCTCTTTATTATTCTTGAAAGATCTCTCAAAACTCTTTCTTGTTCAGCATCCACTGGTTGTTCCTCCTCCTCCTCCTCCCCTTCTTCTTCTCTTTCGTGTTCTTCACCTTCAATTTATTCCTCATTCTTGTGTTCTCTTCCTCTTTCTCTTATTTCCCTTTTATTACCATCACCTACTTCCATCCAGTTTATGATACCTTTAATCACCATGTCACAAAATATTTCAACTACAACCTCTAGTTTGGGTCTTCCTCTTCCTCTTCCTATTCAAGGTGGCCTCTCTTCCAATCAATGGTTTCAACACTCAATTGTTTGGGATTCCACACACACCCACAACAATCCTTTCGAGCTCTGCACTTTTTCCTCTCCCACAGATCCTGGTGGATACTATCCATGCTCAAAACCACCGGCTCTAATACCAATTGATGCAGAGCTACCCTCTGCTTTTTCAAAACTCAAACAAATACAAAATTTACAAAGATACAAGTATTTGCTCCATTTTAAATAACTATATTTCACAAATATAAATTCAATTCAAATAGATTACAAAAATATATTTTTGTTGCAAAATACTCTCTCCTATCAATCTGCCTCTATTTTCAAAACAACCCCTTACTCTCATGCTCTGAATTTTCTCCCTTTACCATTGCGCACCAATTCACCTCTGCTTGGTGGCTCCACAGATACCTTTTGGCCTCTTAAAGGCTACACACACATGCTTTATTTTAGCCAAAACCAGTCTCATAATGGCATAGGCTCTCTCTTCACACCCCATGCATAGCTCCCTTGAACTAGGGATCAATGCCTTCTTTCTTTTTTTGTTGGCATATGCCTTTCAACTTCTATTTCATCATTTCCATGTAACTCTCCCCCCTCCCTCCCCCTTGTCTGAGCATTTTAAATTCAATTTAAACAACAATCCTCCTCATGTGCTGCTCTATCAAACTTCCTCTACAGCCCATTAATCTCTCCCTCTAGGCATCGCCCCCCCACTGGCATACATTAAAATTTGCATTTATAATTTAGACTTGTGCACATGATGCTCTTCCTGCACCTAGTACCACACCATTTTCTTTTCCCTACCAAGTCAAACCCCCTTAACTTCTTCCTAGCATCTTTTCTCCTCCCAAAAATGTCTATGCATTTTCTTTTCTTTAAATTTGCATGTTTCTAGAATAAGCAGGTCGCCTCCTCTTTAATGATTGCAAATGTTTTGTCTACAACAAACCCAATAATGAATCGGCCTATCATGGTTACTAATTTACTGCCCCCCTTCACTAACTTTTTTCACCCATCATTTTTCCAGGATTCGTTTTGATTAAAGATTATAGGGCAGAATTTAGAAATTCACTTGTGCTTTCCTACTTTCATCGATCCATAATGAAGATGAGAGGAAAATCAAATTGACTGAATTGAAAGTCACATCGATTTGGTGTTTAAAAATTAAACCAGAACTACCTTCCTATCTACCACACTTGAAATATTTGAAACCTGCATTTTAGTGTCTTCATTTCCAAATGGGTCGACTCACTTTCCAACATTCAACAATCATGACATGGAGATTGGTCTTACGCAGGTCAATTTATTTCCATATCTCATTAGAGTGTGAATTCCAGAGGACTAGGTACAAAATTTATAGAGAGAGAAAACCAAAACAAAAACCAAAATTGAAGAAATTAAACTAACAATTTTTTTGGATGGTGTCGATTGCCCATGCACCCGAGTACTCCTACACCATTCATTCAAACACATAAATATACAAATACATTACTTAGATAGAAAGAGAAAGAGAAAAATTTAAGAGCATGAGATTAAAGATTTTGATACAATATTTTGATTGTGGCTAGGAAGCTATGCTATGCTAAATATCATACAATGATTTTGATTAATCATGACTAATGCAAGCCATGTTATAAAATAACCTTGGAAATGATAATATATATGAAAACCAACAACCTACCAAATTATGATATGATAGTTGGTTCATATACTATCAAGATGCTAATAGAGATTTTTATTTAAGATAATAATATGATTGTGCATTGTCATAGCCCCCCTTAAAATAATTGCATGACTCAAGGAGTGAAAATATTTTGAGAGAGAGAGAGATAAAAAAAGATCAAATATTTAAGAATCCATGTATAAAGCAAGATGCACAAGAGTTTGTTCTCATGTTTTGTCACACAATGTAGGAATGATACACAAATCCATAATGTCACTCACACCAAAACCACTAAGAGATCCAAGACTTGGGGTCAGTATGAAGATTTTATAATTTGTATACCATTAGATTAAAATTTGAAAAATCATCATTCCTTAAGTGTGGTGAAACTACAAGCTCAAAGGAAGAAAGTCTCACATGTAAAATCAAATATAATGTCTCAACTCTTTGCAACATCCCCAAAATAAAAAAGATGAATGTACAACACATAGTAGAATGATGATACAAATATATGAATTTCCATCACTTCATCTCCCTTGTATCCTTGTACCTACAAGGGTATCATGGGTCCTTTAGGTAAGATTAACAAACATATATAAGAAAGCACAAAGGAAGAGCAAACAAAACACACAACTAAAATCTAAAGATAAAGGAAGTGTTTTTTTAAAGTATTCACTCGAATAGATCATCGACCTCTCAATATTGATCATAAGGGGAGGGAGGTAAATATTGTAAATGAATTATTATTAAGGAAGTACTAGACATATCACTCATAACAAGTGCCAAATAACTAGCTGTAAGCATAGTTCATCATCCTAGACATCCTTTGAAGTGAGTTTCAATGATCTTGTGAAAATTGTAGACAACACCTAAATATTTCCAATGGACTCAAGTATAATCTTCACTTGAGGAAAAGCTAGTGAATCACTATCAAAACAAACAAGAGGACTATCATGACTATTCTCATGAAAGGAGCAATGGTAGGAACATAAGAAGTGTGCACTTTTTTTGTGAAGAAGACTGATATTGAAGAAGGGTTTGAATGTGATGGAGATGGTGGATTTGGATTTTGTTTGCAATGTGGTGGAGTTGGATAATGTTATTATTTTTTCTTGGGGGGTGGATGGGAGATATTGATATCATGAGGTGGAGAATATCTAGAAATATTTCATGATGGGTGCATTGGAATGGTACTAAGTTAGAAAGTGTAGCATTAGATATTACATACATGTGTTTATCATGTTTATCGATCGGATTTGAAAATGGTGGGATGTTGGGCAGGTTTGGAATCAGAGGCAGTTCCATTGAAGGAGTTAGGAACACTTGCACTCATTTAGGGTTAGGTTCAACAGGATCTTGAGAAGGGACATAAGATGGTGTAGAAGAAACCACCATCAATGATGTAGATGGAGGATAAGAAGGCATTACCAAATTTGGAGGTGGTCGCATTGAAGGAGGGTACTCAAGTTTAAGAAATTGTATAAAATCCTTCTCACAGGTCAATACACATTGATGATTCTTATTCTCATGCATAATTTGACTATGTCGATGATGGGGTCCATACACAATTGTCAAAGGGGGATCACTCTAATTTGATTGTGGGTATGTCTTCACTTTTGGGATAGAAGTAATAATAGTTCTAGTAGGCATATGGAGAGATATTTGGGATGCATGGTGCATAACTTATGTCATTGGTGCCTTTCCTCTTTTTGTCATAGGGTAAGTAGGAGGAACAGAAGGAGCCACTAGAGGACAAGACATGAGCGGTGCACGAGAAGACTTCGATCCATAAAATTTCTTTCTTTTCACTACCAAAGGGGTAGATCTAGGAATATTAGGAACCCATGGAGGAGATAAAATCTGAGAGCAATATTTACCCAACATGGGTTCTTTTCCATGATTTCCATTTATTCAACCTTTGGGGGAACAAGAGGCACCATCAAAGGTTAGGAATCCTTAGGAGGAATGAGAGGTCTACTTGATAGATCATGCTAATGTTTAGACACTGAGGAGGTAAGCATAGAGACAAAAACATGTAATGAATAGGTTGAATGGGAAGCAACCACTAGATATGATGATGATGAAGGATCTACAAAAGAAGGTGTTAAACAAGACACTTTGAATTTAAAATATGATTTAAATAGATTTCCATGAGGTTGTATAAGACATAGAGGCAATTGCCAAAAATGATTAAGAGAAAAATATATGTTTAACACAAGTGGCTTATACCCTGTTTCCTAGATAGTGTGCATTATGTCATCATGAGGAAATTTTAGATATTTGTGTAACACAAAAGAAACTACATTTATGAAAGTTAGCCATGGAATGCCTAACTCCACTCTAAATAAGTCATATCCAGTGATAACAACAAATGTAGTTTCCACCGACTTGGGTCCAACTTGGACCATCAAAGTGATGGAACCCATAGAAGGAAGAGAGAGACCATTGTGTGTATGAATGGTCATCGAAGAACTATCATATTTTTCCTTATAAAATACATTATTAAAGATAATTTATTTTGTTATGATATTCACCCTACTAGTAGGATCAATGAAAACAACATTAATGATCTTTTAAAGACGAGCGGGGATATAAAGAGGCTCATTATCCCTTATAAAGAGAAAATCATTTACAAAAAAATATATGGTGGGAATGGTGACATAATGGGTTGGAAGTGATCCAATGGAAACATCAACCCTAGCCACCATTTTTTTAATTCTTCCTTTAGAAGTTATAGAAGGTATAGTACCAAATGAAGCAAATTTAGAAGAATGTGTAAGGAAAGGGTTAGTGTATATTTGAAGCTTTTGATTCAACTCGGCAACTAATTTATTAGCAATCTCTCTCTTTTCATGTATCTAAATGTTACTTGAATTGATATGTTCTTGCACCAAAAGATGAAGACGTATACATCTCTCGGTATCATGACTAGGGACACAATTGAATTGGAAAAATGTTTTTGGATCGTATTAAGTTGAATAAGGTTGATCAATTGGAAGAGGTTTGGTTTTAGTAAGAGAAATGCATTTACCTTTTACTATCTTCTACATGATACTATACAAAAAAATAGACAACTTTTTGAATGTTCTACGCCTATAAGGTACTATAAATGAGACCCAAGAATCCTTCGATACAACAATTATGCTTGTTTATTGGTTAAAATATTTCTTTCTTTTATAATTTACAAAAGAAGATGCACCACCCTAATTATTAGAGTGAATTGATGAGGTAAAACCCCCATATTGACTAATAGACTTTTGATAATATCCAAAGGAAATGCAAAGATGAAAGGAATTATATTTCATCAATAATATTTTCTCCCTAAGCATTGGCTACAAGTTTCTAATGAAAACATGTTGTAAATCAGAATCAGGGAGAAAATAAGGAATTTGTGAGAATAAGTATTGATATTTGAATATAAAATAAGTCACTTTCTTAGTAGATCCCTACTTGCAATGGATAAGATCAATGAAAGTGATATATGGTCCAATGTTTGCTTGGAAATGTTGGAGAAATTGATTGATTATTTGTTTGAATGTATAGATAGATTTTTAGGAAGGGGGAAAACCAGAACTACATGGTGTCTTTCAAAGACAGTGGGAATTGTTTGGCTAACAACGCATCTTGAAAAATGAAATCACTACATAATGCAACATGAACACTGAAGCATGACACATAGGGTCCCATTTTCCATTGTATTTCTTGAATTGAGGTGCTTCAAAGAATTGTGGAAGAAGAGTGTTAAGTATTTGTAAGTATAATGTGTTGCATCTATAATAAGGATAAATTAATGGTTGCGAATAAGTGTTGAATACACTAGCAATTTGGTTTTGTAATTGGCCAAAATTTTGTAAAAGTTGGTTTACGATAGGATCTGTTGTTGGGGTATATGTAGTGGAGGATTGGATGGTAGATGTAGTGATGGTAGAGATAGGGGTTGAGAAGCATAAAGACCTAACCTAAGAAATCTAGAGGATATCCTAGGGGAACAACTTATAAAGAAACCTAAAGAAGTTGGAGCTATTGTTATCATAGGTGTTGTTGTCACCATATGAACAATAGGCACTAGCATAGACATATATATCTATGTTCCAAAAATGTTGTAATGCGAGTCTTGCATATTTCCTAAGATTGAAGTATAGGAGGAGAAATTACTATGAACTATGCATGCCAAACTCCAAAAAAATGAGTGTTTTGTTATAAAAAAATAGCATATTATAGATAGTATCCACAATAGGAGAACCTTGTAAAAACATATCATTAGATAGAGAATTTTAAGTTACACAAATTTTCTTCTATAGTTTGAATCTGATCAAAACCAACCCTTAGGGAAATTTCATGATTGATATTTATTGGAAATTGTGCCTCAACTTGTTGGCTTGTATCTCTATTAAAGACTTGGCAGATTTACCCTTTGTTGGTCTTCTTTATCAACCTATCGCCCAAATCTTTAACCTTGTCGCACAGTTCAAAAGTTTCTTAACTTCCTGATTGGTTGATCTCCTTCAATATCGTGGTGTTCGGGATTTTCCTAACCTACTGTGGAAGTTGTAAGTTTGTGTTTTCTCTAATTGAGTGACAAGCCGACGAATGTGGGGACCACTTGCAATTCTGGGAGACTTGTTGAGAATATTGTAGATTCCCAACTTGATTCTCCAGAAATGCACAAGCAGTGAACGCGTGTCATGGTGGAGACCACAAGGAATGATCAATAGTTCGGTGAGATGGTCAAATACGGTGTACAAGTAAGTTGGTAATAAAAGGACTAACTCGTGGATACCTAAAGTATTCGGGCTTTTATTTATAAACTAATGACTACTAATATTTTGCATCAATGTGGGATATTGTCGATGGTTGAGCTTCTTGGAAGTCCTTGTGACGATGATGGTCTTGTCGATAGTTCTGCAATGGACATCGGTGAGAAGTCTTTCTAATAGAGTTGGTCTAGCTAATGGTTTTGCATTTGGTATGATCTCTTGCTGATACCTTTGGTCTTTCCGATAGCTATGTGATCGGGTATTTTGGCATCGAGGAGACACGGTCTAGTGTCTCACTGACATACTATATAGTTGAACTTTTTGACTGAACAATTATCTGGCATGGTTTGTTTTGAACCAATGAGCGAAGCAGAAGGAGAACCATTGGTAGTTGAACTGTTGTGACCGTTCTTGTGTGGAAGATCAACAGACCATGAACAAAATGAGATATACTCTATAACATATGACAATGATTGGCTCGGATAATGGAGATTTTTGTTTGATACTAAACACGGATTGATTTGAGTGGGTTCATTGTATGCTTTTGAGGGCATTGTAAGATTACTATTCTGTACAAGATTGATCAGTGAATGTTGCTGCTGTAAAATTGACATCAGAAAGTTAAGTTTGATCTCTATATGTAATTTTCCTTACTGTAATACAAAGAGGCTTTTCTTGGTGTGGTGGGTTTTTCTCTCGTAATGGTTTTCCCACGTAAATCTGGTGTCCAATTGTGCATGTTTCCATTTCTCTTTTCAATTAATTCTTTTCAAGTGTATCTTATTGAACTATAATTGAAAAATTTAAAGTCATATCTACATTCTTCCCTGAGGTTTTGGCATTAGGAGAGTTTTTTCCGCACCTAAGCTTTCCTTACAAGTGGTATCAAAGCCTGGCCAGTTGTGTTATCCTTGTGGGTACATTGGGTTTTTTGTGTCAATTATGGTTAGTGGGAGTCTTGTAGAAGTTTGGTAATTTGAATTATAGATTAAGATGGCAAGCACGTCAGGAAAGACTGAAATTGAGAAATTCAATGGCAGCAATTTTGAGTTGTGGAAACTTAAAATGGAAGATTTGCTAGTTGACCATGATCTTTGGCTTGCTGTGTCTGGAACGAAGCCTATAGGCATGAAGTAAGAGGATTGGGACCTTGTAGAATGAAAATCAAAGGGGTTGATAAGGCTATGTTTAGAAAATTCTATTCTTCTAAATGTTCATGAAGAAAAGACTGCATCTTCTTTGTGGAAAAGACTGGGAGCTATTTATCAAGGCAAGTCCTTGGTGAATAAGTTGTTCTTGAGAAAGAATTTGTACTCTTTGAAAATACAGGAAGGAGCATCTGTTGTTGATCATTTGAATGCTTTCAACATGCTGATTGCTTAGTTAGCATATGTGGGTGTGAAGATTGATGAAGAATATCGTTGTATGCTATTGTTATGTTCTTTGCCAGATTCTTGGATCACTTGGTGATGGCTATTGGGAGTACGAAATCCACTTTTAAGATTGAAGATGGTGTTGCTTCTTTGTTATCAGAAGAGATGAGAAGAAAATCTTCTGAGATGGCAAAGGAGGCCCTTGTTGTTAGAGGTAGATCGAAAGAAAAAGGCAAGAAGAAGGACAAGAAGTCCAAATTGAAATTAGAAGGGAGATCAAAGTCTCCTAGCAAGAATTCCAAGGTGAAGTGTTGGAATTGTGGACAACCTGGTCATGTCCAAAAGGATTGCAAAGAGGAGAAAAAGAAGAAGAAGAAGAAGAATTCTGACAATGATTCTTCTTAGAGTGATGCAGACGCTTTCATTGCAGCCTTGGCTACTTAGGAATCAGATGATGTCTGGCTTATTGATTCTGGAGCATCTTTCCACATGACATCTCATAGAGACTGGTTCACTAAGTATGAAAAATACAATGGTGGAAGGGTGTATTTGACAAGCGATTCATCTCTGGAAATAGTTGGTCGTGGAAAAGTCAGAATTCAGTTCCCTGATGGAAGAGTGAAGGGAATCAATGATGTAATGCATATACCAAGTCTGGCTCAAAATTTACTTTTTGTTAGTAAGTTGAACAATGTTGGAGTGCAAGTCACGTTCTTTGGAAATGGCTGCAAAATTACTAGAGGCTCAATTGTGCTAGCTAGGGGTGCTTGTATTGGGACCTTGTATAAGCTGGATGCATTTGTTGTGCAATGCAATAGTGTCTCTGCAAAGTCACAGAAGGCTACTCATGGAGAAAAGGAGGAAAAAGTTCCTGATAGTGCAAATTCTATGGAAGTTAAACTTCCAGTAGAAAAGACTATTCTCTGGCATCATAGGCTAGGCCACATTGGAGAAAAAGGTTTAAAAACCTTGAAAAATAAAAACCTAGTTGAAGGGCTTGATGATTGTAACTCGAATTCGAGTTTTGTGAACATTGTATATACGGTAAACAACACCATGTTTCATTCTACTCCAGTCCTCATAAATCTTCTGGTTTACTTGATTACATTCATTTTGATGTTTTTGGTCCAGTAAATGTTCCTTCTTTGTCTAAATCAAGATATTATGTAGCGTTCATTGATGATTATTCATGAAGGGCATTTGTTTATTTTTTGAAAAGTAAAGTAGAAGTGTTCAGTTGTTTTAAGGAATTTAAAAACCTTGTGGAAAATCAGACTGGAAGAAAAATAAAATTTTTAAGGACTGAAAATGGTGGTGAGTTTTGTTTTGATGAGTTCGAAAGGTACTGTAAAGATCATGGAATCAAAAGACATAAAACTACACCCTACACTCCGCAGCAAAATGGAGTTGATGAAAGGTTCAACAGGACAGTGATGGAAAGAGCACGAAGTATGCTAAGTAGTGCTAGCTTGGAGGAGAAGTTCTGGGCTGAGGCAGTTGCAGCAACATGTTATTTAATAAACCGTTCTCTGAATTCCGCTCTTGTTGAGAAAACACCTTTGGAAGCATGGTTTGGAAAGAAGCCCTCTCTAAGACACATTCGTGTCTTTGGTTGTGAGGCATATGCATTTGTGCCGAATGAAAAAAGGTCTAAATTGGAAAACAAGGTTGTTAAATGTATTTTTATTAGCTATAGTGCTGGCATAAAAGGATACAGGCTTTGGAATCCTGATACAAAGAAGGTTTTGTACAACATAAGTGTTATTTTTCATGAGCTAAAGCCTTCTACTTTGGATTTGCAGTCAGAGACAAAATCAGAAGATAAAAAGGATGTAGTTGAAATTCCTTTGACACCAGATAAAGAGGAATTGAAAATTCAAAATGTACCTAAAACTAATGAGAGCTCAAGTAGTTCTGAGAGTTCTGAAGAAGAAGAACAACCTCAGCCTCAACCTGTGAGGAGGTCAACACGTGAAAGAAAGAAACCTAATAGGTATGGGTTTTCTTTGTTAGATTCTACTTGTGCCCATGCTTTAATTTCTAGCATTGATGAGCCTAGGACTGTAAAAGAGGCATTTAGAATGCCTGATTCAAACTCTAGGTTGGAAGCCATGAATGAAGAAATGGCATCATTAGAAGAGAATGATACTTGGAGTTTGGTGCCCTTGCTTGAAGACAGAAAATTTGTTGGCTACAAATGGGTATTTAAAAAGAAAATAGGTTTGGATGGCAGTGTGGAAAAGTATAAGGCGAGGTTGGTTGCGAAGGGTTATTCCTAGATAGAGGGAATTGATTATGGAGAAATTTTTTCTCTTGTAGCTAAGCTGATGTCTATCAGATTTCTTTTGTCACGTACACTTGGAGACTGAACAGATGGATGTGAAGACAACATTTCTTCATGGTGACCTTGAAGAAGAAATTTATATGTCCCAGCCTGAGCACTTTGTGGAAAAAGGTAAAGAAAATATGGTTTGCAAGTTAAAAAAATCTTTGTATGGATTAAAACAATCTCCTAGAATGTGGTACCAGAAGTTTGACACGTTTTTTTTGTCATTGGTATTTGTAAGATCAAAATTTGATCATTGTGTGTACTACAAAGCTGAAAATGATCGTGTTCTTATTATTGCTCTCCATGTTGATGATATGTTGTTCATAGGCAATAGTAAGTTAATGATTTCTGATCTAAAATCTCAGTTATCTGCAAAGTTCAAAATGAAATATCTTGGTGTAGCCAGGTATATTCTAGGAATGGAAATAACTAGGGACAAGAAGAGTAGAAAACTTTGGCTTAGTTAGAGTAAGTATATTAATACTATTCTGGAGAGATTTTGTATGACTGAGTGCAAGCAACTAGTTGTTCCAGTTTTGCAAGGAACGAAGCTATTTGTTGAAGACTGTCCAAAATCTCCTACTGAGATAGAGGGCATGACTAGAGTGCCTTATGCTAGTGTAGTTGGCAGTTTAATGTATGCAATGGTCTGTACAAGGCTACACATTGCCCAAGCAGTGGGAGTACTTAGTTGTTTTATGGAAAATCCTGGAAGGACACATTGGGATGCTGTGAAAAGAGTGTTTAGATATCTGAAGGGCACTTTAGAATATGCTTTGTGTTACCATGGAAATTTGGTTGAATCACAAAGGACTCTCAACATTCGAGGCTATGTGGATTCTAATTGGGTAGAGGACATTGATAGTAGAAGGTCCACTAGTGGATATATTTTCATGATGAATGGTGGTGTAGTTAGTTGGATGAGTAAGCGGCAGGATGTAGTCACTTTGTCCACTACAGAGGCAAAATACATGGCAGCAACACATGCCTGTAAAGAAGAAATCTGGTTAAAAAAATTTTGTTCTAACATTAGGTTTGATGCTGGGAAAATTACAATTTACTGTGATAGTTAGAGTGCTATTTGTTTGGAAAGAAATCCTACTTTCCATGCCAGGATGAAACATATTGATGTGCAGTATCATTTTGTTTTAGATATGGTAGAAGATGGAAAGGTCTCTTTAGAAAAAAATGGATACTCTGGAAAATGTTGCAGATGCATTGACAAAACCAGTGAGCACAGAAAAGTATAGGTGGTGTGCCAGTTCGATGGGCCTTGGAGCCCATGACCTTCACTAACTTTGAGTTTGAAGGAAGCCAGTAAGTCTTCATCAAGTGGGAGATTGTTGGAAATTGTGCCTCAACTTGCTGGCTTGTATCTTTGTTAAAGACTTGGCGGATTTACCCTTTGTTGGTTTTCTTTATCATCCTATCACCCAAATCCCGAACCTTGGAACCTTTTCACATAGTTCAAAAGTTTCTTAACTTCTCGACTGGTTGATCTCCTTCAATATCGCGGTGTTCAGGATTTTCCTAACCTACTATGGAAGTTGTAAGTTTGTGTTTTCTCTGATTGAGCAACAAGTCGACGGATGTGGGGACGACTTGGAATTCTGGGAGACTTTTTGAGAATATTATAGATTCCTAGCTTGATTCTCTGGAAATGCACAAGTAGTGAATGTGTGTCATGGTGGAGACCACAAGGAATGATCAACAGTTCAGTGCAATGGTCAAATACGGTGTACGTGTAAGTTGGTAATAAAAGGACTAACTTGTGGATACCTAAAGTCTTCGGGATTTTATTTATAAACTAATGACTACTAATATTTTGCGTCAATGTGGGATATTGTCAATGGTTGAGCTTCTTGGAAGTCCTTGCAACAACGATGGTCTTGTCGATAGTTCTGCAATGGACATCGCTGAGAAGCCTTGCCGATAGAGTTGGTTTGGCTAATGGTTTTGCATTCGGTATGATCTCTTGCTGATACCTTTGGTCTTTCTGATAGCTATGTGATTGGGTATTTTGGCATCGGGGAGACACGGTCTAGTGTCTCACTGACATGCGATATAGTTGAACTTTTTGATTAAACGATTGTCCGACATGGTCTGTTTTGAACCAATGAGCGAAGTGGAAGGAGAACTATTGCTAGTTGAACTATTGCGATGGTTCCTGTGTGGAAGATCAACAGACCATGAACAAAATGAGATATACTTTGTAACGGATGACAATGATCAGCTCTGGTAATGGAGATTTATGTTCAATATTGAACATGGATTGATCTGAGTGGGTTCATTGTATGTTTCTGAGAGCATTGTAAGATTACTATTCTATACAAGATTGATCAGTGAATGTTGCTGCTATAAAATTGACATCAGAAAGTTAAGTCTAATATTTGTATGTAATTTTCCTTACTGTAATACAAAGAGGCTTTTCTTGGTGTGGTGGGGTTTTCTTCCGTAAGGGTTTTCCCACGTAAATTTGGTGTCCAATTGTGTATGTGTCCATTTCTCTTTTCAATTAATTCTTTTCAAGTGTATCTTATTGAACTGTAATTGCAAAATTTAAAGTCATATTTGCATTCTTCCCTAAGGTTTTGGTGTTAGGATAGTTTGTTCTGCACCTAAGCTTTTCTTACAATATTCCCACTCGAAGAGGGAAATGAAATAGTTGGTCAACTAGGATTGGTAGAAATATAACGAGAATGTGAATTTGGATTGTTCAATATTCCTATTATGGATTTTTCTTTAGAGAAACTTAGTGAAATCAGAATAGGAGTTGTATATGATCTAGATTATAACATGTTTAAATTATGGATAATTCTTCTAACTATATTACCTAAAGAAAGAGATTGGATTGTAAAGTTCAAAGGTTTTTTTTATAATACTCAATCTAACTTTAATTTAGGTAGCACAATCAAAAGAGGTCTTACCAATCAATTTTTTGTTTTTGAGATTTTTAAAACGTGTTTACTTTTTCACTAAGGTTTAAAGTGTAAGAATGTTGGGTTCACCAAAATATAATATGTTAAATTGACTCTAATAGACAAAATAACTTTCCTTGAGAATCAACTTTCTATATTAACATTAGGATGAATCAAACAATTTGATTTACAGTTTGATAAAACATTTTATGTTTATAACTGAATATTTAAATCAAATAATTACAACTTCAATATAAAATATCTAGTTATAATATAATATCAAGAATATATATTTTTATAGTGAAAAGTAATATCTAATTTATACAGAAAGGGAAAGTGCATGTTTTAAGATGATTTTGTAGCCTAATGGAAGTCTCATCCACAAACACTAATGTGTAGTGCAAACATCCTTGTGATGTGTTGATGTCATGTATATATGTGACAATAAACATATGATACCTTGAAATATGTGTCTATGTTAGGATTAAGGTACCATCTACCTTGTAAATCATATGTCACATTGCATGGTTCAAACATCCTTGGAATGTGTCTCTAGGCACTTAGTGTGTATTGGGGAAATATTTTTTAATATTAATCCTCACCATTGTTTGTAATATATTCATAAGGGGTGATGGGTTCCACTAGCAACAATAAAGGTGACTTGTGGATATAAATATTTAATATTATTTTTCACCACATGTGCATGCCTAAAATGGGATAATAAAAGATAGGGAAAGGACAAATGAGTGACCATTGGTATTCTCCAAGTGGGAGATTGGAAAGAGGCAATAGGTGTCTCTTGGTATTCCATCATTTATTGCATTTAATGTAATTTATTTATCTTCCATGTTTGGTTTCCCAAGTTGGAGGTAAAATATTGGATCCAAAACCATTGTCCTTTCACATTCCAAGGAGGTAATCCAAGGGTTGGGGATGTTTGGAATGAAGGGTCGTATTTGGGAGCCATGTTTGGTGCATTAGGTGTCTTCACACATCTATAAAATAAGCTCTTTGAATATAGAAATAATAAGAAACATTTGAATGTAGATTTTCTTTATAGGAACAAGGAAAATTTGTGTAAAGAGGTTGTTCACAAGTGCATGTGCTGCCATGGTGGAGGAAAAGAGGATAATGAAAGTAGTTGTACTGTAATCTCATTATTTGAAGATAATGCATACTTTTCCTCTCTCCTTGGTGGAGTTTTCTTCCTTAAGGATTTCTCCACGCAAATCCCGTGTTATGTGATGCTTTTTTGTTGATGATTTGTGCCTCATTTCTTCTATCTTATGGTGATGTTATTCTTTATATATTGTTGTTAGAATTTCACATAAGGTACCTAGTGTTTATAAGCATGTTATGTTGGCTAATTTTTGGCATCATAAAGAAGAAAGATCTAATTATGGTAATTCCATATTAAGGCAACTTAATTTTCAAATTTTCATGTAAGTTTCATATTTTCATGTTGTTGTAGTCCAAGCCTTTTATCTCATCCATTAAAGTAATATTTGGATAGAGATTGAATTTCCCAAGAATTAGTGTTAGAACCTGTTTATTTCTCATCATCCTATAAATAAAAAATAAATCATAGATGTGTGAAATATATTTAAATAATAGATCAAGATACTAAAACATGCAATAAAAACCCAATTAAGAAGAACCAAGGAAGAAACAACAGAAAAAGAATAAATATCACCTAGATGTTGTTTTCTTCCAATCTAGATACTTGCACATAAAGAAGAAGAGAAAAAAGTTTGGATGGCTAAATTTAGGGGCTTTCCTTAGTCAAACCCCCATCTTGATTTTTTGACCTCCCGAGATAGTCAATATTGATTTTGATAAAAAAATACATTGATGAAGATTTGATAAAATACAATAATGGATTATTCAAACAATAGATTTAGACATAATATGTTAACACCAAGAATATCTAGCTACTAGCATGCGAAATACTTGTAATAATGAGAATGAGACCAAAAAAATTAAATATCTCTCACTAGGAAGCTACAAATAACCTCCAAAGCAAATTTCAAAAAGCTGCAATATAGTTGTCTTGCTCAATATCACCTCTAAGAAATGGAATGCAAAGTGTTGAAATAATTTTGTTTCTTCAAAAAATGTAATAAATTAAAAAAAGTTGTAGAGAAAAAGCTAAAAGCATACCACAAGCATTCTTGAGAGAGCATGAGAGAAAAAATATTCCCTTTTACAAAAGATAAGTTGTAGCTTTTTTCCAAGCGTGACTTCCATAAAAGAGTGTTACATTCAAAATATTCTTGAGAATGTAACATTCCAATGACCACTTGAATCACAATTTTTTGTGGGACATTAGCATGTCGTGCAAAAATCTAAGCGTTGTGCTCTCATCCGGGAAAATGGACTCAAAAACCCGAGATCATCATAATTTCGCTAGATAAAAGGTAAATTCTAGTGTTAAAATTTTATGTTTAAACTATTTCTAAATAACAAGCCAAAAGGGAGCACATTAATAGGTAGTGTGAAATTGTAGGGTATGCAATTTCTTACACTATAGGGTTCAATTGGCTATCATTATTAGCATGGAGGTGACAAACATTAGGGTTTATCCATGGTATGAAGGGGTTATTCAACTTTCACCTATCTCATAAAGGTGATGAATTCCAAGAGCTACCCTAGTAGAATGTATCCTCTTCATCAAGGAATAAAGGCAATAAACATTTGAATCCACTAACTTAAATGGTTTAATGGTTTTGTGGGAATCTTATCAACCAATGTTATCTTGTGGGTACACTTACCATTCCCCCTTTTTTAGATGGATGTAATCAATATGAGAGGATTACTTACATCACACTTGATAGTGGTTTAGGAATGAGGATGGATCAACAGTGTAGTAGTGGATGCATTGTATTCCTCTTTCTAGTTGTCAACTTGCACATGTGACCAAATGCTTAAGTGTGAGGGTAGCCATGATCTTGAAGAAATCATATTATTTTTCTCCTTTTGTGTGTTTAACCTTGGCATCATAATTTCTCTCATGGATAGACTAACTAAGTCTTCTTGGTTAGGGTGGATAGGGTTCCTTATCCATAAGGCTGGAATTGTTTATACCCTTACATCATGAACTAGGACTCGGTCAACTTGATGTAAGGTTGTGCCAACTCAAGATCTTGTATGCTATCAAGTACTCTTTATTTATGGTCATTATATTGCTAAATTAATCATGCATTAGTTAATAATTAATTAATTAATCTAATTTATTCCCATGTACTTAAGCTAAACTTAGGAGTGATTTTCTATGTTAATTAGAGAGCTATTATTAGATCATTTTGTCTCATTATATGAGATGTTGACACTTGTCATAATAGATAATCCTTTTCTCATTTAAGGTTGCTCCTATATAACACTCAACCCTCACTGTATTATTATGCCTTTAATAGAACTCTCAACCTTTGAGGACTCTTTTTTTCCTTGAAGATTCTTGAGGTTCATTCTATAGTTTTTTCTTGTTGAGGAATATTGCATATTATTATTTGCAGCTCTCTTATGTGGAAAGTGCTTTTGTTCATTGTTTGATCATGTGGCTCATGTTTTTCACAATTCTAACATGGTATCAAAACTTGGGTTCAATGAACCCCTTCTTGATTTATGAGGGTTTTTCTTCAACAAGGGTTACATGCTTCAGATCTAGGATCTCCTTTGTTATTTTTGTAAATTTTGTAGTTGGGTGGTTTTAGGTGCATTTTGGCGCAAAATGAACCTCATCATTTGATTTAGGAGGCCGATTCAATGAATTTTGACTATAAATTTTCCCATATTCCCTATCAGGTGTTTTTGAGGCAAAAAAAAATTGTACAAGGATCGTACGACCCCTATATAGCCAGATACAATTATTATTTTATTAAAAAAATAGTTTTTCAATAAACTGTTTATATTTTTTTCTTTTTTCAAAAAAAAAAAAAGTAGGCCTTGCCTGCATAGAAGGTATATAGGGTACCCTAGGCATAGGTGTACCTATGCCTTCGTGCGGGCCTTGCAGTTGACAGCTTAAGTTGACCAATGAATTGGTGGCCTCAAATTTTCACCACTAGCTAAGTTTTTTTTCCAACTCGTCTTTACATTTTCCTTGTGGCCGTTCTTCCTATTTTGACAGTCAACACAAATTTTTGGGCAGCTCATTCATTGCAACATATTCAAGTTATCGAGTAGGAATATATCGTTAGATTCAAAGAATATGCTAGGAGAATCCTTTTAATAATGACTAGATTTATTTTTTTGGCAAGGATTGAGTTTTTTCCAAGCACAAGGAATATTCCTTGAATATTTCATTGATATTATGCTGACGTCAGCATGACGTCAATGGTACGATCGTAGGGCAGGGGCCCCTTCAAGCCCTCTTTGGCCCTAAAAGAGCTATTTTTTCTTTTGGTCATAACTTGGGCATACGATATTGAAATTGGATGAACGAGATTTCATCAAAAAGCTAGTTCTATCAAATTTCTAGTGGTTTGGGTCTCATCACTATTTTTTTTGTTGATGCATTCTATAGCCTGTTGAAGTTAGAGGTTTTTTTTAGTCTCAAGCTCATAATTTTTTATCAATTTATCTTATTTTCACAATTTTAATGGCATTGGGACATTCTCTCAAAGCTCTTCACAACCAACCATGCAATTTTTTTCAAATTTCTCTCCAGGTACATTTTTCAATTTTTTGTGTTTTGACATTTTGGTTAATTACTCTGATATCTTAGCTCTTGGAAACTTCTCGTTTCTATGGGATGACTCAGTTTTGGTTGTTCTACATATATTTCTATTATTTTTTCCCTATTTGAGCAATGTAGACATCTTTTTCATGCACATTCTCTTTTGTAGATGCACTAAGATAAAGTGTCATTCTGATGTATTTTTTGGGGGGGTTTTGCACATCTTGTTGCGCTTTTTGTACTCACACTAAGATATAAAGTGCCATGGGGGGTTAATGTTTTCCTTTTTTTTCCATCACACCTTTGTCAAGTGAGTGTCCCTTCCATAATAGTAGTGAGTCCTACTAATTATTTCCTTATGTGTGTGTGCCTTAGTTTGCACACCCTTTTATTTGTAGGTACTCTTTATTTTCACATTCAAATATTATCCTACATGCACTTCTTGGTTTCATATAATTTCAATGTTCTCGTCTTGGCTCTCCCTTGTCAGCATTATGGGGAGTTTTTACTATTGGTGCTAATGCTTCCTCAGTTTCAATTTTTGGAGTGATCTATGTATTTAGTTCTTGTTCCTATGTACTAGGTGGATGCAACAGTTGGTTACCCATACATTTCAATGAGATGGAGCATCTACCATATGGATATTTTTGTATTCCTATTTCTAGAGGTGTCCTTCCATTTTCATTTGATCAAAGACTATTGGTACCTATATTTTCAACTTGCATCTTACATGTTGAGTAGTATTGCTAGGGTCACTCATGGAGATTCATGTGCCATTTGTATTTTTGAGTTCTAGATGTTTGCCTTTGTTTTCCATTTGATTTGAGTAGTGTCATTGGGGACACTCATGCAAATTATTATCTTTCACTTGATCAGAGTTCTTCAAGTTCTATTAGTACCTATATTTTCGACTTGCATCTTGCATGTTGAGTAGTGTCATCGGGGTCACTTGTGTAGATTCATTTACCATCTATATTTTTGACTTCCATTTGTTTTCCTATGTTTTCCATCTGATTTGAGTAGTGTCATTAGGGGCACTCATGCAGATTATTGTCCTCTTGATCCTGACATTTGTATCTTCCAGTTCCAGATGTTGTTTGTGCTTTCCATCTAATTCGAGTAGTGTCATTAGGGTACTCATGCAGATTCTTGTTATCTTGATCTTGATCATCATTTGTTTTAGAGGAGGTTCTTCATTTCAACACTATATCAATCATCTTTTGACAGTTGTCTACAACTTATTTGTGCTTCAACAATATTCCACATGTTCCTCTTCTTTTTGGGGCATTATTTTGGTTGGAGGCTTCTTACTTCTTCACCTTGATTTAGAGGCTTTTTTAGTCCTTCATTCACCTTTCTCTCTTTTGGAGAGGAGTTTTTCCCATCGGGTTTTCTCCTTTTCTCTAGTTGTGAGAGATTAGATTGTTTGTATATAGGTACCTCACCAGGCCTTGTTTGTTGAGACCCATCATGCATTCTCTTTTTAGGGTTTTTAGCTACGAGCCCTCAGTTCATCTTAAGGGGGTGTGTTATAGTAATCATGCATTAGCTAATTAATTAATTAGTCTAATTTATTCTTGTGCACTTAAGCTAAACTTATGAGCGATTTTATATGTTAACTAAAGAGCTATTATTAGATCATTCTATCTCATTGTATGAGATGTTGGCACTTGTCATGATCTACTCTCTTTCACATTTAGGGTTGCTCTTATATAGCACTCAACCCTCATTGTATTATCATGCCTCTGATAGAACTCTCAGCCTTTGAGGACTCTTGTTTTCCTTGAAGATTTTTGAGGTTCATTCTATAATTTTTTCTTGTTGAGAAATATTGCATATTATTGTGTGCAGCTCTCTTGCATGGAAGGTGTCTTTGTTCATTGTTTGATTTTGTGGCTCATGTTTTTCACAATTCTATTATATATAACATATTGTAATTTCTCCTTACCCAAGGGAAGGCTAATTATTCTATCTATTAGATGAATATATATTTAAATTGGGGCTAGTGTATCTCTGATTCATGAGATGCTCTTAAGGAGCATAGTATTGTAGGTATTGTTAATACATTTCATTCTAATAAAAAAATGGATGGTTTTGTCAATAATATAAATTTTGTCTGTGTCTTTAACTCCATTGCAAGTTCTTATTTATGGTTGATGTTATGATTGGAAAGGTTTGTATACAAAAGGATTAAAAAAATTTGTAGTAACTAGGGTGGTTATTATAGTAAGTAATGTCAACTTTGATGATGGTTTAGGCAATTCTTGGTGTTAGAAATGTATTATCTATTTATCACTGTAGATGCACATTTGACCATATTTATTAATTAACCAAAGTTTACAATATAATGATTTTGAATTATAATTAATCAATAAACATGGTCAAATGTGGATTTTGAGATAGATGTTATTGTTTTAGGAACAACAATATTTGACTTCAAAGATTGGCAATAAACATGACCTAGTTTTGATGGTCAATTGTATTTGTCAAGTAGTTGTTTGATAATAGTTATCTATTCAAAATTATCTTTCAAATATTGACATTTTTTTAAAACAATTATATCATAAATTAAATATATATTCAATTATAGTTTTTGATAGCCTATACAAAATTTTCCCTCTTTTAAAATACAATCTTTCAAAAATTTTGATTGTATTTTATTAAAAAATCCTCCAAATACAATTAAACAATCATTAAATTTAAACCCTTATTCCCATCAGAATTTACACTGCTAAAATGCTTTGTGCTCATAAAAGCTCACCATAATTTAAATCACTCTTCATGCTATATAACTATGTAACTTCATGCTATATAACTATGTAACTGAAACTTTTCTATTCATCTACTTCTCTTTTGTACTGGTAGGGAGTGTTAAAACAATATTTTTTTTCATATTCTTAGATAGCTGTAGTTTTATAATACCTCCCCACTGATAGTAATTGACTTCATGAATTATCAAGTCTTTCCCTTTTTATTTCTGAGCTAATCTGTATCACTTGTAGTATTCCTTAGCGGAACTAATTTAATTCTTTAAACCATATGTATATGTTATAATAATGAGCACTACTCTAGTACAATTATGAACGGCCTACTCTAGTACATGAAAACTCCGTCGAAAACAGAGGAAATTGGCAATTCTTTTGTTGAGTTCAACTGGGATTTTCTTTACCTCAAAGATTTAGATGCAATTATGTATGATAAAATTTAGTAATATCTTTTGAAAGTAAGCTGATAAAAATTAAAACATATTTTTGTCAGACAACACAAATGTCTTTTTGAAAAGCCATAAAGAAGGGATTACCACAAAGCTCAGATATGAGCCCACAGAAACACCAAAAACCCAACATGACAATCAGCAGCAGAAAGAGACAAGACTCAACACTATGACCATGG
Source organism: Sequoia sempervirens (assembly GCA_007258455.2). Taxonomy (NCBI): domain Eukaryota; kingdom Viridiplantae; phylum Streptophyta; class Pinopsida; order Cupressales; family Cupressaceae; genus Sequoia; species Sequoia sempervirens. Next base: position 305,153,762 of record VDFB02000003.1, on the reverse strand, counting down.
GACTGTTACAACAGGCCACACTGGACAGAACATAGATAAGAGTATAAAGCAGGACATAACAGGTACAATATGGAAAAGCGACTATACTATGCACACTACAAATGTATTGAAAGCTCTGAATTCTAACTTTCCCTTGTTCAGAGAGTGCGTCCCCCTCGCAGATCATCCAAGTTACCCCAGAAGAATTCAATTCTTTGCTCTGTCACAAAGTAGATTGGAAATAGTCGATGGCAGAAACGTGTGTGGTCCAATCCTGTTGAATGTTCTTCAATAGATTGGACACATCTCTCATAGTAGGTCGTGCTTCAGGTGATTCTCTTGAACACAACAAACCAACTCGCATCAATGAAATGAGACATTCTGTTGTTTCTTTGCTAGCCCTTTCCATTAGAAAGCTTTTATCAACTATCTCAGCAGCCCTGTCTGGAAAAGCCCTGTTCACCCAGCTATGCAGGCTCAGAACCCCATCAAACATACTATCAGTTGGCCTCCTCCTTGTCAGCATTTCCAATAACAAAATGCCATAGCTATAAACATCTCCTCGAGGTGATATGATGCCACTCAATCCATATTCTGCAATAAGGGAATTGTTATAATTGTTTTCTCCATTATACCATACAAACCCATAAATTTTTTCAGTAGAAAGATATTTGAGAAACCATACCTGGTGCGATGTAGCCCACTGAACCTTTTAAATCTACTGTTGAGGTTACTAAATTGGTCGAGATTCTACCCATGAATCTGGATATCCCAAAATCTGATAGGTGAGCTGTCATGCTTTCATCTAAAAGAACATTGCTTGGTTTTATGTCACAATGCACTATCTGCACATAGCAATCATAATGAAGGTATTCCACGGCATTGGCTATATCTATAGCTATGTTCAGCACTTCCTTCAGTCCCAATCTACAAACATGAGCTCTGTCTTGATACAAATGTTTTTCTAAGCTTCCATTAGAAAAAAACTCAAAGATTAAAGCTTTGAACTGAACGCTGGAAAATGTTGTTATGATTCTAGCAAGATTTCTGTGCCGAACCTTCTGCGACACTTTACATTCTACTTTGAAAATCTTGTCTGATTCCTCCTGCATTAAATTGAGAACCTTCACAGCAACACGGGTGCCATCAGTCAAAATTCCTTTGTACACAGATCCAAAGCTGTTTATTGCTAGCAGATTGGAGTTGCTGAATCTATCGGTTGCTGTGAGAAGCTCCTCATATGAGATCCGCGGATGCTCCACCTTTTGAAGCATTTTACGAATTCTTTGATTGAACCCCTCTTCATGCAAATTCCTTGTCCACAGAAATCCCAAAAGTAGACAACAAGCTACAAAAATAGCGACAGCACCTATTGCTCCCAATATTTTTATCAGGTATGAAGAATGACTTTTCCCCTTTGGAATGATGTATGTCAATTTATTATTTGACAGATCCAAAGTCTTCAATTTTCTTAAAAACTCTGGGATTTTTCCTGTTAATTTGTTATTTGACAAGTTTAATACTTCAAGCTGCATCACATTTGCTAAAGACTCTGGAATTTCGCCTGTTAATTCATTGTTTGAGAGGTCTAATAGGTCAAGCTGCATCATACTTCCTAAAGACTCTGGAATTTCACCTGTCAACATGTTGTTCGAAAAATCCACAGTTTCTAATGTACTCGGGTAGGATAGAGTGTTAGGAATTATTCCTTCCAAAGCATTGTAGCTCAGATGAACAATCTTCAACATGCTAATTCCTGGTGGAATTGTTCCTGTAAGATTGTTTTTGTCCAATCTGAGCTCCAATAAGGACACTCCATCTTGTATATTCTGCGGAATAATTCCTGTAAAACGATTATTCTGTAAAAACAAATGCTGCAGACGGTTAAGCTTGAAAATTTTTAAGGGTAGGTTTCCGGATAATAGATTGCCACTCAAATCAATATAGGTCAAACTAGACAAATCAGAGAGCTCATCTAGAATAGTTCCCTCAAACTTATTATTTGTGAGCTTCAAATACTGTAATTGGAAAAGTTTAGGCAGCACATAGGTCAATGGGCCTCTCAATTCATTGTTTCCTAGATCAAGCCACTGGAGTTCCCTACAATTTCCTAGCTGCTCTGGAATCGGGCCATTTAGAAGGTTGTCATCCATTTCTACACGTTTCAGATTTGGGGCATTGGAAACTGTAGAAGGGATGGTTCCATTCAGCCTGTTGTTACCTATGCTCAACTTAATCAAATTTCTTGAAAATATCTGAGGTATGCCTCCAGAAAGCGAATTGGAGGTTAGGTCCAAAATCTTCAGATTACTCAAAGAAAACAATTGTGGAGGAATAGATCCAATTAATTGGTTGTCGCTGAGATCAAGGAATTCCAGATCTTTCATATATGATAACTCAAAAGGAATACTTCCAGATAAAACATTGGAAGAGAGAGAAAGAGTTTCCAAATTGGAAAGATTACCAATACTCTCAAGGATTGGGCCTCTTAGGTGATTGAGACTGAGATTAATAGAAATCAAATTGATACATTGAGTAAGCACTTGGGGAATCTCACCAGCAAGAAGGGTGTTAGACAGATCAAGAACTTGAAGAGCTGGCAACTTGTATATACTTTGGAAAATGGAGTTACTAAACTCGTAACCAGCCAAGTGGAGTTCTACAACATCACCACCCCCATTTTCACTGCAACTTACACCATTCCATTGGCATGGGTCAGAACCAGAAATATGACGGCTCCAGTCAGATGAATAACTAGAAATTTCTTTCATGACTTCGAGTTGTGTGGTGTTGAGAGAGAGTGCAAGAGTGAGAAATGGCAGAGAAAACAAGAGAGTAACAACAGGACTAGGATGTGAACAAAAATACCTCATACTGGCGTTCTTCTGATGTTGTGCAAAAATGCTCAAAGTTATTGCTAGAATTCTCCGCGCTGCAGGGATTTCAATCATTCAAAAAAAGATGGGTATGAGAGCTTAAACCGCCGGGGTAACGAAAATTTAGCAAAACATTGAATATCGGTCAACAGTATGTGGATCTCAGTCTTCGAGGAAGGTCAAATAAAATTTCTCGCAGACGGCCGGTCGATTCATTTAGCAGTCCAGACTTCAAGCATATTGAGGTGACCACTGGAAAAGAAAAATCCTCCTCTTCACTTCTCGTTATTGTCGTCATAAATAAGATGCTATACAAGGTCAAATTCAAAGATTGAACAATTACACTGTCCAACCTCAACGTATTTAATATTGGGATCAGTTGGAAATGAAAGAAAATTTAACAGGTCAATTCCAATCTTTCTATCGAATTTGAGATACCTTCAATCTTTTGTGAGATGATGCGAAAAACAAGATTATTATTATTATTATCTTTATAAAACGTTCTTGATATATTTTTAAATAATGTAAAAAATATGTTTGATATGGAGACATTTGCACAATCACACATGGAAAATATCAAAAATCTTTTTTTTTTTTCATAATTTCTACATTTCAATAATCACATTTTTAAGGTGTTCAAAGTGGAATTTGGAGTCAATACTTTTGAACTCAATCTTCCACCATTTTTAGGAATTCATCAAAAGAACCTTTACAAGGAAAGAGTTTTGCATCAGTAGAGATCCATCTTAATTTCATCACCTTTGTATGAGAATATTTTTGGTGTTTTGAAGCCTTATAAATAGTTTTGAAAAGAAAGGTTTCTTAGACTTTGACACAAGGAAGTGAGCACAACATGTTGAAAGCCTAAATTTCATTTGAGTTGATGGACCAAGGGAGGCAAAGAGGGGGTGGGCAGCGAGGTAGATAGGGGGAAAGAGAGAGGAAGGGGTATTGTTATTTTTGTAAAAGAAATTATAGCTTTTTTGTTTTTTAGGTCTTTAGTTTGCTTTATAGTACAATTCTAATGCTTTGGTTGCTTATGTTGATGTAGTTAGGATTTAAGAAACTAATGTGTTTCTTGTGAAGATTGAAGAAGCCTCCACAAGTCTATCACAAAAGTGTTTCATAACCTATGTTGACTAAGAAAACCCTTGGAGCATTACTCTTCAAGTTCTGAATTTTGACAATACATACAAATGGTTAGAATAATTCACTTTTATAGGCTATTTGGTAGAATGTATTCCATGTGAAAACATGTTATGTAACCAGATGAATATTGTTTGTTGAGAAAAAAATGTTTGAACTTTGGCTTCATAATGTTCATATTTAATAACTTATTTGTGTTTATCATTTCATCTTTAGTGATGTTTCCTCACTTGGGAAAGTTGGCATCCTGTGAATATAAAATTCACCAAGCTCCCTTTGGGTTTTGTTTTTTGCTAAGTACCAGCTCATGCCTCGAATGAACATCTTCAACCCCTTTTGATAAACAACTGTCGGCCTCGGCCATGTGTCCGCTCAATGCTCTCCGAAGGAACACTCTCCTTTGCTCTTCTACCGACTCCCACTATGCTCGGACCACGTGTATCCACTGCGCGGGCTATTTCTAACTTCCCCCCTTCACTTCCTCATTGGGCCCCGCCCGTGTGCCACATAGCTTTCATTCGCTTGAGGATTTGGAGGGCCCCACAAGCGACGCCTATAACAAACTTTGCTACTACGTGTCATCCCAACGCAAGCTTTCAACAAAGGGAGGGGAGAACAAACTACGGGTTGCGCTATGCTGCTATTTGTCCCATTGTGAATGCTTCTTCAACATGAAAGATCGGGGAGACTATGGGTTGTGATATGATGTCGCGTGTTCTAACTACCTATGCTAAGTGGCGACACTTGTCTGCTCAGGACTTTGTCGGGACCAATGCTATCATTCGCAAGGGATGCACCTTGATGGGGAGTGACCAAATGCTATGGCCCAAATATTTTCTGTTGCAATAGCCTAAGGAATGATGGCTATTGCATCATTGCTCAAGATTTTGAATATTTCAATTACTGCTCCCAAGCAGTGGGAATGCTTGCTATATATGCTACTCTTTGCTTTTGAGGAGGGGTTCCGAATTCAAAGGTTCCAAGGTTCAGAATTACAGGATTTTTAGAGAGACACCACGCCTTTTTATTGTTTAGATTATTGCAAGAACTCATGAACTGTGTCATTGTTCGGCCTCTATGTTTTCTTATGCTATTGATAAAATTTATACTGTGTCATTATTGTTTGAATGGTTTATTTGCCGAACTTCTATAATTTGAATGCAAGTTTGTTGGTTTAGATCATGTGTTTTGACTCCTCTTTTCAGTAAACAGGTGTGAGAATTATTTTATGTTATTGAATGAGTTTATCATGCTTCAATCTTTAATTTCTATTATTTTAGAACATAGAAGATTGTTGAACAGGCCCTTAAATCATATCCAAAAGATAGATTTATCATGCCTTTTATCTAAATTCTGGCATATCGCCTTAGTTAGATCCTTTATTTTTATATCTGCTTCATTTTCCCATTCCAAAAAACAAATTACAGAAGAAGTCGACTTCTTTAAAAATTTGTAGGTCACTTAGTGTAGCGCAATAGGTCCCCCATAAATTGAGTTTCCCATAGAGGGTTGTTACCTTGCCAATTTTTGGCATCAATAGTTTCTTTTCTTTTCTGGCACGCCCGATGGAACTGAGCTTCAATGAACCTAATTTTTAAAAGGGTGAATGAGCCATCGACCTGTTACTAGGTCTCAAATAGAAAATAATCCTAATTTATTAGTACCACCATTAGGGACAGTACAACCTGTGACCCAATTAGTAAACGTCTCGCTTCCTTTGCCCTTTCTGCTAGCCATGTTGCCCACTGCTAATAGAAATTATGTGGCATGGGATGCCAGAAGTCCTCTTGTAGTGCCTATCATTTGGGCTGCTATCTCGGTTTCCACCCTAAAAGTTATACCTAAATTCACCGGAGATGGCTCAAGAACACCAGTTGAACATCTACAAGATGTTACGGATGTATGCCTAGTATACAGCGTTACAGACCAAAATATAGCACTAAGGTTGCTCGCCGCCTCCTTCAGAGGAGAGGCACTAGATTGGTACCAGACGCTACAACCGAACACTATCAGTACCTGGGATGATCTTGGAGATCCTTTCTATCAGACATTTTTGAACAACGGAGACCGATCCTCGCTATACTATCAACTGTCGATCATAAAGCGGGCTCTGCACGGAGCCATGGCTGACTTCAATGCCCGGTTCCATACAAGCTGGCAGAGAATCCAAGTTGATATCCCCCTGTCGTCTGATCTATCGTTCATGTTCTACTTAAAGCCTATCAACCCCGACATTTCAATGATGATCCAGTCTTTAGGCAGGACCACACTACCAAACGCCTGCAACACTGCTGTCAAAGCAGAGAACAATTTGATAAACATCGGGAAGTTTCCACCTCGGCCCATCATTCCCATATTTCCAAAAATATTGATTCTTGCTTAGGAGATGTCTTCTACCAGTGCACAAACTCCTCCTCAATCTATGTACACATATCCGAGCGCACCATAGAACGTCACCTCTACATCCGACTCTTCAAAGGAGGAGATGAGCGAGTTTAAGGAAATGTTGCAGACTATTGTTAATGACATAACTATCATCAAGTGCAACTAGGTCATGCCTCCGAAGCTGACTTATCAAAATTACCAAGGCGGAAGGCCTTCTTACCAACAGAACCAGTTCCAAGGAAGCACTCACACAAATCCGCAGGTGCAAACAACCAATCAAATAGTACTGGTACCCACTCCGCTATAGAGCGCTAATCTAAGCTCAAGCAGAGAGCTAACTGCAGGGAAAAATAATTTAATTGATGACACCAACCCCTGGTGCTTCCCTTGCAATGATTCACACATGCCTTGAAACTGCCTGCATGGCAACCTACAACAAAAGGTGGCGGAGCAACGTAGCCAAGGCACAACTTCAGATCCTAGAAGGTATGTGTGCACCTCTTCGCAGATGGACAACACGGTGCTCACTGCACAAATGTAGGGGATTTCATTGGAGCAAGAAGCGGACATCACTCCCGATCACGCTCTTCTCATGGATGGAAGAGGAAGAAGCTATGTTTGCCAATGATGCATCCACATCTAAAACACCACAGTTACAGTTCGATTACAACACCCACTCAAAGAGGAGATTTATAGGTGAACCATTCATCCTGGAACTAACCAGTTTGCAACCTATCAATGCTTATGACCAGACGCCTAGTACCTCCGTAGTGGTGCCGCAATGTTCATCATGAGGGGAAATTGTTATAACAAAAGCTAAGGAGCATAAATCTCCAAATCTGCCACCGTTCAATTTGGTGGAACAATTGAAAAAATCATCCATTAATGTGTCTTTGTGGGATATTTTGGCTATTTCAGAATAGAAGGCATTACTGCAGAAGGCTTTTCAAGAAGACGCAGGCGTAAAGCCAACGGAGTAGTCACTTAAAGGAAAAGTCATTGATCAATCATCTCCTGCCAAAGTTCTTATGAATAGCATAGTGGAGGTTCCTACTGAGGTGAAGGACAAGCCAAAGCCAAAACCCTTTTTCCTAACCCTCATTGTAGGAGAGAAGTTATTGTACAATGCCATGATTAACTCCGGTGCTAGCACCACAGTCATGCCAAAATAGATAGCTGAGGCGTTGGGGCTTAGCTATGAACCTTTAAAAAGAGGAGTGATGCAGCTTGACGGAAATAGAGTCAAAACCGTAGGCATCATCAAAGAACTCCCCTTGACTCTATCCACTTGCCCTAGCATCACAATGCCGCAAGACACTATGATCATAGATGTTCCCCCCATGTTCTGCCTCTGTCTATCCTGGGAATTCACTTCAAGGGTAGGCAGATACCTATCCCTGGATTGGTTGCACATGATCCTCAAGACCAAGCATGGTGCAAAAATGAAAATAGTATCTGAAGCCCTACATTCAAAACATGTGGCCGATGAATCCACATTAGTGTTTTAAAGAATTAAAAATTAAACGTCATCAAACGTGTTTGACCGGGTAATAAGACCGAATGCCGTTCTGGGCCGGCTGTCGTCAACATCCGGCGACTTGCGGTCAACGTACCAGCGGTGTAAGCTCCTTCCCGTTCTTATTATTGAAGACGAAATAGGTAAAACAATATGCAAACGGACTTGTGCTGAACAAGTTGGAAATGGAAGGGGGTGGTGTTATTTACATTCTCTTTCTCGCCTTGACAGTTATGCGGGCGACTGCAACCTTCAATAACAATATCACTTCTGAGAGTGATGCAAGAGATTTGGAAGCTCTCTTGTCCTTCAGGAAGGGCATTACACTGGATCCATATGGATCACTATCAAGCTGGAGTGCAAACAATTCAGCCAACGTGTGCCAGTGGTTTGGTATTTCCTGCAGATTGCATACCAACAGAGTGGTCTCTATATATCTTCCTGAGCTAAAATTGGAAGGTAGTATATCTCCTTCCATGGGAGCCCTCTCCTTGTTGCACACTCTGGATCTCTATAGTAATAGGCTGACAGGATGGATTCCCTCACATCTTGGACAGCTCAAAGTGCTGCGGATACTAAAACTGGATGATAATCGACTTTGGGGTTCTATTCCCAAATCTCTGGCCAATTGCACGCAGCTGCAACAGATTTATCTTTCAGGAAATGATTTAAGCGGAAGCATTCCAAGTGAATTTGGTGATCTGGGCAAGTTAGAGTATCTCTACCTAGAGCGCAGCAATCTTGTCGGAAGCATTCCCAAATCCCTAGCCAATTGTACGCAGCTGCAACAGATTTATCTTTCAGGAAACAATATAAGCGGAAGCATTCCAAGTGAAATTGGTGGTCTGAGCAAGTTAATGTATCTCTACCTAGAGAGCAGCAATCTTGTTGGAAGCATTCCCCAATCTCTGGCCAATTGCACGCAGCTGCAACAGATTCATCTTTCAGGAAACAAATTAAGTGGAAACATTCCCTCTGGACTTGGTGGTCTGGGCAAGTTAGAGCATCTTGACCTACACAGCAACAAGCTTGTTGGAAGCATTCCCAAATCTCTGGCCAATTGCACGCACCTGCAATTGATAAATCTTTCAGATAACAACTTCACAGGAAGCATTCCCTTTGAATTTGGCACGCTTCAGGAGCTACAATATCTTGATCTGCAGAGCAACAGGTTTGAGAACAGCGTTCCTCCAACTATAGGTAATTGCTCTTCCTTGAAATCTTTATCTTTGGGGAATAATCCATCATTGTCGGGTAATATACCACCTGAACTGGGAAAGTTGAGAGAGCTTTTAGATTTAACCATATATGGGCCTGTAAATATTACAGGCTTTCTTCCTCCAGAAATCGGGAATTGTAGTAGTCTTACCTCACTTAGTCTGAGAGGCATCGGACTTTACGGGAAGCTGCCCATAAGCATATCCCGCCTTTCCTCTTTAGGGCATCTTGATTTAGGAGACAACCATTTTATAGGCAGCTTACCAAATTCAGTCCTCAATATGACTCTGTTGACCAAGTTGAATCTTGGTGATAACAATTTCACAGGATTCCTTTGGGAGGACATCGGCAAGCTGACAGAGCTGAGATATCTTAATTTGAGTAGAAACAATTTGACAGGAATCATTCCTCAAGGATTAGCCAATTTGAAGTGTCTTGAAAACCTTATCCTGAATAGTAACAATTTGACAGGAAACATACCTGAAGGAATAGGCAATTTGAGCAGTCTTGAAAACCTTAACCTGGATTATAACAAATTGACAGGAAAAATTCCTGAAGGAATAGGCAATTTAAGCAACCTTCTTTCCCTTCAGTTGCATGCCAACAATTTGTCGGGCACAATTCCGAGCATAATCGATAGCTGTTCTCTGCGGATTCTGAGGTTGTCATACAATTCATTGTCAGGGTCCCTATCCGCATCCTTCGCCCACTGTACACAACTTCAGCTTATTGATTTTAGGAAAAATGGATTGACAGGTGAGCTTCCTTACTTTTCCAATTTTTATGAGTTGAGGGTTTTAAGCCTTAGCGATAATAAGCTTGAGGGTAGCATTCCTGCATGGATCACAAACCTCACCAAGTTGCAGCTGTTGGATTTATCCAACAATCAGTTTACTGGAAGAATACCATCTAATCTTGAGAGCCTCCTCGGATTTCAAATTCCTCAAGAGACAGGGTACAATGAGAAGATGCTCTACTATCAAATAACTATTGATATAAAAGGCTCTGAACAAACTTACCTATATATTCTGCAAATACTTACCATGGTCGACTTGTCAAGTAATAATCTTAGTGGGGAAATACCACCAACCATTGGGAGTCTGATTAACCTGAGGTTACTAAATCTATCCAGAAATCAATTAGAAGGCGAGATACCGCCATCACTTGGGCAGCTATCACAGTTGGAATCGTTGGATCTGTCCCAAAATCAGCTAAGTGGACCAATTCCTGAAGAGCTCCTTAATTCTTCATATCTGGGGGTCTTCAATGTCTCCTCCAACAGGCTTTGTGGATTAATACCCACAGGAAGGGTTTTTTCAACTTTCGATGAGAGATCATATCTGGAAAATCAGTGTTTATGTGGGTTCCCGTTACAAAATTGTGAGCAAACACCTTCAGAAACGGTGAAGAAGAAATCAATTTGTAGTGTTGTGGGTGAACACATCTCAGTGATGGCATTAGCTGTGGGATTATCAATTGGATCTGCGGGAACACTGTATGTGATGATGAAGTGGGCCATACTTTGTGGTTTACTCGTAAACCTGAAATCAAGATGCTTTCACAAAGCTGCTCATTCTGAGAATGGGAGTTGGAGCTTAAAGCTATCCTTATTCAACTCAACAACTTCCTCTGCAAGGACACCCACGGTATTGGAGATATCATTGTCTGAAAGCGGTCAGAGCCAGTAAACAAAAAATATTTTCTATGTAACGAGGACTTTCTGAAATGAGGTACTGTGAGTAGGATGCCAGTATTAAAAACAAAGGTTTTAACTACAAGTTAGTATAGGTTGAACTATCTTTACTCAGGGGGATATGCAGGTTGAGGGGGTGAAAGGAATAATGAGCAAAGTGTGATAGCTTTGACGAGCATGATAACTCCTTCCAATGGTTGTGTTTCTTGCCTATAGTTTTCTATACAGTTGTTTATGCTTTCTTGGTCCTTTGTGCGGTTATTAAAACTTTGTTATGTTTTTATTTAAAGTTGTTACATGATTTCAAATAAAAAGGATTGTATTAATTTTTTTTTAATATTTAAATTTTAAAAGATGAAAAAATTATTTTATAAATATTTTTAAAAATTTAATTTTAAATATTATGATGGTAAAATTTTTATATTTATATATTTTTAAATTGAATTTATTTTAAACAGATTATTGTTATATATCGATTAGTGTGTAAGTTGATATGTTTTTGCATGTGAAAATTTGCGAATAATTTTATTTTACCCTTAATCTATCTCAATGCATCCTATGGCTCTAGATTATTACAATCTTCACAATTTATTACTTTGGATTATTATATGTGGGTTGAAAATTGACCCAAGTTACTTCTCCACACATAGATTTGAACTCCAAATTTTTATATAAATTTAAAATTGGGTTCATGTCTCCCCTTTCCTACTAGCTATTGTGAGGCAACTAAATTCAAATGCATGCCAAGGTGGTCTATTTAAGGACATGCCTTAATTCAATATTATTGTGAGAGATATAAATCCAAGACCATTCATATGAGAGAATTTATTAGTTTTCATCATTATCCTAGATATATTGCATACTTACATGTTGTCTTCTATATTTTTTTATCATTATTATATTAGTCTACCTAGGGGCTTGATTGACAAGAACATGATTTCACATAGATAGCTCCTAAACAGTGTCTATAGACACCACCCTTATGTAGGCATTGGTGAAACGAGTTGAGGTGCTTATGATACAATTTTTGATTCCCCACTAGTTCAATTATGATGGTAAAATTGCTTCTATAGGAACAAAGATTGATGTTGTAGACATGCATTTGAACCATAACTTAACATAATTAGTTTATAGAGTCTAAGATATTTGTTTAGACAAAATTATATTTTCAACATAATGAGTCAATTCTTAACATCATTTACAATATATTCCCCTATTCAAATGTTAGATTAAACATCACATTTAATTTATTTAAATTTAATATTTTATTGTTCCAATCCTAACTCCATAAATTCTTAAAGTTTTATTGTTTAATTATTTTCTTTGCATGTTTTTTTCCCTTAAAAACATAACTTTTTAGAGACTTAGTGAATTAAAGATGAAAATATTTTTATTGATATTTTATTTTGTTTAGGTATTTGTTATTTTCAAGGAAATAGTTTTTAAAGTTTAGGTTGTGTTTTGAAATTATGCTATATTTTTTTATAGGATAAAAATAGGACTTTTGAAAGGGTTCCAACCCTTTTACAAAAGAAAATTAGGAAGAGACAACAAAATGACTATACAAAAAGGCATCAACACCAACATATCAACAAGAATAAAGCACAAAAAAATCCTGAGTACAATAGAGAAGGAAGGAATAGGCAACCTAGAATAAGGTCTCTAAAGTTAGAATAGAAAAAAACCCAAAAAGATCAAAGCTCGTTAAGAGCAAGAACCACCTCCCACTCACATTGGACGAATTTTAGATGTTTTTCCAAAGAAACAACGTTAGCAATATCCACACCCTTCATGACCTTAGATAGCCTCATATGCATGCATTGGACTTCACCTAATCATAATTATGTTGGGACCCAATCCTTTCTTCCATAGATTTTTTAATTTTAACAAAAATGTAGTTTTGGACTAGTTAAATTCAACCACTTTGTAGAGATTAGTTTTAGTTTCTATCAATTTGGATTCCAACTTCTCATTTATTTCATCTTTCTTGGCAACCTCTACCCTTAGATTGAAAATTTATTCCTTGGCATTCCACTCCTCTAAAATGTATTACTTGATCTTGTTTATATTAATTTAAATAAATTTAAACATTTAAAAACCCTAGGGTGAATTCACATCTTCTTGTGAATGTCATTAGTTTTATACAATATAAACAACAAGTGAGGCAATTTCATCAAGAGAGGAGGAAGGGCAAGGCTTGTGACCTTGTCAAATAGAAGTGCTAGGCTAGAGTCCTTTTACCTTTAGAATTTCCTCAACCTTGAAAACCTCGACTTCATTTAATTTTATTTTACCTTTAGGATTATCATTTTCCTTACCTCGAGGATTACCAACAATTGAAGAATTCTTCCCCACAATATTTTTTCTAGGGGGTTTCATTTTATTTCTACCACTATCACCCTTTTGAAATGTCTTGTCTAACTCATTAGAGTTAGACCCAATCGAAAGAGGGTTATCATTAGTCAATAAATCAAGTTTTGAGGAAGAGGGGCTACTAACAAGAAGGGAGGAAGATGGCTATTTTTTTTTTCAAGGGGCAAGTAGGAGAAGGGGTTAGGAGATTGTTATCTACTAAAGTTGCACCCTAGCTAAGTTGCAAAACTTATCACTTTAGAGAAAAATGGAATCACTCCTAGGTTGTGGGTCACCTAGAATTTGGAGTGAATCTCTAGATAAGGTTGGCTCCTAGTTGGTTATCACCTAAAACTATTGAATATGTAGAGGAAAAGGGAGAAGGAATGCTTAAAATGAAAATTGAAACTGAAAAAATGAAGGATGATGCACCAAACTAATAAGGACTATGAAAATTTAGACTTACATACACTAGGTCACTAATGGCAAAACTAAATTACACAACTTATTTCTATAAGCTTATGCATAAATATTTCACAAAAGGGTTTGAATGCGTTAACTTTCAAAAAGGAAAATAACTTTCACAATTTAAAAGCTATATGCAACATTTAAAACATAATTTGCAACCTGCATAAACTTACTTTTACGGAAAAGGCATGAAGACATGAGACAAAGCTACAAGGAAATGAAAATACCTCACAAGTAACTTCATCAATCATTTGATAATACACAATACTGCAAGAATAAGAAGGAAAACTCGAATCAATAGTATCCAAGGTGTTATTTGTATTTTATATCCCAAAAGAGTTACAAAGCATGCTCAAGTCTGAGAAAGGACTGCAAAAATCACTAACTCCAAAAATTGCATGATATGAATTGAGTGTAAAAGAGTCACTCAAGTGACTATATCCCTCAACCCCCAAGTAGTTGCACCAAAATAGGAACCACAAACTGCCTTGGGTCAGATGCCCCCAAAATTCCATAAAACTAACAACTAGATTCCCTCGAAGAAGACTCCAATATGCTAGAAAAGTCAAGTTTGACAAATCCCATCACCTAGGCATAAGAAATTGATGCCTATATGCTCTCCAAATCCCCAAAAGACAAATAAAATCACCCCCTTATATGCCTTCCTCATGTTTGTAAATTGAAAAAATAACCTCCTATATTCAAGGCATATGTTTGCAAACCTCTTTCAACTACCCTAGATGCTGTCCAATGTTTACAAGGCATAACCCATCCCACTTTGCATTTAAAATAGTATTTTAAATTAAGTGACTAATAAGCTATCACTTAATTAAAACACTTTACATTTAGTAAAGAAATGAAAATGAAAAGAATACAAAGCTATGTTGACTCCTTTTTAATATTTGAAGGCTCCACTCAATGAAATTTTAGCTAAGGACATTAAGTCTTAGCCCACGGGTTCCATAGCTCACATTTCATTTTTAAAAAAATACTAACAAAAATGACACTAAGGCATATGCCAACCTAGGGTTATGAGAAACCCTAGAGTAAAAGAGACAAAGAAATGAAAAATACATTTCATTTTCCTTTGAAGCTTTTGGAGGAAGCTAGGCTGCCGACAAGGGTTTGATGGAGCACTATGGAAGGTTTTCATGGCGGATTTCAAAACAAAACTTGATGAAAACTCAAGGTGAGCTCTCTGTCATCACACTCTATCATTCTAGATTTCACTTCCAGAAGAAGAATTAACTCAAACTTGAGCATTCCTGGAGCATCATGAATAAAACTTGGTCTTCCTTACTTTTTTATGTTGTTCTCATTTGTTCTTCAAGATTTTTTTTGTATATATTTCATATGTTTCCTCTTTTGTTGTTTATCTTCTTTGTTTGACTGGCTTGGAGGTCTCCTTTCGAAAGCTAGAAAAGAATTTCACCCATTAATTTTTTGAAAGAACAAGGAGAGATCCTAGTTAGGTAAGCTTTTCTTTGCATATAGAAATGAAAGAAAACTCCACATTTTATTTTGTGTCTACCATTGTTTTCTTGAAATAAAAGAAAAGCTCCAATTTCAAGCATGCTTCAACAAGGTGTTTGCATTTTTTGCTTTCTCTTTCTCCTGTAGATCTTGGAGACTCAATGCATTTTCTGAATGTTTATTTTGCATTTCATTCTAAACCTGTAGCTTACTCACTGGTTAATAAACTATACTTCCTCTCTATGTTTGACATTAGAACGAACCCTCAAATGGGTTTTTGTGTATTGAGAAGAAAATTCTTTTAAGGCCACAACCACACATGCTACAAGGATTTGGTTCTCCATTTTTCTGACAAGTGCCCAAGGATTAGTCATTTTCAGTTTAGCTATTTGGCTTGATCATAATAAACCCTCATTTTTGCCTCTCCTCTTTTAGATCTTATTATTCTCATGAATTTGTATGAGGAACCTCCAATATCCTCTGTATATTTTCTTTTCTATTTGAAACCTCAAATGGGTTTAGATATTTGCAGAGAAAATCATTTTGGGTTATTAAAACCTGAGCTCCATTTCACCATTTCTCCTCTGTATATTTTGTTCGAGGCTCAGCCTTTGGGTCTATAAGAGAGTGAGGGTTCCATTTTTTTACAAACCTCTGACAAAAATACTCATTGACATTTTACACTCTCTATTTCTTCTCATGAAACCCCAGCTCGAGGGTATGTAAATTCTACATGTTATGACTATTTTGGGTCATCAAAACCCGTGCCCATTTTCATTCTTTTGAGAGAACCATAGATTCAAAGTTACATGCTTCTGAAACTTGCATTTGTTTGCTAAGGCTGTAATGCACAAATGAAAGCTTTTTTTTTTATATTTGTTGGAAAATTTTAGCTTTCTCAACTAAGTTTATATGAATCTTATGCATGTAACCTCACAACACTCAGAAGACATGGATATCCACATGACTATTATCTTTCTATCAATTCTCGGCACCTAGTCTTTGCACATTAGAGTTGCATTATTAGAAGGTCAAACTCAAAACATTATCATGCTCTTCACATGTTATATCTCCATTCATTATGTTATGTTATATAGAGAAACCCACTATAGCATGTTTTTCCACTGTTCCACATAGCATATGAAGTTGTCATCCTTTAGTATATGCAAACTTGGTTGACTATTATATCTCATCTTAGTATGTCATTAATGCATTGTATTTTCTGGTTTGGAAACCATCCCTCATGCCTCTATCCTGACAACCTCCTACCTAATTACTTTGTGCTTGAGGAAACACAAACTCTTTATGTTTTGATCACTTGTCACCATGGCATAATGGGTTGTAGTTGTGGAATGACCATTGTGTTTACCATACCACATTGTTGCTCATGATTGTGCTTCATGATAGACCTGTAGCTCACAATTGGTGTATTCCCTATGTTGCTAATAAGGACCATCTTAGGATAGTCAGTATATGAGATAAAGCCTTCCTTGTTAGAGCTAACCATGAATAGAACATTGATTCATTCTTTATATTCTGCACTTATATACTTTTACATAGTTTACTGCCATCTTCTATCATTGAGAAAGTGTCTTTTAATGAAACTACATAAGCATCTCTTAATCAAAGCCATAAATTAATGCCCCTCTCATAAACCAGTCATGGCTTCATAGATAGCCACATAGCATAAATAGCATTATATCCTGATGGGCACTATTATATTATTCATGCATCATATTCTATCTCATGAAATGTCACTGTCAACACATAACAGTCCTTATGCTATCTTTGCATCAATATTTTGACTTGCATCTAATATATCTTGATAGGGTCCTTAAGAAACAAGGATAGTTGTCCTTAGCATAATCATATTCACCTCTTTAGTAATGATATTGATATTCATATACAAGTACCTGAGTAACATGACTAGAGAGGTGGATATGCTTATGATAAGATGATTATTTTTGTATCTTGATGCATGTTAGATATGCAGAAAAGATTCAAACTAAGACACCAAGGTCAATATAACCTCGATCCTTCTAAACATATGAGGGCAGCATGTTGGGCTCAACCCTTGTGCGAGCCACATTTTATCCCACATGTTGTAATTTGATGAAAAAAACAACATTATTTTCCCTAAACCTGCACAGGAAGCAAACATGTTAGAAAAATATGTGCATATGACAAATGTGTTTGATCATTCTTACTGCTTGGACATATTTGATATGACTACTTTTAATGCACATGATTGATCAGGCTATATGTTTATAGAGGTATGCACATATAGTGACTATAGACCTTTCATTGCTCTAACAACATTATTTCTTATAGATGCAGGCAACTAGGAGCAGCAAGGAAGCAAAAACTAGAAGTAGGACAAGCGCAAGACTGAAGATGATGTGAGGAAACTCAACTAGAACCAGTCATTCTAGCAATGACTGGTCTCCTTTCCCTATATGTGCATACTTTTACTTGAATATCTATAAATGTATATTCTTTTCTTTCATTTACATTAAAAGAGCCAGTCTCATGACTTGTGTGAGACAATACACATTTACATTATCAATAAAGACTATGTTTTTAAAAATATTTGTGCAATCTTCTCCTATGTTATATGCATCTGCATAATGCAATATGGTAGAATAGTCTTCTGATTTATTTATGCACATGGAATATAATATAGCATAAATAAAATGTACCTATCTTTTCATTTGCAATCACTTTAGCTCTACCTGTTTGAGCTAGTAACAAAAATAGGTAGCATATATGGCGACATCTGCTATAAGTTTTCCTACTAAACATTAAGATAAATTTCCTAGACTATCCATTGGGCACATAAGGACTTAGAAAACTTAAAACAGATCTGAAAGCAAATTTGTTCAATGTTGCAACTCAATAGCAATAACTCAAGACACCTTAGAAACTTATTGAAAACAAAACTGTAGAAGGGAAACTACCTAACTATGCTGAAAAGCACTTAGGTAATTTGAAAACTTGCATCTAAACTACAATGCAACATAACTTATTGAAAAAAAAATCTCCTAAACTAGCATATGTAATGCAGATCAAACCTCAAAATAGCATTTGAGGTGTATCCCATTGATTGGGGACTGGGATAGGCATAATTTCTCCATCCATCTTTGATAACTGGAATTCATTGTGCTCTTTGCATTCTATGATAACAAACGGGCCACTCCAAAAGTTATCAAACTTGGTGTGCTTTCCTAGCCTACTTTTCAACTCATCCCATTTGAGTGCAACATCACCCTCTCTGAATACTCTGGGAATTTCTTTCTTATCGAAGACTCTCTTAGTTTAGAGTTGATGATACTCCAAAAAATTCATTGCTTTATTTCTTGTCTCTTCTAGCTCCATGAGTTGAGCATACCTAACTGCCATTAGGTCTTGATCCCCAAACATTTCTAGCTGATGCATAATATCAAGAGCTGACAACTTTACATACAAAGGAAATCTTGCCTCTGTACCATAAACTAGTACATATGGATAATTCCCAATGGACCACTTGGGATTTATTATGTCTTCCCATAAAACAAATTTCAACTTGGTGTGCCAAGTTCTTTGATTGTCCTCCATGGTTCTTTTGATGATTCTTATCAGGTTCTTGTTTGTAGATTCAACCAAACCATTACCTTGAGGGTAATAGTTTGATGAAGTGTTCAAATGAATTCCATTCCTGATAGCCCAACCACTCACTCTGACTCCAACAAATGATAAGGCATTATCTGAAATGATTGACTCAGGCACTCCAAATTTGGTTACTCAATCATCATAGAAGTTTAAAACATCACTTTCATTGGCCTCTTTCAAAGCCACTGCTTCATTCCACCTTGTAAAATAATTAGTTGCAGTGAGTACCCACTTGTGACCTACACTAGAAGGTGGGTTTATAGGTCCTATAAAATCAATGCCCCACTTCATTAAGGGCTATTCCACTTGAATTGGCTGCAAAGGTAAAGCTGACAACCTTTCTTTTGATGCAAAAATTGCACACTTTACACATTTTCTTGCCCATGTATGGGCATCCTTAAACATTCTTGGCCAATAGTAGTCAAATCTCATTATATTCCATGTAGTTGTTATTAGGGAAAAATGACCCCCTGCAATTCCATCATGGAACTCATGAAGCAGTTTATCTACTTGATCCTGATCAATGCATCTTAAGAGCACACCATTAAGATCCTTTCTGAAAAGAACATTGTTAACCAACACATAAGGAATAGACTACAATCTCAAATATCTTCTCTTAGCCTTGTCTAAACCTGGCAGACACTCACCAGTCTGCAAGAAATGAGTCATATCACATACCCAACTTGCACCTAATGTAGAAGCAACATTCTGAAATTCACCATTAGTGACCAAAACAACCTTTGTTTCTATTTTTCCTTCAGTTTTAGATCCTATACCTTGCTATTCACACAACCCCTTCCCTCTTATGAGCTTAGTGACCTTAATATCTATATCATATTCCATAACTTTCGTGATCCAACCAGACCTTTTTTTCATTCAGGTCCCTTCTTAACAAAAATTCCTTCACACTAGGGTGAGTAACCATTAGATGTATCTTATTGTTAGAAATCAAAGGCTAATTTTTTTTCAAACTTCTGACAACAGCTAGAACATGTTTCTCCACAAAGGTATACCTCTATTCATAATCTTCTAAACCTTGACTGAAAAATGAATTGGGCTATTCCAAGCCATCATTATTCTGTTGTTCCAACATTGTAGAAATAGAATCTATGCTACCAAAAGAATAAAAAATAAAATCCTTTGAAAATTTTGGATTTACTAGAGTAGGATTTGTTGTCAAATCCTCCTTAATAGCTTCAAAACTGCACTTGGCCTCCTTGGTCTAGCTGAAACTTGCATTCTTCTTTAACATAGCAGTTAATGGTCTTAAAAGGTTTGCAACATCTGGAATAAACCTTCTCAGAAAATTAATTTTTCCCAAGAAACTTTGCAGCCCTTTCTTATGATTGGGTAAAGGAAACTCTAAAATAGCTTTCACTCTTTCAGGATCAATGGTGATCCCCTATTTTGACACTATGTGTCCAAAAAGATTTCCTTTATGAACAACAAAAATACACTTTTTGGGATTGAGGGATATACCAAACTCCCTACATATTTCAAACACTTATCTTAGATGAGAAAAATGTTCCTCTGCATTCTTTGAGAAAATTGTTATGTCATCCAAATATACAAGCACCAATTTATGAATTAGCCCCTAAAATTCCATGTTCATGGCCCTCTGGAAGGTGGCACCGACATTAGATAAGCCAAATGATAGATAAGCCAAATGACATTCTTTTATAGGCCATTGTGCCCTATTTTATGGTAAAGGAAGTCTTGTATTGGTCCTCTTCTTTGACCAATACCTAGTTATAACTAGAATAACCATCTAGCAAAGAAAATCTTTTTGAATCAACAACTACTTGAAGGATCTGCTCCATGGAGGGCATCGGGTAATGGTCTTTCAATGAGGCTCTATTAAGGTCTATAAAATCTACACAAAGCCTAATTTATCCATTTTTCTTCCTAACTGGTACAAGGTTAGTTACCCATGAGGTACATGTTTGATTGGGAAAATAATGTCTCCCTCAATTAGCTTAGTCAGCTCTTTGATCATAAGAGGCTCGATTTTTGGGTTCAAAGGCCTTTGTTTCTGCCTAATAGGCTTTGTATTTGGCTCTAGTTCTATGGTATGTTGGGAACTTTGGGAATCAAACCCCTTCAAATCAGAGTATTTCCATGCAAAAACATCCTGAAATTCTTGACAAAGAGCAACACAAGCTTGACAATCTACTTGTGAACAATTTTTTCCAATTTTAAGGAGCTTACCTTTGAAAATATCACGTTCTTCATAATGCTCCTCCTTGACCTGCATATTGGTTTTACTCTTTTTGAGTTGATCATTAATGCTAAAGATGGAATCTAATGTGACTAGACCCCTGGGTAGCTTATTATTCCTCAACTGAATGATTTGATCTTCATATTTTTGTTTAAGTTTCTCTTGATTTACCATTGAAAACTCATCTTCTTCAAGTAGAAAACTCAACACCTATTCATCACTATTGAATAGTTTCCAGTGAATGTTATTATTGAGAATAAAAGGCCTAATAACACATTAACATATTGCTACACCTTTCCCTTTTTAATGTCATTAGGAATATCAAATTGAGCACCAATTGTAGCTAACCTATCTATGTGCTTATTCTGACCCCTATGGATTGAAACTAGATTAAAAGAATCAAATTCCTCTATCATATCCCATACCCTATGCTTGAAATACTTCAAAGCATCAATTTTTTGTCACATTCAAGCCTCTTACCTAATTGACAATCAATTCATTATCTCCAAATACCTATAGGCAGCTTATCCCCCTTTTCCTTGCACATTCCAAGCCTTGAATTAGACCTTCATATTCGGCAGTATTGTTAGAACAAGAAAAAGAAAATTTGAAAGTAGAATAATATTTTTCACCTTGTGGGGACACAAGCATTGCACCCCCACCAGCTCCATTTCTGCTCATGGAGCCATCGAAGTACATTTTCCATAGCTCATTTTGTTGTCCCAATTGTTGTTCTGCTTTCTTCTCAAGGTTTGGCATCACTGTCTTAGGTTCATGTAAGACATATACCCCCAAACCAACATCCTGAATATAATCATTTGGATTATATTCAACATTTTTTGCTGCCCATTCATTCAAAAGAATGTCTGGTACACTTTCAGCCTGCAATACTTGAGCAACAACAAGCTCTTTATCCTCAAGAACAACACACTTTGCACTAACAAAACTTGGTATATAGGGTTCAATATGGTCCTTGGCAAGTGAACCAGATTTTATTGTCACATTTGTCCCATATCTAGTCCTAAAAAACATGTGGGACCAATCTAAGGACAAATAACCCCCTATCTTGGCAGTAAAATCTCTTGACAAGCATAATGCAAAATAGGCTGGAAAGTCAATGAAAAATATGTCCTGGGGAATAGAAAAGTTTGGAAAATAATGAAGTGTAAGGCTCAAGTCCTTAATGATGCCTATTGTATTAACAAATGACCCATCTAATTGGACCACTCCTTTCTCAAGGGGTTGATATTTAAGCTCTAACTTGTCAACAATCTATTTGGGAATCACAAAACTGCTTACCCCACTATCTACCATACAATTATGGACCAAATTATTCCCCACTATCAAAGTCACATAAAATGGAGGGGGTTTGAAATCTTTAGTTGATTGCTTATTGCTATCCTGAGGTGTATTTGTGAAAACAAATTTATCTTGACCTATTGGTGCATCACTTGAAACATTTAAAGCAAGTTGTAACAAATCCTTTTGGCCTATGATGGATAAATAATCCCACATAGATATTGATGCATTCATTTTCTTCATACTTTCAATAATATTGTAAGGTGCAATAGTATTTACCTTATGTTGAGTCCTCACAACAATTGGATCGACTTTCAGATGAGTTGATTGAGGATGGCTCACAGTTTGTTCTTTGGAAATAGCTTGCAGATTTCTTTGTAATATGTGTGGCACTTGAGATGTAGATGGACCAACAACCTCTTTACCTTTGTTTGCTGACTATTCAATCTCAAAAGGCCTCTTTTTGGCTCTTGTATTTGCTGCAACTAGAGATTCATCCATATTCACACCACAAAATTCCTCTCCTTGCCAATTTAGGAGAGTTGTATCATCTAGAGGATGATTTTTTTGTTGTGGTAGCTCCGTATTGGGTATGTTCTACACATTTGAAGCATTATGCACCATTGAAGCTTGATTAATGACCCTATTCAAGCATGTGGCTTGATTGTGGGGCTGATTGCATGGAAAACACCACTCAAAGTCTACTGCAAGGTTGTTCTGTACATGAAAAATATCCCTAGCTGCACTAATTGGGGCTGGATTGTATGGCTAAAAATTCCTTGGGTTCATATTTTGTCTAGCTCCTTGATAATTTCCCTGAAATGGCTGCCTATTAGCCTGATAAGTTTGATTTTGCTCTTGGTTTTATGGTTGATAAGGCTGTCTATTCTAAAACAACTGCTTAATACTAACCAGCTCATTACTGAATGTCTGAAGCAAATTTTCATTATTTTTGTTGGTTGTTCCTAATCTCTTGTAACTCCTAAGAAGGGCCTAGGACAACAACTTCCTGGCTGATAGCAGTTGGTAATGCTGGTACAACAGGTAATGGAGCAAAGGGTGGTATTTGCAAAGGCACAAAAGGTTGGATTTATGGGAAAATTGGCATTGGATGTCTAGGAGCTATCTTACCAGCCTGAATTAGACTATTTTACGCTCTAATTGATATTTCATAAGCATCTGGTAAAGTGACACCCCCCATAGATTGTATCATAACAAATATGTCACTATTAAGAGCCCTAAAATAATATAAAAATGCATATTAAGGAGAAGGTCTTACTGTTTTAGGAATTATGAACCATGTTTTCTGAAAATGAAATTTGAAATCAAACATTTTCTCCTGAGGATCCCTCTTGATCGTTGTAAGCTGCTCCACTAGAGACAAGTGATCAGACTTGTCTTGAAATTGTCTATGCAGCTTGTCTCCCAATTCAGCCCATGTTGCAATAGAACGAACTTATAGACCCCTGAAAAATTGTAAAGATTTTCCTTTTAATGAAGCAGTAAGTAGTCTAACAACCACATTTTGTTGAGTAATATGATGGACTCCACACAAAGAGGCCACATCTTTGATATGCTCAATAGGGGTTGTTTGATCCTCTCTTGTGAAAAAGGGTAAAATCTTTAAGGCAACCACTGGAATGTCATCATGTTGTGTAAGGTTTTATGTACTTCCTCCATCAAAAGCAACAAATGGTTGATTCCTTGTCATTTGAACAACTGGAGGTGGATTAGCTTGAAAAAGTACATAAGATACATGTATAGCTAAACTTGTTGATACTGTTGGTCTGAATTTGGTGGAGTTGACTGAACTCTCTTTGAAATATGAGCTCTCTTGAAAATTATGCTCTGCTTTCTAGGTGGAGACAACTGTAAACATTCAAATGAACCCAAACTCCTAGTTTGTATCCTCTCATAAAAATGAAACAACACTGGCTTTCTTGCTTCACTCATAGTGGAATTTTCCAGATATGCAAAAAACCTCTTAAAGGCTTGAAAATGTTGGTTGCATATAAGAACTAGCAATACACTTATATTTCTATACTACTCTAGTTCAAACAGTCCCACCAGGCATGCCAAAATTGTTATCTACTCAAGATGCACCCTAGCTAAGTTGCAGAACTTAGCACTCTAGAGAAACATGGAATCACTCCTAGGCTGTGGGTCACCTAGAATTTGGACTGAATCTCTATATAAGGCTAGATCCTAGTTGGTTATCACCTAAAACTACTAAATATGTAGAGGAAAAGGGAGAAGGAATGCTTAAAATGAAAATTGAAACTAAAAATGAAGGGTGATACACCAAACTAATAAGGACTATGAAAATTTAGACTTACATACACTTGGCCACTAATGACAAAATTAAATTGCACAACTTGTTTCTGTAAGCTTATGCATAAATATTTCACAAAAAGGTTTGAATGTATTAAGTTTCAAAAAGGAATATAAATTTCACAATTTAAAAGCTATATGCAACATTTAGAACACAATTTGCAACCTACATAAACTTACTTTTACAGAAAAGGCATGAAGAAATGAGACAAAGATACAAGGAAATGAAAATACCTCACAAGTAACTTCATCAACCATTTAATAATACACAATACTTCAAGAATAAGAAGGAAAAATCAAATTAATAGTATCCAAGATGTTATCTATATTTCATATTGCAAAAGACTTACAAAGCATGCTTAAATTTGAGAAAGGACTGCAAAAATTGCTAAACTCCAAAAATTGCATCATATGAATTAAGTATAAAAGAGTCACTCAAGTGACTATATCCCTCAACCCCCAAGTAGTTGCACCAACATATGAACCACAAATTTCCTTGGGTCGGATGCCCCCAAAATGCCATAAATCTAGCAACTAGATTCCCTCCAAGAAGACTCCAATAAACTAGAAAAGTCAAGTTTGACCAATCCCATCACCTAGGCATAAGAAACTAATGCCTATATGCTTTGCAACTCCCTAAAAGGAAAATAAAAGCACCCCCTATATGCCTTCCTCATGTTTGTAAATTGAGAAAACAACCTCCTATATTTGTGGCATATGTTTGCAAACCTCTTTCAACTCCCCTACATGCTCTCCAATGTTTACAAGGCATAACCCATCCCACTTTGCATTTAAAATAGTATTTTAAATTAAGTAGTTAATAAGCTATAACTTAATTAAAACACTTTAATTTAGTAAAGAAATACAAAAGAAAAGAATACAAAGCTATGTTGACTCTTTTTTAATATTTGAAGGTTCCACTCAATGAAATTTTAGCTAAGGCATAAGACATTAAGTCTTAGCCCATAGGTTCTATAACTCACATTTCATTTTCCTTCGAAGCTTCTGGAGGAAGCTAGGCCATTAACAAGGGTTTCATGAAGCACTATGGAAGGTTTTCATGGCGGATTTCAAAAAAAAAATTCATGAAAACTCAAGGTGAGCTCTCTGCATCACACTCTATCATTCTATTTCACTTCTAGAAGAAGAATTAGCTTGAACCCAAGCAGTCCTGTAGCACCATGAATAAAACTTGGTCTTCGTTGTTTCTATCATTCTCATGCATTCTTCAAGCATTTTTCTGTAGATATTTCATATGTTTCCTCTTATGTTGTTTGTCTTCTTTGTTTGACTAGCTTGGAGATCTCCTTTTGAAAGCTGGAAAAGCATTTCACCCATAATTTTTTTGAATGAACAAGGGGGTGAAGCTACAATAGTGGTTTACAATTTGATGGAGGAAGGAAAACTAAGAAAAAATAAACCCATGGAAAAAAAAGTGATTTTGGGGGTTCGTACGAACCTAGAAGTTTGACCGAACTAAAAAGGGGTTCGAGCGAACCTGCATTCGAGCGAACCCCTTAAACTTTTTGCCACTAAAAAAAAAAAAATCATATGAAAGGGGTTCAAGCAAACCTTGGTTCAAATGAACCCCTAGGGGTTTGTACGAACCCCCCTAAATCCTCATCCCCTCCCTGAGGCACACAAAAAACATAAATTTTGGCACTTCGGAGCTCGGGTTGAGGATGAAAATGGAGGAATCCTCACAAACCTAACTAGAATTAGGTAGTGCTTGAAACGAGCTATCCAACAAATATAATTTTAATATGTTTTTGTTTTATTATGTATTTGTTTTTTTCATTTTATTAAACATAGGTTTTTTATCGAAAATGAAGGTCTCTGTTCTGCACATGTGGAAAAATAGTAGATTATCAAAAAAAATTTTAAAAATATGAGTGCACCAGATATTGAAGTCCTTGATCCAACAATTTTTTTTTTTGATATATACAAAAAAAATTATGCATACAGTCGTGCGTCTAAATTGTAATTGGTTTGACTTCAAAACTTGATTAAAGAAAAAATATTCAATAAAAAAACTATCTAACCAAGTGGAAGCACTAGATATCAAAGTTATGAATCTAAATTGAAAGAATTATAATTTTATCCTTCATGGAAAAATAGTTATGCATTATACTAGTGCGTCACATTTTAAAAATGTTGTTTTATGAAAAAAACCAGTTTTCATGGGAGATGGAAAAAGAAGTGCATTCTAATTCCAAAAAAATGAAAAAAATATTTTTAGAATCTACAGAAAAAATGTGATGAGACTCTAATTTGCATCATCTTCAAATCCTTCATGGTTTAGCTGCTATAGGTGTCCGAATGTGAAGATTTAGTTAAAAATAATAATTTCAATGTCCAACTTGGCAAAAAATTGTAAACCACTATTGTGGATGACCCAAGGAGAGATACCAGTTGGGTAAGCTTTTCTTTTCATACAAAAATGAAAGAAAACTCCACATTTTATTTTATGTGTATACCATTGTTTTCTTGAAATAAAAGAAAAGCTCAAGTTTGAGCATGCTTCAAGAAGTTGTTTGCATTTTCTACTTTCTCTTTCTCCTATAGATCTTGGAGACTCAATGTATTTTCTGAATGTTTATTTTTCATTTCATTCTTAACTTGTAGCTTACTCATTGATTAATAAACTATACTTCTATATTGGTAAACATGGGCATCATGGAGCTTTTGAGTAACAGTCATCTGCGTGAGTCTGCGGAGGCTAGGGTTTCATTTGAACTGTCTCAGGGAAAAACCTACGTTTTTCGGCAGAATGAAGGACGTTGGGAAGCGTCGTCGTCTCAAGTGAACAAACCTGTATTTGCTGGAAAATCTATCCACTCTTTTGGAGACGTTTGCACGATTCAGGATGGAGCTCCGGCGGTGCAAAAAGATCTAAAGAAAGCGGACAATGCAGCTCCTGGGGAAAGGGGCGTAGAAGTTTCCAAAGATCCGAATGTGATTGGTAAGGCAGGGGGAAAAGCAGGGCCCGCCCACAGGCTTCAATCAAACTAGGAAGATCAATGCGCCAAGAAAGGCTTTGGAACGAAGGGTGGGGGAAGCCGAATAAAGGAAATCCAAAACCAGGTTACGGGGAAGTCATCTGAAGCAGTGAAGGCTAATAAACCCTTGATTTCCTTGCAGGAAGAGCTTGATGCTGAGGTTTTGCATAATGTGGAAGTTTTTTCTCATTTGGGACTGATAGGATGATTTAGGGGCTTTTGGCCCCGTTTGTGTGATCTACACAAGTGGATCTTAGAGCACTGGGAACCTATTGTAGATGGATGCATCCAAATCTACCCAGCAGCCAGAGGATTTTTTATGGTGGTTTTTGAAATAGCGGTTGACAGAAACAAAATTCTATGTGACTACTTTTGGAGCTGGGAGGAGAAGTTTGCTCTATCATTGAAGCCTTGGCATCCATCTTTCAATCCTGCAACAAAGACTTTTGATAAAACTCCTCTGTGGGTAAGAATTCCAAATTTACCCCTTCATTTTTGGTTTGACTCCTGCTTAGAAGCTATTGGGAACTCTTTAGGGGATTTTTTGATGGTTGATGAAGGCTCTTCGAATCTGTTGCATTCCACCTATGCCCAGATTCTGGTGGAGTTGGATGTTTCAAAGGCGCTACCAGATGAGATTTCAATTAAAACTTCCAAAGGTTGTTGGGTACAGCCCTTGGACTATGAAGGTGTACCTTTTCATTGCAGGAGATGCTTTTAGACGAGTCATATTGCAGCACAATGTGTTAAACCCAGGTGGTCTAAACCTGCAACATGGTGGCATGATGTCTCACACAGACATTACGCAGTAGAGAAACAAAAGGAGTGCAAAGGAAAGAAAACAAGAACAGTCCCCAGGCAGGGGAAAACACTGAACTTCCTCAAGCTAATAGGGATGCATAACAGATGGGGGAATCGGGTCAGGCCGTGTCAACCATCTCAAAGGGTGTTGAGGAAGGAAGAGCTATGGAAGTAGAAACAGAGACAAAACTGCATGGGGCTAAAACTCTAGAAGGTAGGGAGAAAATAGGCCCGTTAAAGTTGCAGGAAAAAAGGGTGCGTGTTGGTGCGATCAGAGGTCAAAATGGGCAAGAATCAGTGGAGGATTCACATGCACATAAGGGTACATCTGAAGCATGGAAAAAGGAGGAGGCTGCGTTGGAAGATGGTGAGCTTGCTTTGAATGGTAAATCATTGGAATGGAAAAAGGAGGTAGAAAAGGTGGAGGACGGTTGGAAAATTGTCCTAGGGAGGAAAGACAAGAGCCTCAAAAAGAGAAGTTTCGCTATGGTTCTTCAGTCTCAGACCAAAACAAGGCCAAGCAGAAAGTCAAATTTGTAGTTTTCATTTCTAGGCCTCTCTTGAGTGTTCTAAGGGTGTTAAGGTCCCTCTGTGGTGTCTGTAGTTCTTCTTTGGTATGTGTGAAGTCCACCATTGAACTCTTTTATGGCTAGAGCCTGGTGGATCTTTTGTATTTCTTTTTTATAATAAATATAATCTCATTTTTACCGATAAAAAAAAAAAAAAACTATACTTCTTTTTATTTGACATTAGAATGAACCCTCAAATGGGTTTTTGTGTATTGAGAAGAAAATGCTTTTAAGGACACAACCACACATGCTACATGGATTTGGTTCTCCATTTTTCTGATAGGTGCTTGAGGATTAGTCATTTTCAATATGGCTATTTGGATTGATCATAATAAACCCTCATTTTGGCCTCTCCTTTTGTAGATCTTATTATTCTCATGAAGTTGTATGAGGAACCTCCAATATCCTCTATATATTTGCTTTCTTTTAGAAACCTCAAATGAGTTTAGATATTTGTAGAGAAAAGCATTTTGGGTTATTAAAACTTGAGCTCTATTTCACCATTTCTCCTCTGTATATTTTAGTCAAATCTCAACCTTTGGGTCTACAAGAGAGTGAGGGTTCCATTTTCTTACAAACCTCTAACAAAAATACTCATTGACATTTTACACTCTTTGTTTCTTCTCATGAAAACCCGGCTCGAGGGTATGCAAATTCTACATGTTATGACTGTTTTGGGTCATCAAAACCCATTCCCATTCTCATTCTTTTGAGAGAAACACAAATTCAAAGTTACATGCTTCTAAAACTTACATTTTTTTGCTAAGGTTGTAATGCACAAATGAAAGCTTTTTTTTATATTTTCTAGAAAATTTTATCTCTCTCAACTAAGTTTATATGAATCTTATGCATGTAACCTCACAACACTTAGAAGACATGGATATCCACATGACTATTAGCTTTGTATCAATTCTCTGCACCAAGTCTTTGCACATTAAAGTTGCATCATTATAAGGTCAAACTCAAAACATTATCATGCTCTTCACATGTTATATTTCCATTCATTATGTTATGTTATACATAGAAACTCACTATAGCATGTTTTTCCACTATTCCACATAGCATATGAAGTTTCCATCCTTTAGTATAAGCAAGCTTGGTTGATAGTTGTATCTCATCTTTGTATGTCAACAATGCATTGTATTTTCTGGTTTGGAAACCATCTCTCATGCCTCTTTCCTGAAAGCCTACTGCCTGATTACTTTGTGCTTGTGGAAACACAAAATCTTTGTGTTTTGATCACTTGTCACCATGACATAATGGGTTGTATTTGTGGAATGACCACTATGTTTACCATACCACATTGTTGCTCATGACTGTGCTTCATGATAGACCTGTAGCTCAAAATTGGTGCATTCCCTATGTTGCTAATAAGGACCATCTTAGGATTTCTAGTATAACTGACACATATGAGATAAAGCCTTCCTTCTAAGAGCTAACCATGAATAGAACACTGATTCATTCTTTATATTCCGCACTTATATACTTCCGCATAGTTTACTGCAATCTTCTATCATTGGGAAAGTGTATTTTAATGAAACTACATAAGCATCTCTTAATCACAGCCATAAATGACTATCCCTCTCATAAACTAATCATGGCTTCATAGATAAACACATAGCATAAATAGCATGCTATCTTGATCGGCACTGTTCTATTATTTATGCATCATATTCTATCTCATGAAATGTCACTTTCAACACTTAATAGTCCTTATGCTATCTTTGCTTCAATATTTTGACTTGCATCTGATATATCTTGATAGAGTCCTTAAGAAATAAGGATAGTTGTCCTTAGCATAAGCATATTTACCTCTTCAGTAATGATATTCATATACAAGTACGTAAGTAATAGGACTGGAGAGGTGGATATGCTTATGATAAGATGATTATTTTTGTATCTTGATTCTTGTCAGAATATGCAAAAAAGATTCAAAGTAAGGCACCAAGATCAATAGAACCTCAATCCTTGTAAAAATATACGGGAAGTATGTTGGGCTCGACCCTTGTGGGAGCCACATTTTATCCCACATGTTGTAATTTGATGAAACAAACAACAACATTATTTTCCCTAAACCTACATAGGAAGCAAACATGTTAGAAAAATATGTGCATATGATAGATGTGTTTGATCATTCTTGTTGCTTGGACATCTTTGATATGCCTACTTCTTTTAATGCACATGATTGATCAAGCTATACATTTATAGAGGTATGTGCATATAGTGACTATAGACCTTTCATTGCTCTAACAACAATTTTTTCTCATAGATGTAGGCAAGTAGGAGCAACAAGGAAGAAAAAACTAGAAGCGGGACAAGCACAAGACTAAAGATGTTGCTAGGAAACTCAATTAGAACCAATCATTCATGAAATGACTAGTCTCCTTTCCCTATATGTGCATACTTTTATTGAATATCTATAAATTTATATTCTTTTCTTTCATTTACATTAAAAGATCCAGTCTCACGACTTTTGTGAGAAAATACACATTTACACTCTCAATAAAGACTATTTTTTTGAAAATATTTGTGCAATCTTGTCCTATGTTATATGCATCTGCATACTGCAATATGGTAGAATAGTCTATTGATTTCTTTATGCACATGGAATATAATATAGCAGAAATAAAATGTACCTGTCTTTTCATTTGCAATCACTTTAGCTTTACCTGTTTGAGCTAGTAACAAAAATATGTAATAGAGATATTTCTTAAGCTTATGGGGTTTAGATAGGGAGGGAGAGGCGTGCATGAATTCTCCCCCAAAGACAACTAGAGCTCACATTATATAATGGATAATGGATTCATCACTTTTATTTTCCATCTAGTCAATTATACTTGTAAATAATATCTTTCAAAGAATATAGTTGGAATGATTTTCAACAATCTAATTATCTTCTAAATATAATTAATTTTTTTGTAAAGGTATTTACTTTTTTAGTGAATTTTTTTAGTATTTGTTTTTTTATTAAGAGTTAAAGAAATTGAACTCATAAATTTCAACAAATTTTTATGATGGATTAAAAATGAAATGGAGTTAAAATTAATTATATTACACTAATAAAAAAAATTGTTTAAGTGATTAATTATATTGAACAACCATAGATCAATGTTATCCTCTCTTTTTGACCTGGAAATTGATGCAAATCAATTACTTTCCTACTCCAAAAAATATAATAGAAGGAACAAACTTATTTTTCTTGATCGACTCATAAGCTCTTTGAATGATATTACAACTTAGAGGGAGACAGGCAAGTCCTAGAAAAATACTTGAGCTTTTTCTCATGATTTCAATTATGAATTAGATCTAGATGTTGTGAGTTAGGAATCCACCTTTCTTGAGTTATATATTTGAGTATGGGTTCAACCTTAATCTCATCCTTTGCATATGGTGTTAATTTAATGGTTTCTATGAGATTTGATCATTGGTGGAAATGATTTCATCTTTCTTGGCAACCTCCACCTTTATATTATCAAATTATTTCTTAGTAGTCCACTTCTCTAAAGGGAGGAATTTATCTTATTTGTATTAATTTTAATAAATGACCATGTGAGGACATTCTCATGAATGTACATATCCTTTTGAATGTAATTATTTTTATCCACCAATAGATCAATAACTAAGGCAATGTCATCAAGAGAGGAGGAAGGGTAAGGGTTGTAGTTCTATAAAGTAGAAGTTAGATAGGGAAGAGCCCTTGTACCTTTATAATTTCCTCAACATTGAAAACCTCTACTTCATGTTTAATTTTGATTTTCCTCTAGAAATATTTATATCCCTACCTTAAGGATTACCAACAATTGAAGGGGCCTCTTGGTTTTCATTTTACTACTAACACCATTACCCTTTTGAAATGTCTTGCATAACTCATTAGTGCTAGACCCAGTGGAAAGAGGGCTATCATTGGTCAATAAATCAAGGTTTTAGGAACAGGGCTACTAAAAATAGGGGAGGGAGATGAATAATTATTTTTGGTTAAGGGATAGGAAGGGGAAGGGGACGGGAGAGGGAAATTAAGCTTATGGGGTTCAGATAGGGAGTGAGAGGCTTGCACAAATTTCCCCTAGAGATAACAAAAAATTGCACTATTTAATTTATAATGGATTTTTCACTTTTATTCTCCATCTAGTTTCTTATCCTTATAAATAATATCTTCCAAATAGTATATAAGGAATGATTTACAATAATCTAGCTATCCTCTAAAAAATTGTCAAAATTATAAATAAATAAAATTGTAAATGTATTAATTTTTTTATTGGATTCCTTTAATAATTGTTTTTTTTATATTGAGTTAGGTAAATTGAGGATGTGAGTTTCCCCAAGTTTTATGTTGGATTCAAAAATAAAGTGGAGGGGCCAGTGTAGGATCATGATGGGCCAAACAAGGCCCTTAAGTGGCAATGAAAATACAGAAAAATAGACTTAAGCAACTTCAAATAAGAATTTGTATAGGTTTTTAAAATAAATTTGAAAATATGTAGCAATAAAATTTATAAAAAATTGAATGTAGTTTGTAAACTACCAAGCCTATTTTGGAAAAAAGTAATTTGATTAAGTGAAAATTTAAAATTTCAATGTAGTAGTACATTAAAATTTGGAAAAAAAAAAGCAAGTGTTTTTCTAGCCACCCTAATGATGAGAAAAATAAAATAAAAAATTGAACCTTTCAATATAATTAGAGGACACATGCTTGGATGTGACGTAATTTTTTGTTATTTTTTTGCAAGTAAATAATTAGTTATGAATTTTCTAGTAGGAATTTTTGAAAATATTAAAAACCATTTATCCCATCACCCTAACTTGGTAAAAAATTTATGAAATTCAATTAATTTTTTTATACTATAGTTTGTGAAGCATATTCTTTGATGCATCTTTTGGATTCAAAAAATGTATAACCATTTAAAAGTTATAGATGTGTTTCAATCAACATATCAATCGGGACTTTACACAGTGCATGTAGAAAATCAATAATAATTATCTATTAAGTTCAAAATAAAACACATCTTATATTGGTAGAATGCTGACAATCTACTAAATAAACCCTTTTCATTTCATCAAAATTAGATGAAAAAAAGTTGTCAGCATGAAGGGAAAAGTTCAAAAACCCCTTGCAACCCCTGTAAACACATTGGGGATGTTGAATTTTTTAGTTGGACACCCCCAAGCCAAATCCCAAAGCAATACCAAGGAAAAATAGATATTCATTTCTTTTAATTAGAAATATTAGAATATATAAATATCACTATAAATTTAAATTTAACATGTTATAATATAATTTTTTATACGTAAGAATTTGTGGAGATGGGGTCTACTCCCATATATGAAAAGAATAAAAGAGAGAGGCACATCAACCCTAAAAAATGGGTGCAATCACTATTGCCATTTACATTCATGAGGCACATAAATAATAGCTATACCTAAGCCTAAGCTAGAAAAATACCACCCATCCAAAAACTTGTATTTAGGGAACTCATGTTGCCATCTTGTCCCCCCTCTTGGCGGACTTGAGATATAGCTTACGAGGAGAGATAAATTTTATCCTCTTAACCATTGTCAATCCTTGATCTTGAGAATGACTATTTTCATCTAGATTTCCTTCACAGTCCACTCTGTTTGAGGGTTTCAATGATGCTTACTGATTCTGGGACCACACAACCAAGGTAGGAGTGCGCGAGGATTGGTTAATTGTTGTTTTAGAAGAATTAGAAAGTGAGGGCCTCAAATAATTTTTTTCCTTTTCCTGGCAGTTTGGGTCGCTTGGTTGGAGCATCTTATTAGCTCTCTTTGGCACTATAGGTATTTCCTTAACCAAATCTACATTTTGTTTCTTGGCATTTGATTTTGTAGGGGAGAGATTCTCTTTGGGAGAGTTCAAAATAGAATAATTCTTGGGGGAAGAATCCTTCCAACAAAAAGTCGCTCGATTTGGCTGAGTCTTGACAGTTGGGCACTCGATAGTGATGTGACCAGTTTGATAGCATCTTCTACATCTGAAGATTAAACCTTCATACTCTAGGGGCTAATTCCAGTATTGTCTATTGGACCTCAAGATAATTTCAGTTGGAAGATCCTTTGAGATGTCTTGAGTTACCATCTATATACACAAATTTTCTCAAAGAGTTTTTTATTGTAGCAAAACATGATTCAAACCAATAGTGAAGGGGTAGATTTGGGAGATGAACCTAGATCGACAAAACTGAAAAATGATTCTGTAGATAGACCAAACTCTGGGTTCTAAGATTTTACCTGCAACATATTTCCTTCCCACTACCAAACACAATTGAGAATGGTGTTTTGTCTTTCTTCCCATCGAAAACCACAATGATAAAACACCTCGTGCTAGGGTAAATATCTAATACTCCATCCATGAGAGGAAGTCAAGATTTTGTTATCCAATCATGGAGATCTAGGAGGTTGGGCTAGAAGTGGTTGAATCTACCGATTAGGACGTTCTCTAAGGAAAAGGTTGTGTTTTCCTACATCTCCTTTGACAAAGTGTCATTGAATTCCAGTATTAAGGGTTTCCCTGAGCACCCAATGATTCTCTTGTTTCCTATGCAATTTCCTAAAATGTATGGTGAACACAGAGATGCATGGGAACTTGACTTCGTCATATCCAAACTCATTGTAAAAATTTTCATTTTCCCCCTCCTTGGAGGCGAGATCCTACTTGCCCCCTGATCTTAGACTAAGCATCAACATGGGTAGCATATGGCAAGGTCGCGGAGGAGCCCAACCTCATTGGGGCTTGCAAAGGGATTATGCCCTCATGAAAATCTTTAACTGTGCCAAAACCCCCATCCAATTTTGTATCCCTAACCTTCTTGCAATTTGTATGTTTTTTTGAGTTCTTAGGCATACCCAGTATGAAGTGGGAAGTGCCTTTCCCATCGTCTAGATCTCGTGCCATCATTGCATGCTAGTGAGCCTTCAAAGGAGACAAGTTCAACCCTTTTGAGTGAAATCCTCAGCCAACCCCCTATGAATAATTAGAGGAGGGGGATCGAGGGGATATTGGTTTGGTGCCCTAATCAAATCATTGAAAATCAAAATAGAGGCCTTGGGGGAGGCCAAAACCCCAAGCACATCACCCAGATTTCCCCACGGATCCAAGCATTATGATGATCCTAGACCATCAACAACCATTGAAATGCACCCCCACCAACCACAGTGGAGCCAACACCAATCATCACATTGTTCTGCATGCAAATTCCCCAGGGAAATAATCCTTTAGCAAAGTCTAAAATTTTGGCATATTTGGCAGTGCATGTTGTAATATTAATATTAATATACATATTTATATGTAGCTTAGGGAAAATATTAGGTTAGCAGATTTAAGCTAAAACAAAATAACCCAAAGCAAAGAAATGAAGAAAAAAGGAGTAAAAACATGAAAACAAAGAAAGATCTCACTAAATGTCTTCAATCTCCATGAATCACCTTCATTGCACCTTCTCTATTTGCTACAATATTATGTTTGCCCTTAGATTTTTTATGAGCAACCTATGACTATGGCAATGTCCTAAGCAAATGTTGAAGAATTATATAAAATGCTACACAATGCAACTATGAAGCAACCTAAAGCACGGAAATGTCCAAAGAATGAAGTCAAGAAATACCAAGATGTATGAGGTGTAAGTGTATGTGTCTCAAATGAGACCAAAATTTCCATTTTATAGAAAAGTCAATTTTGGGTGAGTGGCCAAGATTAAAAGTTGACAAATGCCCTAAGATCAATGGTTAAGATTAAATGTGACAATCCACAATTAGGGTTAGGGAAACATTAGGTTGAAATTTGAAATAAATGACTAAGATTTGATTTTAGAAAAAATCAAATCAAGGGACAAGGTTGCATGTGACAAGGAGATAAGAATGGCACGGAAAAAAAAAGCTGAAAAATCAAATAATAATAGAAATTATTTGATTTATGGAGGCAAGTTGACATTTTGAATTAAAAATTAAATTAATTCAAAAGGTGGGGTCATGTGATAGTAAATAATTAATTTAAATTATTTACTTGGAGAAAGAAAATTAGCAAGTGGACAATTTTAAATAAATAATTTTATTTAAAATTAGGGGAGGCCAAGGTGGACTATAATCAAATAAATTAAAGAATTTATTTAATTATAAGAGGACATGAGAAATTAATGACGTATTTAAATAAATAAATAAAATTTATTTATTTAAATAATCAGGAGGAAATAATGGACAAGAGATAATTAAATAAACTTAAAAAATTATTTAATTATGGAAAGACATAGGAAATTAGTGACACATTTAAATAAATAAGCATAATTTATTTATTTAAATAGTTAGGAGGAATAAAAGACATGAATTAATTAAATAATTGATAATTACTTAATTAATAGTTGAAATCGTACTATAGGACACAATTAAATAGTTTAATTATGTTAGGAAGAATTACAGAGAGAATAGAACTTCCAGGCCTAGGTCAGTTTTATGTGTCTACATTATATATTTAATATATGATAAATTAATATATGCTAGGAAATATTAATAGTAATATAAAATACATTATATCTGATATAAATATTTAATGTTATATTAAATATAAATATAATATCATATATATAAAGATATAATATATTATAAAAATATTGATGGAAAGGATATCTATTTCTTTTAATTAGAAATATTAATATATATATAAATATCACTATAGATTAAAATGTAACATGTTATAATAATAATATTAATATAATATAAATTATATTTAGTATAAATATTATATGTTATATTATATATTTAATAATATAATATATTATAAACAAATATTTGATGGATTGTTGCAAGGGAATCTTAAATATCATATTTATTATAATAAAACTATAAGGAGATGAGAGCAATATATACATCTCTCTCTCCCTCTCTCTCTCACCTTCCCTCTATACTTTTGTCTATCTTCACTCTCTCCCTCTCTACCTATGTTTCTATCAATCCATCTCATCCTACCTCTCCCCCCTCCCACCTTCCCCCCTCTCCCTCAATCCCTCCAACCATGGGTCACTCTCTCAACTTCTCCCTCCCTATATCCCTCACTCCCTCACCCTCCCTCTCTCTACCTCTCCCTCCCCATCTCTCTCTCTCTCTCACACACACTAGATCTCTCTCTTTGTATCTCTCCCACCCTAGCTCTCTATCTAGCTTTATGTACCTCTCTCTAAATTCCTTGCACCTTACCTCTCTCTACATACCCCTTCATCCCTCCCTCCTTCCCTCTTTCTCTCCCTCCCTCCCTCTCTCCATATCCACTCACTCTCTCCCACTCTACCTACCTTCCTTCAATCCATCCCACTTTACCTCTCCTTCTACCTATCTCTCCCTCATTCCAAAATTCCCCCTCTCTCTACTCCTCTCTCCACCTACCTCTCCCTCTCTCCCTAACTCTCTCTATACCTACCTTATTGCATAGACAGTTGTCATTGCACCAAAATATTGATCTTTTAATGCATGATACAACTGCTAGAGTTAATGAATCCATGGGAGGTAGCTAAGCCATTTCACAAACATGAGTGCTATGTTGCACAAAAAAAGGAGACCAAGGGCACACACCTTGAAATAATCCACCCAACACAAGTGATGGGTTTGAACCTGTGACCCGAGCTCTAATACTAATTCTTGCATAGACAGATGTCGTTGCACCAAAAGGTCAACCTATTAATGCCCAATAAAACCACTAGAGTTAATGAATCCATGTGAGGTAGTTAATCCATGTCACAAAATCAAGTGTTGCATTGCACATCACAAGGAGACCAAGGGCACACACCTTGCAACATACCTGTCCTACCCTACCTCTCTCTATTTCCATCCATCAGGTTCTTTCTCTCCCTCTATCTATCCCTCTAACCCTACCACTTCATATCTCCCTCCTTTCCTCTCTCTCTCTGCATCCCTCTCTCTCACACAAACCTCTCTCCACCTACCACTTCCTCCCTCCCACCCTACCACTCCTTATCTCCCTCCTCTCTTTCTCTCTCTTCCTCTATCCCTCCCACCCTACCACTCCCTATCTCCCTCCTTCTAAGACAAAATATATCCACCTATGCCTCCATCTCTCCCTAACTCTCTATACACACATCTCCTACTCTACCTCTCTCTATCTCCCTCTATCCCTCCCACCCTACCACTCCCTATCTCCCTAATTTTGTATTTTTCTCCCTCCCTCTATCCCTCCCACCTTACCACTCCCTATCTCCCTCCTTCCCCTCTCTCTTCCTCACACAAAGAAAACCTCTCTCCACATAACCCTCCCTCTCCCCCTAACTCTCTCTAGATCTAACTCACCTACCCTACCTCTCTCTATATCCCTCCTTCCATCTTTCTCTCCCTACCTCTATCCCTCCCACCCCACCACTCCCTATCTCCCTCCTTCCCTCTCTCCCTCCCTTTATCCCTCCCACCCTACCACTCCCTATCTCCATCATCTTTCTCTCTCCCTCCATCTCTCCCTCACACACAAACAACCTCTCTCCACCTACCCCCCTCTTTCTTTTTTTTGATTTTGATCCGTCAAATTTAAGAATCTAGGCTTGATCATCTGTAGCCAATATTTTACCATTTTTTGATATAATTGTATAAATATTTCTAGTCTGTATGTTTTGATCTTTGTTCTTAAACATTTTTGGTTCAGTTCTTTCAGTGTTATCACATTCCAGACAATATCAATTCTTGATCTTGCGGATTATCTCCAAACACATCATACAACTATTTTCTGAATGTGCAACATTATGCAACCTGTACCAATCCTGCAACAACAAACCTTTTAGTGAAATTTTGCTTTTACTGATTTCATGAGATTTCACGATAATATTCTTCTAAAAATTATCATAAGGACTATTTTCTTCTTCAGAAGAATAACAATCTGATTCAATTAAAACATCTATTCTAGGAATTAGTTCATTAGATTTCTTAGCATCACAAGTAAAAAATTCCTCAATTTTAACTCCTGAACTTCGTATTTTGTAAACTCCAAGCTCTACATCGACATAGAACTTCATTTTTCTGATTATAATCTATGATCATGTATTTCATGTGTGGTTCTCTTTCAATCCAAATTTGATTAGGGACTCCTTTCTACAATAACCACATGTGTGAGAAATTGGTAGCCATATATCCATTCAATGTTTTGGACCAATCTCTACTTAGAATCATACCATAAGTATTAGGTATCTCTATGACTTCAATATCAATATAATATTGGATTCTAGGATCAAAAGCCAATTGCATGTGAATATTTGTCAACTCTCCTACTATGTTTACCTTTGTCTTTTTGAGCTAAGTGACTTTCTTTAAAGAACTTGCAAGGGTTAACCCTAATGTCTAACATATGGATAGCGACATCATGTTAATAGATGTTCCAGATTCTACTAAACAACTATGAAGATTCTTACAGAATATTCTCAAAGTGAGAAAAAATGGTGGGGACTCTAATCTTCCTTTGTAAAAGGCTACTTGTGTGTCCACTATGGGAACAATGTTCTTATCTTTTATTTGAGACTGACTATCTTTCGCTTGATGGTCTTTGAATTTTCTTCTTTAGGAAAATCTTCTAAAGTGTTTAAGAGAGCTTTCTTGATTGTAGGCATCTTAAGCAATTCTGATAGAGAAAGGCCAATCTTTACCTTCTTAATTTCCTTTGCTAAATAATTGATCAAATTCTTTTGGTCAGCGGAGTCTATCTTTTCATATTTTGAAACATTTGTTGAATTGTAGTTAGAGGTCACCTTGGGTAACCTAGGATTATTACTTGATTTGTCATCAGGTGGGGTATTCACATTATTAGGTAGGATAGATGTTGTTAAAGTCCTGTTGAATTTACCTCCACTATTAATGTTGTTCCTCATGTTGTAATTATGTCCTTTCTGATACTATTGGAAGGCATGTATTTCATCTATTTCTTGAGGCTCATTTTTGTCTTGATAAGGAAAAGTATATGTTTCCAAAGTCAGTTGAATTATCACCTCATATTCATGAGCATGAATTGTAATAGCAGTAGGTGATTTGAAGCATTCATAACTTTCTAGGACTAAAGCAGAGTCATATCCTTTGAGAACTAATTCATTTCCTTTAGGAGGATGAGAATCGTAATGCTCATTGTAATGAGTAGCAACAAGGAAAATGTATAAAGCAATTTTAAATTGTGAACAATCCACTTCAGCATGAGCATTTGTATTGTGAATTCTACACCTATTGTTCATGGCAAGGTCAGCTAAGTTCACTTTTGATGTATACTTTTCATCCGTTGAATCAAGATTATCTAAAGGTATAGATACCCCCCCATTGTTAGGGAATGTATTCTAGGCTCTAGGTGACCTAGGAGCATTATACACTCAATTTTGTGAATTTTGATTATTATTCTAAGAGTATAAATTTTGATTTTGTAATTTTGTAACCTCTATTGTTAATCTTTTCAGTTGAGCTATA
This sequence comes from Sequoia sempervirens, assembly GCA_007258455.2. Lineage (NCBI taxonomy): Eukaryota > Viridiplantae > Streptophyta > Pinopsida > Cupressales > Cupressaceae > Sequoia > Sequoia sempervirens. The sequence continues at coordinate 305,112,347 of VDFB02000003.1, read as the reverse complement.
ATTTCTTTCATGTCTTCCTTTTCCTCAGAAATTTTCACATTTTGATTTTATTGAGTTTGTGAGAAAAAATAATTTCCATTAGGACGTAGCTCTGTAATAGTTGGACTAGGGTTAGAGACTAAAGCTTGACTATTTCCTATTGAAATAAAATATTTTGAGGAAATGTCCCATTCTAGACCACTATAGGATATGCATTAGGAGTTTGAGTCATAGGATGACCTATAGGAACTCCATTTACATTCGGGGTAGGGTAAATATTTGATCTGTTTTTGCCATTCGCGGACAATCCATTTCTGAGATGTTTCATTTCTAAATTTACACTTACAGCTTCAACATAGGCTTCTAGTTAAGTAGTGGGAGGATTTCATCTTTGCTTCACGAACATAGTAGTTAAAGGATCTACTATTGTATAATAAGCTGTGATAGCAAAAAAAATATCCACTACATAAGGTTCTTGTAACCTAGAATAAGCCTTTTAAAATCTATCATTAAAAATAGTTATAGATTCACCTTCGAACCTCTTGATTTGAGTGAATTGGTGATATAACAAAGAAGGATCAGTCGATGTTCTAGACCTGGATAAGAATTGAGTTTCCATGTCTTGCCATGATCTAATAGAATTGCAAGACAAATTGATATACCATTGGTAAACTTCATCACTCAGAGTATATGGGAACAACAAACATACGACATGTTCATGTTGAATTCTTACTCAAAAGCATGTATCTTTGAATATACTGATGTGCTCTTTGACATCTTTGTGAAAATAATACTTAGGAAACAACTTATGAGGATTTTTAGGTAAATCATTATACACAACAAATTGAATCAGTGGCTCCACATTAAAGAATGCCATCATTATTGGAGGTGATGGTGCAATAACAGTTGGAATCTTTGGACTTGCAATTAAACTTCCAGACATTTGAATTCTAGATGATGTTTGACCACTAAGCTCGACTAAGGTCACCCAAGGATCACTAGACCGAGATCTAGTGGTTCTACAGAAATCTAGTTTAAAACCTAGCAAAACTAAAAATAAATAAAAAATAGGCCCTCCTTCTAGCATGAATTCTTGTTGATGACAATTTTACTCATAGTAAAGAGGTTCAATAAAATCTGCACAGACAGGACCTCGAAGAGCCTATCCTTCTTGAAAGATATGTAACAAAGACAACCTAAAGGTAAATTCTGCATTCATAGGACAACGATTGGCTTTCATTCAATCCCAAGTCTCCGATCACTAGCTCATGGTTGTACTAGGGTCACTCTTGGGTAATGATGTGACATTTTTGTTAACCTCAAGGGGACTATGGCTATTCTATGCTTTGCTAAGAATTGTAAACATTTCACATAAAATTCCACCTCATTCATCAAACAACATCATGACATCAAATTATTCAATATAACATTTCATAAACATCACAAATTTCTCGCTATCACTTAAGTAAATTTAGCATTAAGCATTCAACAACTTCATGGAAATTAAAGATTTTCAACAAAAAATTCTTTCAATTCATTTATATTTTTTAGAACATTTTAAAAAATATTAAACATCTATTCTAAAAAAAAGTATGAAAAATACTCAAAAAAAAGTTTCTTCTGGTTATTCTCCATGGATGCCCCAAAGAATTAATCAAAACAAAGTAGAATACTTTATATTTCACTAGATTGCTTCATAGCTATGTATAAAATAGTGCAAAATTTTAAAGAGAGGGTTAAGTTTATGGACACCGAGTAGGTTTTGTATGCACCCTTAAATGACACAACATATAGTCTTGTTCGGCCAAACTTACAAAACTAGATACAAAAGATACTGAGATAGGTAGCTATCCATATAGCTCTGATATCAATTAATGTCTACGTGCATACAAAATTTTAGTCAGAATGGTTTAGAAAATAGGAAAAAAGAACAAAAATTAAAAAAAATTATGCTCCTCTGACATCCACAAATTTTGAATTTAAAATAAAAATGTGGGAGGAGATGGCCTCTTATCGAAACAAGGCACCCAAAAGTTCAACTTAAAATTTTTCAAAGAATTAGAAATAACAAATTAAAATGTAGCACGTGGCATATGCCAATTGTCATCAAGAACATTCTAGAATAGTCAAGGCTTTGACTTCATCCGCAACAACACTTCTCTTCATACTTCAACACGAACATTTTATATCCATCAAGGCTACTAGCTTCCTTCCAAAATACTGGAATGAGGAACATTTACCTGGACCGGGATCAACCTGCACATTTAAAATTGAAACCAAAATAAAATTCATCATATTTCTGGTATCCAGTATCTGGTTCTTTCTCTTTTGCTTAGGACTTGGGCTCTGGGATTCTTCCTTCTTTCTTCAGTTGATACTCTCATAAAGCTTTTAATATTTGATGCATGTGATCATTTTAAATTCTTCGTATTGCTCTCCATGTAAGCTTGAGCCTAATATATTCTTCAGTTACTCAAAGTATGACATCATTTTGTTGTGCTTTGTTTGCTTCATATTTGGCTATAACATTTTTGCACTGTATTATTTCGTCAATGACCTCTCGCATCAACAATTGAACAGGGTCTCTATTTACCATTTCTATCCATTCCTTGAAAGCTTTAGCTTCCTTCCCCTCCTATCCTAATGTTTGGGGATCAAATCCTTGACTTTTCAATATTTCAATAAATTCTATATTTTCACTGATCAATCCTCTGCACTCGACAGTGACTTTCAAATCCTTCAATACATTGTATTAACATGTCACCTTCCCATTTCAACTGTTTCTTCCACTTTCTTGTAATCAAATTTTGGATTCTGATATTACATTATTTTGTATTAGTTCTTGGATGTCTGTCTACATGAGAATTTCACTATTTCACCTTTCATTAATGACCTACTCCTAGTGAAATCTACATTCATCTTCAAATCTTTTCAATTTCTCTGAATGATGGTATGCTTCCTTTTACTTTATTATTGCATCTATAATAAATTATTCTCCTTGCTTCACCCAGTATTCAATCCATTCTTCAAACATATTCATTCTATGATGAACTGCAGTAATTGCATCTACTTGTTCCTGTGACATCATCACCAGATGTTGGGGCAATTCAGCTTGTTCTCAACCAAATAAAGCCAATGACAAAGTGTTCCAAGGTAGAAACCCATTCTTTCAATTCTCTTTTCTTCTATTTATATTTTTGTACTCTAGCAACAGTAGCCTTTAAGTTTACTTTTATTTCCTCTAATTCTTGCTGCCAAGATGAGTGTCCAAGATTAATACTTGTGATCTTATACTCTTTAGGCATTATCTCATGTCTGTCCTTGTCATTTTTTTGAGTGGCTATTTGAATAGTTCTATTACCATCTTTATTCATTTGTATGGCATTCTTTTCCTTTTCTTTGCCCCTAGTTTTAGGAGAACCTACTCCTTGTATAAAATTATTAAGGTTGAGAGGTAGTACTTCCACTTCCATTGGAGAAGCTAATTCCCTGATTAACCAATCAGGTGTATCATCATCTTGTTGTACCTCTGTAACATTTCCTTGTTTACCACTTGTTTCAATAACTTCTTCTCTTTGGTTTGTCACATTTTCTGAAATGGGGATCTCCTTAGTGATACCTGGCATAGATTCAGGATTGGTAGGATTTGGCATTGCCTCCTCTATGTGGAGACTTTTATTTTCCCATCTATCCATATTTTCCATTTCATCTCTCTGAACACTATCTTATTCATTCACTAGTACACCAAGATTCTCTCTATTTCCAACTCCATCTCCTACAACTTATGTAGCTTCTTCCTCTAAAACTTCATTTTCAATTTCAATTTCAGCATGTCCTTTCTCTGAATCTTCAAAGACCTACAAGTATTCATTAAAATTTTGCATATTCCCAAATGAAGGTTGGGAATCAAGATTATCTTCAACAATTATTTCATCAATAGGATTTTTCTCCGCAATCTCCCCTGTTTCCATTTCAAGTATGGTAGGGTTTCCTGCCTCTGAGATGAGCGTTCCTTGAATAAACTCTTCATCCTCAACATTTATGGGATTAGATCTTGTATGCTAAATTTCTTCATCACTGGGTGTACCATGGGTTTTTATTTAGACTTATTTTCTTTCATTTTCTCCCACATAGCACCCCATCTATTCATCTATTCTTTAATTCTTGCTTCATCTTCTTTAGAAATTTCCTCTAGAGCTATAGGAGTTCCTCCCAATGCTTGTTTCATAGTAGCCATATTGACAAAAGGGGGAGAGTTAAATAACGTTGCAGCCCTTTGAGATGCACACCTGGTCTGTGCACCAACATTCTTTGTCACTCTTGTTCCTTCATCAATAATTACTCTTGTTTTGGGTTTAGCTGTGGAGGAAGATGCACCTTTAGGTCTTAATTTTTATTTATCTTTACTTGTATTTGCATCTTTCTAATTTTCAGATGGTTTTATGGGAAATTCTTGTCTTGTAGTTTTAGGGGTTCTTTCTTCAATTCTTACACATGGAGTCACCTTACTAGTCTTTCTTTTCTTCTTGGTAGGCTTTCCACTTTCAAAAGCAATTTCATCTCTTTGTTTCCTTCTTTTATCTTATGAGAATTTAGGTACAATTCCTCTTTCTCTAATTCTTTTGCAAAAATCATCAATCCAATGTTGAGTATACCTTGAAACTGGTCTAGTAAAGTCATCAATTGATGTCATATCTTCATCATCAACACCTGGGTCTGAAATGGGTTCATCATATATTCTATCATCATTGTAAAATTGATTCAACACCTCACCATCATCTTCTTCTAATTGGTCTGGGATTTCATAAAGCTCGAGCATCCAAGCAAATTTTAAAGTTGTTCTTTCATATTTTCTTCTTCTTACCATGTGCTCGTCTTCATAGTTAAGCCAATAATATTCTAAATGAGGCACATGAGCATGAAAACCAACTATATTTTTAGCAATATTTCCTTCAATATCATAATACACTCTTTGAAGAGGGAATTCTTCAAAATGGTAGGTCCTCAGTTCTTCTTCACACAAATCATTTACTCTAATTACACTGCACTTATAATTTCCTATTGTTATGGGAAATTTGAAAGAGGCCTTTTTACGAGCATGGCTATAAAGAGCCTGAGATGGTTTTAACTGTCTCACTAATTCCAATAAAAAATTTTTATTTGTAGGATACCTAGGCAGCATGAATGGACGTCCATCAAATCCCTCCACTCTAATGTAGGAGTAAGTTGGGAATTGTATGTACTAGCCTCCCATAGGTCGAATGGCACTTTGTGCTTCCAGGGATAATCTCTTAGCTTTATCACCTTCCATTGTTCTCACAAATTTCATAGAGAAAAAATGATTTACTTTTTTGTAATCATCTTTATACCTATGGATGGTGATCTGGGGTAGATGTGCATATATCAAACTATTGCCGACTTTTGTGCCCAAATTACCAATCTGTTTCAACCCTTGTTTACTGGCTCTCATAGCACATGAGTAAATGACATATGATGGCATGTAAAATAATTTGGTTTTTTAAGGAAAGAATCTAGTATAGAAATCACTTTCCTAATTTCAATTCACAGGAGAATAATGTAGGAGTACTTTTAATTTCAAATTGCAAAGCATTAAGATTCACACATAAAAGAATAGACAATAATATCAATAGAGAATAGACACCTGATTTATGTGGAAAACCCTTTCGGGAGAAAAAACCACCACCAAAGAAGAGTCACTTTATTCACAGTAAAACAAATTATAGTAAAGTTGTAGATCCCTCCTTCATAGGTATTAGTTCTCTGATATTACACGACAACATTACAATCAGCCAACCATAGTCAATCATAGCACTGTTACAATGTTCTTTCAACATACAGTCTCCTCAACCGATGCCCAACTTTTTCCTCTCTGTATCCCAACACACCAATTGGTCTCCTTGCTATATTCACTTTGACCCTTCAATTTCTAGGAATCTACTATCCAAATCGACTCGGTTTGCTTAACCACCAAGAAGCTCAACCATTGACATTATCCCACATTGGCACGGAATATTAAAAGTCATTAGTTTATAAACAAAATCCCACAGAATTTAGGCATCCACAAGTTAGCCCTTTTGATTACCAACTCACTCGTACACCCACGGTCAAACCAACCATCGACATGGCCCCACCAAAGTGAACACCCATTGGTGCATTGCTCTAAATGATAACTTGATAGCCACCACATACAAGTTACATATTTACCAATCCCCATGACCACTGTCACCCAGTTGGAGAAAAGTCAAACCTCATAACCATCGCATAAAAGTTACAAAGTTACCAATCCCCTTGACCAACCGATACCACTGTCACCCAGTCAGGAAGTTACGAAACTTCCAAACTCCATGACTTAGGTTACAAGTTATAAAAATCACTGATGCCGCGACAAGGTTACAAAACTTTCAAACTCTGCGACAAGGTTACGTAACTTACAAACTTTGTGACAAAGAGTTACGAACTTAGGAACTTCAGTGATCAACCAACAATGAATACTAGAACAAAGTTACAAGCCAACAAATAGAGGCACAATTTCCAACAATCTCCCACTTGACAAATACTTACTGGGTTTCTCCAAACTTGAAGTTAATGAAGGTCATGGGCTCCAAGGCCCATCAAACTAGCACACCACCTATACTTGTCCATGCTCATGGGCTTTGTCAATGCATCTGCAACATTTTTTAGAGTATCCACCTTTTCTAAACAAACCTTTCCATCCTCCACCATATCTCATAAAAAATGATACTACACATCAATATGTTTTGTCTTGGCATGGAAATTTGGATTTTTTTCCAAAAAAATAGCACTTTGGCTGTCACAATTTTTTTTAATTTTCCCTACATTAAACCCAATGTCAGAACACAAATGCTTTAACTAGATTTCTTCATTATAGGAATGTGTTGCAGCCATGTATTCTGCCTCTGTAGTGGACAAAGCAACTACAAATTGTTTCTTGCTCATCTTACTAACTGCACCACCATTCAACATGAAAATATATCCAATGGTGGATCTTCTACTATCAACATCCCCTGCCCAATTAGAATCCACATGGCCTTGAATTCTAATAGATCTATTTGAAATAGATGAGTTACCATGATAACACAAAGCATACTAAGAAGTACCTTTTAAATATATAAACACTCTTTTCACAGCATCCCAATGTGGTCTTCTTGGATTTTCCATAAATCTACTAAGTACGCCCAATGCTTGGGAAATGTCTAGCCTTGTACAAACCATTGCATACATTAAAATTCCAACAACACTAGAATAAGGCACTATGGTCATTTCATCCATCTCAGAAGGAGATTTTGGACAATCTTCAACAAATAGCTTCATTCCTTGCAAAACTAGAACAACTAGCTACTTGCAGTCAGTCATACAAAATCTCTCTAGAATAGTATTAATGTACTTACTTTGGTTGAGTCAAAGCTTTCTAATCTTTTTGTCCTTGGTTATTTCCATCCCCAGAATATACCTAGCTACACCAAGATCTTTCATTTCAAATTTTGCAAACAACTGATATTTTAGATCAAAAATCATAAGCTTACTATTCCCAATGAACAACATTCCATCCACATACAGCGCAATAACTAAGACATGATCATTTTCAGATTTGAAATACACACAATGATCAGATTTTGATCTTACAAATCCCAATGAAAAAAAAAGTGTCAAACTTCTGGTACCACATTCTAGGAGATTTTTTCAAACCATATAGAGACTTCTTTAACTTGCATAGCAGATGTTCTTACCTTTTTCCACATAGTGATCAGGCTAGGACATATAAATTTCTTCTTCAAGATCACCATGAAGAAAAAATTTCTTCACATCCATCTGTTCAATCTCTAAGTCATATGTTGTTGCAAGTGACAGAAGAAATTTAATAGATGTCAGCTTAGCTACAAGAGAAGACATTTCTTTGTAATCAATTCCCTCTACCTGGGAATAACCTTTCACTACCAACCTCGCCATATAATTTTCAACGCTACCATCCAGACCTATTTTCTTTTTAAATACCCATTTACAGCCAACAACTTTTTTTCCTTTAGACAAGGGCACCAAACTCCAAGTGTCATTATTTTCTAATGATGCCATTTCTTCATTCATGGCTTCCAACCAAGAGTTTGCATTAGGCATATTAATTTCCTCTTTCACAATCCTAGGCTCATTAGTTCTAGTAATCAAAGCATAGGCATAAGTAGAATCTAACATAGAAGACCCATACCTATCAGGTTTCTTTCTTTCACATGTTGACCTCCTCAAGGGATGAGGCTAAGGTTATTCTTCTTCTTCAAAACTCTTAGAACTGCTCGAGCTCTCCTCAGATTCAGGTACATTTTGAATTTTGAATTCCTCGTTATCTAGTGTTGGAGTAATTTCAACTACATCCTTTTTATTTTCTAATTTTATCTCTGACTACAAATCCAAAGTAGAAGGCTTTAGCTCACAAAAAATAACATTTCTATTATACAAAACCTTCTCAGTCATAGGGTTCCAAATCTTATATCCTTTTATGTCAGAACTATAGCCAATAAATATACATTTAACAACTTTGTTCTCCAACTTAGATATTTTTTCATTTGGCACATATGCATATGCCTCACAGCCAAAAACTCTAATGTGTCTACGAGAGAGCTTCTTACTAGACCATGCTTCCAAAGGTGTCTTCTCAACAAGAGTAGAATTAGGAGAACGATTTAATAAATAACATGTTGTTGCAACTGCCTTAGCCTAGAACTTCTCCTCCAAGCCAACACTACTCAGCATACTTCATGCTCTTTCCATCACTGTCCTGTTGAACCTTTCTGTAACTCCATTTTGCTGTGGAGTATAGGGTGTAGTCTTATGTCTTTTAATTCCATCATCTTTATAGTACCTTTCGAACTCATAAAAAAAAAACTCACCACCATTATCAGTCCTTAAAATTTTTATTTTCCTTCCTGTCTAATTTTCCACAAGGTTTTTAAATTCCTTAAAACGACTGAACACTTCTGATTTACTCTTTAAAAAATACACAAATTCCCTTCCCGAATAGTCATCAATAAAAGAAACATAATATTTAGAATTCGATAACAAAGGAACATTTACTGGACCAAACACATTAGAATGAATGTAATCAAGTATACCATAAGATTTATGAGGACTGGAATAAAATGAAACATGGTGTTTTTTACCATATATACAATGTTCACAAAATTTGAATTCAAGGTTACAGTCATCAATCCCTTCAACCAGGTTTTTATTTTTCAAGGTTTTTAAACCTATTTTCCAATGTGGCCTTGCCTATGATGCCACACCATTGTTTTCTTAGCTAGAAGCTTCATCTCCAAAGAACTAGCTCTTGCTGAAACAATTACCACTTTCCCTATAGATTTACATGGTTTTTTAGAAGCACTGTTCCATTGAACTGCATTGGCGTCCAACTTATATAGAGTACCAATTCAAGCACCCTTTTCCAACAACATAGAGCCTCTTGTCATCTTACAAACACCATTAGAGAAGGAGACTTGTACACCAACATCATTCAACTTACAAACATAAAGTAAAATTTGAGCCAGACCTGGTATATGCATAACATCATTGATTCCATTCACCCTTCCATCAGGGAACTAAATTCTGACTCTTCCACAACCAACTATATCCAAGGATGAATCGCTTGCCAAGTACACCTTTTCACCATCATATTTTTCATACTTTGTGAACCAGTCTCTATGAGATGTCATGTGGAGAGATGCTCCAGAATCAATCAACCATACATCATCTGATGCCTGAGTTGCCAAGGCTACAGTGAAGGCATATGCTTCACTTTGAGAAGAATCATTTTCAGAATTCTTCTTCTTCTTCTTCTTCTTTTTCTCCTCTTTGCAATCCTTTCAGATGTTGCTAGGCTGCCCACAGCTCCAACACTTCACCTTGGACTTTTTTCCAGGAGACTTTGATCTCCCTTCTGATTTCAATTTGGATTTCATGTCCTTCTTTCCTTTTTATTTCGATTGGCCTCAAACAACAAGAGCCTCCTTCACCATCTTAGAATATTTTATTCTCATTTCTTCAGATAACAAAGAGGCCACAACATCTTCCATCTTGAAAGTGGATGTTGTACTCCCAATGGCCATCACCAAGTGATCCCAAGAATTAGGAAAAGAACATAACAACAACATACAACAATCTTCTTCTTCAATCTTCACCCCCACATATGTTAACTAAGCAATCAACATGTTAAAAGTATTCAAGTGATCAGAAATAGACACTCCTTCCTACATCTTCAAAGAATACAACTTCTTCTTCAAGAAAAAATTGTTTACCAAGGACTTGCCCTAATAAATATCTCCAAGTCTTTTCCACAAGGAGGTTGTAGTCTTTTGTTCATGCACATTAAGAAGAACATATTATACCAAATAGAGCCTTATCAGCCCCTTTTATTTTTGATCTGCAAGATCCCAATCTTCTTTCTTCATGCCAAAAGGTTTCATTCTAGACACAACCATCCAAAGATCATAATCAACCAACAAATCTTTCATTTTGAGTTTCCACAACTCAAAATTGTTGCCATTGAATTTCTCAATTTCAATCTTTCTAGATGTACTTGCCATCTCAAACTGTAATTTGACAACTATCAGACTTCTACAAAACTCCCACTAAATAGAAATGACTAAAAAATCCCAACCAACCCATAAGGATAACACAACTAGCCAGGTTCTGATACCACTTGTAAGGAAAGACTCTAGTGCAGAAATCACTTTCCTAATGTCAATTCATAGGAGAATAATGTAGGAGTACTTTTAATTTCAAATTGTAGAGTGTTAAGATTCACACATAAAAGAATACACAATAATATCAATAGAGAATAGACACCTAATTTACGTGGGAAAACCCTTTCGGGAGAAAAACCCACCACCAAAGAAGAGTCACTTTATTCACAGTAAAACAAATTACAATAAATCCTTCACAGGTATTAGTTCTCTGATATTACACAACAACATTACAATCAGCTAACCACAGTCTATCACAACACTGTTACAATGTGAAGTACCCTAAATCTGCAAGTAAAACCAACCTCAAATACTCATTAGAAGGGTTAGTCTAAACATACAAATCTGCAAATACCTCTATGAAATAAAATATCTATGCTAAAGAAATGCCACAAGTAACCAAAACAACATCAAGAAGACATTTCAAAAGCATGATAATCACCTATTTCATATTGGATTGGTGTCACATGTGCTAGTGACCATTTCCCAACCCTTGCTAAGAAGCCAAAATGATGAAATTCAAATGGAGATGATGAGCAAGATGAATTCTCAAATCAAGAGAATGACCTTGCATGAGAGTTGTGTCTGTATGAATGAGGATCAAGGCCTTCTTTTATAGATTTTCTTGAGGAGAAATTGGCCAAATGGGTGATATGTGGGACTAAAGATCCACCAATGAGAAGAGGCCACTTGTCAAGTGATGATAAGCCAATGCATGTGCAAGATTTGGGAAGTGTACCCATGAGAGGGAGTTTCAAATTTGAATTTGAGAGGCAAGATGAGTGGGGGACAAGAAAATGATAAAAAAATTTAATGTTGGAGGGACAAGTCAACTTGTCATATTTTTCAAACTTGAGGGAATATTCCCCATAAATGCCATGTTGAGTGAAAATGGTGATTTAATAAATCAATAAATTGATTTATTGGTGCAAGTTGCAAAATCTAGATAATGCAAGTGGGTGGGATTAGTATTTAATCATGGTTAGATTAAATAAGTGATGATTATGTTAGTTTGACTTTTAGGACTTGGATTTTTGATTTATTTAAATAAGAAAATGATGTAATATGATTTAGGATTTGATTAAATGGCCATTTTATTTATTATTAAAAGGTTGATGATAATGTTTAATTGATTTTAAATAAATGATCCTAGGAGATGAAATTACCTAATGAATGGATAACAATGCTCCTGATTAATTGATGAATGGTCCTAATGTGAAATCTAAATGAATGAACCTAATCAAATGCAGAATGTTAGTTTTGCATGTCTACATTTTTCCCCTCTTTGAAGCAATGTACTTGTTGTGTTGATTCAAAGAATAAACTTGCCGCGATCAAAATAAAAAAAATTATGATTTTTCGAATGCCCCAGCGGAAAGAAGTACCGTGGTACATTGCCCCCTCAAGAGATCGGGCGAAAAGATTGGATTTGAAGGTCGATCTTTCGATAAAGAGGTTCAAAATGGATGGTTATGGTCGATGATGCAAATGAGATGATTTGAAGATGCTTAGAATAACAAATCTATATTATCCTAAACACCTTAAATGATGATATGATGTGAGATGGATGAGGTGATGTGCTGTGATTATGTAATGGATGATTTATGAGATGCTTAGACTAATAGATTTATATTATGATGATGATATGTTATGATTATGATATGCAGAATATTGATGGTTTATGGATGCAAGACGAATGCCTAATGTATGCATGATGGATGTATCAATGATGATGATTAACTATTCATGCTGTGATGTTAGTGCGGAAAATGAAGAAATTAGATGATGACAAGAGGATCCACCAAGCCAACATTATGAGAGATGATGATGAAAAATGATGATGAGAAATGATGATGATAGATGAATGATGTGCTTATAAAGGATTGGGATTTTAAAAGGGTCACTTACTTTATTTTTGATAACACGCCTAAGTACGATGCATCAAGGTATAAAGGACCAGGATGGCGTTGTACTTAGTGTGATGGACTTTGACTCAACAAGTAGATAGGAGTATTCTTGTTCACACCTGACATACGGAAACCTTGCTAGGATGCACTTTAGAAGTTTTAAACATCTCAGACCAAAACATGGAAAGGTATAACCAGTCAATGCAATAGTCAACAAGCTGTCCAAAACATCCTCCATACATATCTAACAAAGCAAGTATTCGCCAAGTTATTTTACAAGAACGTCCAACAATCATAGTAGACAAAAGGATAATGATCGTTGCCCCATTCTTATCTCTCTAAATCCTTCGTTCGGATATCATCGAGAGGTCCTTGGAGTGAGTACGATGAGATAAGTCAATAGACAAAGACAAAGCACACAAACAAGCTGATGTTCTTCAATACCACTAACCATAAGGGAATGTATTTTTAAGGATCAAGACCGAAACTATTGCCAAAAGATAATGCCCATTATAGGAAGGATACATCCTAGGACATGTTAGTGGATGGTGGCACGTCATTTCATTTATCCAAAGTGTTCTTTCTGATAAATAATGCCCATTGTAGGAAGGATTCATCCTGGGACATGATGTTATCAAATGATTGATATGGGACCGTTTGAATGATGGATTATCGACACAAAGAATTGACCAACTTGCTTACATACTGACTTAGACTTGAGACTTGATGCTTTTGAGTTTTCACATTTAATCTACTAGACTTGTTTCTACCTATTTCACCAAAGATTGAGGATGACGAGCAGTTTATTATGGATGGTGTTATTGTGGGTGCAAGCGAGATGAGTTGGATGGATTTTTCAAATATTTGGATTTTTTTGGAGTTTTGCAATGTTTTGAGGCTGTTTTTGGTATTTTTTCAAATGTTTTCAAATGTTTTTATTTTTGATTTTCCAATGTTTTTGAGATTTTTGAAGATTTTGACCAAGAGACTAACCTAAAGACCTATCCTAGGGGCCTCGAGGGCTGATCAACAGATTAGCCTTGCCTATGTTATACACGCAAAGACCACGTAGTTCGACTGATGAATTGACCGATTTACAGGTGAAGATATACATGATGAGATGTCAGTTTATTATGACGAACTTCTATAGGACTGACCTAAATGTCTCAGGGGATGATCAAAGATCAACCTTGCTTATGTTCAAGGTCAGAGATGACATAGTTCAACAAGACGACCCTATTTTTGGCTTTTTGAATGACTTTTTGACTTGTTTTTGGATTTTGATATGTTTTGAATGTTTTTGGATTTTTGATTTTCTGATGTTTTTGGATTTTTGATTTTATGATGTTTTTGGATTTTCTGATTTTCTAATGTTTTTGGATTTTTTATTTTTGATGTTTTGGATTTATTTTGATGTTTTGGATTTTTATTTTAATGTTTTTGGATTTTTGATTTTTGATGTTTTGGATTTTCTAATATTTTGATGTTTTGGATTTTCGATATTTTGATGTTTTGGATTTTTATTTTCTAATGTTTTTGGATTTTCTGATTTTCTGATGTTTTGGGATTTTCTGATTTTCTGGACTTTAAGATCATACACGAATCTGATCTAATGAGAACGTGCCCCCAACGTGATGCAATAGACTACTCCGATAAAGGCAAGACAAAATGACCTTGGGGATGGGCCGAGTAGTACTAGGAAGGATCATGATACGAACACAGGACCAAGCTATGGTGTGGATGTGAGTGGATGTGTGATGGATGGAGACCTGAATGGGATGAATGATGGAAGCGAAATGGATGGATGATGTCGAACAAGCCGCAAAGGTCTTGGTGGATATAAAGTGCTTATTTACACAATACACCTATTTGCCAGGTTTTCACCAAGGTACTTGCCCAAAGTGCCACCAAAGTGGTTTTCACTAGAGGATGATTTTTCTCTTTACTATTTTTGATCCTTTTTCTGATTTTTTTGTTGTCACCAAGACGCCTGTTTTCCAGGTTTTTGCCGAAGTAACCATTTTTTTAAGACATTTTATAATTTTTTTTGGATTTTTTGGTTCTATACCTTGAAATATTTAGGCATAAAACTTTTTGAGATGGGAGCTATTCATGGGCTCCTACAGAGGTTCCCCTTCGGGTGTTGATAACTGATATGCCCCTGATTTGTAACTTGTCATGATGACGAAAGGTCCTAACCAATTAGGTTTGAACTTTCCTTTGTTGCTTGGGTTTGGGACATTCTTTTGATTCTCTTTTAAGACCAATTCTCTAACTTGGAAAGTTCTGCTTCTGATTTTCTTGTTGTAGCTCCTTTTAAGTCTATTCTAATAGACTTGCAAATGATTTAAAGCATCCATCTATCTCTCATCTAGTAGCTCTAGCTCATTCAATCTTGACACTCGATATTCTTCATCTGTGATGAGGTTTTGCAGTGATATCCTGAGGGATGGGAGCTTGATCTCGATTGGGAGTACTACTTCTGATCCGTAGACTAGGGAGAATGGGGTGGCGCCAGTGGGTGTGCAGATGCTGGTTCAATAGGTCCAGAGGGTGGGATTAAGCTGCAGATGCCAGTCACAACCTACGTCTTAAGGATTTTCAATATGGTTTTGTTTGTAGCTTCTACTTGGCCATTGCCTTGGGGATAGTACGGGGTGGAAAAGCAATGTTGGATTTTGAATTTTGCACATAAGTCACAGACATCTTTATTTTTGAATGGTGTCCCATTATCTGAGATAATGGCTTGTGGAACACCATAGCGGCATATGAGATAGTTCAAAATGAACTTTGAAATCTACTTTCCAGTGATATACATCACGGGTATGGCTTCCACCCACTTTGTGAAGTACTCAGTTGCGGTTATGATAAATTTGTGGCCGTTGGATGAGGTGGGTGTGATTTTCCCAATGAGATTGAGTCCCCACTGCCAAAAGGGCCATGGTGTGATAATAGGATGGAGCTCTTGAGCTGGAGCATGGATGAGGTCCCCATGTTGCTGACATTTTAGACACCTCTTAGCATGATCATGTGCTTCTCTTTCCATTGTGGGCCAATAATATCCCATCCTCAGTAGTTTCTTGGCGATGGTCATCCCACTTGAGTGTGAGCCACAGATACCATTATGAACCTCAGTTAGAGTGGTTATTGCCTCCTCAGTGTTTAAACAGCGTAGTAAGGTACCTTCTATGCTTCTACGGTATAAGGTATCTCCTAGGATGACAAATCTAGATACCTTTTTAATAAAGGTTCATTTTAGGCTCGATGGTAGGTAAGCGGGTATGACTCCTATTTGAAGATAAGTGTAGATATCATGATACTAAGGATCACCAGGACCAATGATTACACACACATATTATGATTTTGATACCTCGAATGCTGGAATGAGAAGTTGCTCAATCAAAAATTCATATTTCGGCATGTTGTGAGGGATGTCTAATAAGGACCCAATTGTAGCCATGGCGTCTACTGCTCTATTGTTGGTTCTTGGAATTTGCTCAAATGTTATGTCAATGAAGGATTCCTTTAAAGTCTCCACCAGTTGCTTGTCTGGAGCGAGCTTATCATCCTTAGTTTGATACTCATTATTGACTTGATTTATGATCAACTGAGAGTCTCCATATACCTTGAGAGCTATGATGTTCCATTGTACCGCTATCCTGAGGCCTATAGTCAATGCTTCATATTCTGCTATGTTGTTAGTGCAAGGAAATGCAAATTTATATGACTTCGGTATGTAGTCTCCTTGTGGGGTGATGAAGAAGACACCAGCTCTTGATCCATATTGTGTATATGAACCATCGAAGTATAGTTTCTAATGATCAGCAACGTTGAGGTTAAAGATGGACTCATCTGGAAACTCTAAGACAAGAGGATTCTCGGAATAGATAGGTGCTTCTTCTAGTTGATCTGCGATGACCTGTCCCTTAATTTCTTTCCTCTCCACATACTCTGTCATACTCTGACAGTATCATTACCCATTTTTCCATTCTGCCCGTAAGCATTGCCTTGGATAAGAGATACTTGAGGGGATCAATTTTCGCGATGAGCTTTATCTTGTGTGCTAACATGTAATGTCTGAATTTTTGGGATGCAAACACTACTGCAAGTCAAGCTTTCTCGATGAATGAGTAATTTAGCTCATGACCAACCATTGTCCTACTGATATAGTAGATGGCTCTCTCCGTTCCGTTTTCATCATGCTGGGCTAATAAAGCCCCAAGGGCTGCTATTTTTGTTGACACATATAGTATCAATGGCTTCTTCGGAATGGGTGGCATTAATACTGGCAGTGCCAGTAGATATTCCTTTATTTTGTTGAATGCCTCTTCACACTTGGTATCCCATTTGTACGCTACTCCCTTGTGGAGTAGGTGAGAGTATGGGTTCTGCTTATCTGCCAGTTGTGCTATGAACCTTCTAATGGATTGGAGCCTTCCTTGGAGACCTCTTAGTTGTTTTAAATTCCTTGGTGTTTCCATCTCAAGGATTGCTTTGACTTTTGCAGGATCCACCTCGATAACCCTCATGGAGACTATGTATCCTAGTAATTTTCCTGATTGTATGCTGAAGATGCACTTCTTGGGATTTAGTCTGACCTTATATTCCTCTAATCTGTCAAAGATAGCACTTAGGGTTGCTATATGATCTTTTCTCTTTCTTGACTTAGCTAGGATGTCGTCAACATAGTCTTCGATTGTTTTGTGAATCATGTCATGGAAGATTAATGTCATGCCCTTTGATATGTTGCTCCTACATTTTTTAGGCCAAATGGCATCATGTTCCAGCAGAGGTCCCCCATGGACAAGTAAAAGTTGTCTTATGTTGGTCTTCTTTTGCTATCATAATCTGGTTATATCCTAAAAATCCATCCATTAGTGATAGCATCTCATGCCCTGTTGTCATATCCACTATCATATCGATATTGGGAAGTGGAAAATCATCCTTGGGACATGCTTTGTTCAAATCTCTAAAATCCGTATAGATTCTGATGGCTCTGTCAGGTTTTGAAACAGGTACCAAATTGGACACCCATTCTGGGTAATCAATTGGTCAAATAAATCGTACATCTAGCAACTTTTTGAGCTCCATTTTGACCAACAAGGCAATTTGAGGATGCATTTTTCAGAGTTTTTGTCTGACAAGTTTTGCATCTGGATACACCGCTAAGTGATGAACCACAGTCTCTGGATCAAGCCCTGGCATGTCAGCATAGCTCCATGCGAAATTTATTTGTCTTTCTTTTAGGAATGCTGCTAGGAGTTCTTGTTCTTCTGTTAATAGTGATTTCACATAGAATGTGAGATGTGGGGCCTCCTCTGTTCCTATGTTGACTGGATTGCACTTTTCGGCCAAGACTACTGATTTCTCTTGATGAATAACTCTTAAGGGAAGACTGAATCCTTCATCCTCGGGCACCTCATAGAGGTTTTCACCATTGGATGTGTCCTTTCTTTTTACTATTTTCTTGTCAGAGAGTGCCATAGTGTGGTTTTCACTCAAGGACTTGGATATGATTCTTAGTTTCTCACTTTTGTGACTGAAGGATTCAATCATTTCCCCATAATAAGCTTGTGTATCTAATTCCATTATGAACCCTGCCTTATGATCTCCATCTGGAATGTTATCCCTCAATCCCATGAATTCTAAGAGTGCCTCATCGTTTTCGAATGTATCAAGAACTGGTGATCCTCATTGGTCATAGTCGATCAGTTGGGGGTACACTAAATGGATTTCATGGTTTTGATGATAGGATTCGAAAGAGAGGGTACTAATCATACACAGAGTGGTATCTTTGAATAACCTAGGGAGATTGGATATGATATCTTCATCATCGCTACTAATATAGGGCTCAGTTATGAAGTTATGTGTGTTACTTCCTGTGACTTTTGGTGAGTGTACTCGTACTAGCACTGGCTGAGGAGAGGCATTGGCAACTCTAACCAGAGGACTTCGGCCACGTATGGTTATTCTCGGAGGGGTACATCCAAGACCAAGATTTGTTATGGGTCACGTCTTTGGTATGATAGGTATCATAAGCCCATTGTTGTTTTGTCCCAATCGTTGGTTTCTATTGTAACCCATTGCAAGCATCATTTGGAAACCTTTGCTTCTTTCATCCATTGGTAAATTAGCTATTGGTCTTTCATCTTGGTATAGCATGTGAGATGGGTCTGCCTCAATGTCTTCTTGGCCAAGATCTCCCCAACTTGTGAATTCAGGATAGTCTTCGGGAGATGCTTGAGATGTGGGAGCTTGATTTTGTTGTGGGCGTCCTCGTGATCTAGGAGATTGTGGTAACTCTCCTATCACAAAAGCATTATTAGGGAGCCTATAACTTCCACAACCATCTTCCTGAATGATGAGCTTGATGTCAGAGATGGTGGGAATTATGGGGATGGCGGGTGTCTCTATCATAGAAGTGGATGTGAGAATGGCGGGGTTGATGTATGATGTGGACGGGCCCTCATCATTCTTTGGCACTTGGGGGATTTTGTAGTACTTGGCCTCAAGAGTTTTGCAATATGAAAATGGTTCGGGATCTCCATCGATGGTAACCTCTTGTCCATTATGTGTGAATTTCACGCATTGGTGGAAGGTTGATGCTACGACTTTCATCGCATGAATCCATGGGCAGCCCAAGAGGATGTTATATGGCAAGTCAAGGTCCAAGACTTGACAGGTAGTTTCCATGAGCATCAGCCCTACTTGAATAGGGAGTTTGATTGTGCCCTGAGACACTCTTTCTTGGTCATCGTATGCTCTTATTGTGATTCCTTTACCTTTGTCAATGGAATCTTCTGCTATTTTTAGTTGCTTGATAAGGCTGAGAGAACAGATGTTCAAACCTGCACCTCCATCCACCAAAACCCTTTTGATTTTTCTCTTGTTCACAATGACCTCCAAGTGAAGTGCACAATTGTGAGATGGTTGGGCTAGAGAATCTTGGTTAGAAAACGTAAGGAGATTAGGTGATATGATGTTTCCGACCATAGCTTGGAATTGTTCCACATCAAGATCTGCGGGGACGGTGGATGGGGCTAATGCTTGCTCAAGGATCTTCTTATGTGTGGATGAGATTTTTAACAACTCCATAATGGAGATGTGTGCTGGTGTTCTCTTGAGTTGATCTACTACACTGTAGCCATTTGGAGCTGATCTAGATAAAGGAGCTTTGGTTGGTTGGGATGAGCCTACAATGGTGACTTTCCCACCTCTTGTGGTGACTCCACAATCTTCGGCATGGGCGCCCTTGATGGTGATAACCATGTAGTCTTCATTTAGGGAGGAAACAACTATTTTGTATACATGATTGACACCGCTTTTTCCTTTATCTTTGTTGTTGCTATTTCCATTGTTGCCATGATTTGGCATCGGATTTGTGTAGATTTTAAGGTCCTGATTGCCTGAAGGTGGTTCCACATTGATGATCCTTTTGTCAATGAGATCTTGAATGATATTTTTAAGTCTCATACAATTTTTTGTGGTGTGACCTTTGATCTTATGAAATTTGCAGAGTTGATTTTCATTGTACCACGGGGGTTTGACGTCAGGTTCTTGGTAATTTTCAAATGTAGGTGCTTGGATGAGTTTTTCATCGATGAGATTTTTCATGATGTCTTCCAGTGGTTCCCCCAAAGTAGTGTATTTTCATTTTGGATAACTCTTGCGTTGGGGTGGTCCTCTTTGATCATTAAGGTTATTGATAGTAGGATTGTTATTGGGTTGATATGTTGTGTGATGGGTGTTTTGGTGTTGATTTTGGATTTGCGGTGTGGGTGTGTTTTGGCATGGACCACTAATGACCACCTTGGCATCTACGACACCATCATTAGTGACATTCTTGTTCCTTGCCCATGTATGAGGTTTATCATTATAATTGGATGATGGGTGGTTGTTTTGCAGTTCATGATATGATGTTGATTCTGCAGGTTGAGTCACAAGGGCTCTTTCGATGCTAAGTGCTTTTGGGATCAACTGATCATAAGTGGTGATTCCTTGAACCTTGAGATGAAATGACAAGCGATTTTCAAGGTTGGCTATGATCATGTAGACTTGTTGTTCTTCTGGCATGGTCCACTTGCTCTGATTGTTTTTGGATCGCCATCATTGAAGGAATGAAGCAAAAGATTCATTCTTTCCTTGTTTTAGAGCGTATAGTTCTTCAAGACTGACATCCATTGTGATGTTACATGCATAGTTTTTAATGAATGCATCCCTAATTTCCCGTAATGTCCTAATGCCTGAAGGTAAGCGAGAGAACCATTCTATAGCGGTACCTACCAAGCTCCTAGGGAATAGCCACATTAGATACGTGTTATCATATGTGACCTCCATACAATCAACCTGGAATTCCCTGATGTGATCTTCAGGGTTTCCCATCCCTCGGTATTTGTCAAATTTAGGGATTTCAAATCCCTTAGGGAATGGTTTCATTTCTAAACTCCTATCAAATAGATAGGGACACAAGTTGCTTGGTGCTTTGGTCGTTCGCCCTGATTGAAGGTCGAGCACTTGTTGTGAGAGCAACCTGAGTTGTGTCATTACATCATTCTGTGTATCAAGGGGTGGGATGAAAGTATTTTGGGGTGTTTGAGTCATTGATTGGATGGATGGGTTGGTTGGTGCATTGTTTGATGGTATCAATATGTTCTGGCGGGTGAAGTAGGCTTGTACTTGCTTTTGTATGAACAACTCTTGTTGTTCATCTTGTTATTGTTGTGCTAGGATTTGTGCTTGTTATTGTGCTTTTTGTTGTTCCAACAATGCTTGTTGTTGTGCTTGTTGTTGTTCCCACAACACTTGTTGTTGGGCTACCAGTTCTGCTACTTCTTGTTGTTCTTGATATTGTTTTAGTGCCTGTTAGTATGCTTTCCATTATGTTGCTTGTGCGAGAAGTTGTGCTTGTGCTTGCGCTTGTTGTGCTTGTTTTTGAGCTTGTGCTTGAGCTTGAGCTTGAGCTTGCACTGCTTGTTGTTGTAATAAGAGTTGCGCTTGAATGATTTTTTGTGCTTGCAATGCTTGAGCAACTTGTTGTTGTTGTTGTAACAATTCTTTTTCTTGTTGTGCTTGTTGTGTTTGTTGTGCTTGTAAAGCGACTTGTGCAGCTTGGGCAATTTGTGTAGCTTTAGCAGCTTGCTGAGCAGCTATGTGTACAGCTTTTTGTTTTTGGACTTGTTGGTATCCTCTTTAGAAGGTAGCTTGCAATGCTGTGTCATATTGGTGGTGGTGGGGGTGGTGGTGGATTTGGAATAGCGTTCATGGTGGTGGTGAATGGTGATGTTGTGTTGGTTATTTGATTAGCGGATGGTGATTTTGGTGTAGTAAGTGGCGTCATTGATGTGATTGGACCTTGGGAGACCATGCTTTGTGATGATGTGGGGGTGTTTGATGATGTTGCCAGTGCTTGCATATTTGTCATTTGTTGTTGCAATATTAACAAAAAATTTTGGGCGTTTGGTGTAATGCTTTGATTGAAGGTTGGGATATTGTTTTGATTGACATTTGGTAGAGGGGGAAGCCCTAAACCAAGGAGTGGTATGGATGATAATGGTAGTGGTGGGATAGGTGGAAATGTAGGGGGTGTTGTTGTGTGGTGTCAAATATGCCCCCTGGTTCGAACATATCTCCATCTTCTTGTGAATTTGTGAGAAGAGGTGTTTGTGGTACTCCATGAAAAGATGTTGATGATGGGTCGTAATGTAAGGTGAGAGGAACATTTTTGTGCAACAAATTTTGGGAGACGTTTTGTTCCAATGTGGTGTTTTCGTCCAAGTTTTGGTTACTAACAAGGGGGTGTGATTGGAGAGCATTGAGAAATGTGTTTCCCTTGTTAACATTGGGTTGAGTTGGAGCAAATGATGTTGTGAGTTGTAGGATGTTCTACATGATGTTTTGAGATGGAGGTGTAGATGAAATGGGGATGGTGGATGAGATTGGTGGAAAATATGTCTCTACTATAGTGCTTACATCAAAATCAGAAGGCAACTAAGCCCCTTGTTTTGCTAGTTCAAGCATGTACAATGAAGGGTTAAATCTCATCATGATGTTGATGATTCTATGGTTGTCTAGATTTTGGATCATTTCTGTCATTTCTTCATGAGACATTCCAAAAGTGAAGTCCTCTCTTTGGTCTTCCTCTTGCGGATTTTGTGATGTTGTGGGAAGGTTAACCGTGAGCGTTCTGGACCCAATAAGATTCATTTCTAGAGTAGTTTGACTCAAGTATTTTGAAGCTGATGTTTCTTTGTTGGTTTCCATGTTCTTCTTGTGTTGAGATCTAGTTTGAACCATAAAACAAGGATCAATGTTCAAGAATGGGAGATAAATCTCTTGACTCCTTTGGATTTGATCTTTATTTTATGTCCCAAAAGTAGAAAGTTTTTAGGATGCTTTAAGGATCAAATGATGATATGATGATGATGTTAGGGATGAATGATACGAATTTTTTTGGCTTTTGATAAATCTTGAATGAGACACTAGGCTTTTAGGACTTGCAGATTTTTGACTTTGATTTGTTTTTTGGATTTGGGATTTTGTCCTTGAGTGTGATTTGGATTTGAATTTTTGAGCAAGTATATCCTAAGATGTTTGGATGATTACCTAATGATTAATTTTCTCAAATGATAATTTGAATATGTGCGAGGAGAAGGATGCATCTACTCACACCTATCCAAACAAGATGATAGTTTTACTAAGCATATGACGAAGGATTCATCTTCATACTCTAAGCTAAATGAGATGGTTTTGATAACTTTTGTCTAAGCATATGTAAAAGGATGCATTTACACATACCTAGGCAAGGTGATTTTGATCATGTTTTCAAGGATTTCATCTCAAATATTTTGATGGTTTTGGTTCTTCCAAAAAAGCCTAGTATTAGGGATGATTTGAAGATTCTCCAAAAGGTGATTATGAGATGATGTTTTTTTTTGGTGTGTTTGAAGGGTGGATGAAAAGGTTTTTGATTTGATTTGATCCTAAAAAGAACCTAAGAAGAACATTGTTTACTAGGCCAAGATATTGAAGAACACTCTTTTCTCTAAGAGTAGTTCAAATCAAAAGACCAATGTTTTCTCGAAAGACGATAAAAAGATAAACAAGCACATGTGTGGGGTCCAATTTGTTATCTTTGCTTAATGAGTTCTTTTTACCACAAACACGCTTCTTGATTAGGTTTCAAACTGAATGTCCAATGTCACAACTTCTTTTTGTCCCACAAAGTGCTATGCAGAAGTTCCAAGAAATTAGGACAAGGGTTACCTAATGTTGACCTTTGTAAGAGCAAATTAAGATGTAAACCCAATTACTTAGAAACCTCTAAGGACTTAATCCCCAAGGTAAGCAATAGTTCTTGGGTTTTGTCAAAGGTATTTGCTCTAACTAAGGGGTTTGAAATTCTGATGATGATGTTGAATGATGGTTTTCCAATGTTTTCAATAAACACACTGTGTTTTCAAACAAGCAATGTAACATCCTAGCTCAATTGGTACGTTTTTATTGGTGGGCTTGCCTCATGCTTTTCGTAGTAGAAGAGATGATTTTACATGCAACCAAGGATAAAATATAAAGGTATGTTAAGAATGAAGTCTTAACCTCTATATTTCAACCAAGATCAGACATGGCAAGTAACTTCTTGGAAGCTAAGTTCCAATGCACCACTTTGATAAAACTTGTTGGATGGACTGGATGGCTACTATAAACAAGGTTCTTAATGAAACAACATCAGGGACATGGCACCTTGTGAGCATCCAGCAAGCTACTAAAGGCTTTAATCAATCCTACTAGGGGATCTTATATGTTTTACGGTAGTACCCCATTCTGAAAGACACTGTACGACTAAGGCCTACATACCATGAGGACTTGATAGTTTAGTCTTATCCATTTATAGACCGGCCCGAATGAAAAATGAGTTGGATTCGCCTTCAAGTTCTCCTTTTAGATGTGTCTCTTAGGCAGGCCCCTCTAAAGGTAAACAATAGTGAGCAAGCACATTCGTAGTTCGATCGACCTTCGTTTAGAAACAAAGGGAGAACACACGCAATGTACCTAACTCACACTCACACAAGATTGGTGATTTTGGCGTAAGATAAAGTGTTCAATTTTAAGCCCAAAATGAAGTGTGGAGGTGATCACTTTATCTTACGCCAAAATCACCAAAAAGGCCTTTTGATTCTCAAGATCACTTGGAGGCACGAGAGAAGCACATACGTCCTTTTCAATGACTTTAGTTTAAGTAAGTAGCCACAAAACAAGGAAAACACACATTCATTTTATCCTTCCAAAGAAAATGTTTGATTCGTTTTAAGCACCAAATGAAATATGAAGATTGCTTATCCAATTTTTTTTTAGCCCAAAACAAAATCTAGTAAGTGTCTAAGCTTGAATTTTAACCTTTTGCAAATGGAAAAAATCAAATTGTTCTTTTTAGACCCAAACAAAAATTAGTGTCCTAAAATGAAAAGACAAACAATTTCGTGAAGAAGTATTAAACAAACACTTAAAGCATTTAAAAACACTTTGATCTTTCAAAAAAAATCCTCCTCCTTTCGTTTTCTCTCTTCACTTCACCTTCGCTTTCCTTCGTTTGTACCTTTGTTGCTTTTTGCTTTCCTTGTGCCTTCGTTGTTCGTCGTTTGTTTTTTTGTACTTATTGTTGAATATCATCAGACTTCTCTCATAGCCCATGCCCTCTTTGTGATGTTTCCTTCTCTTTGTGGACTACAAAATCCTTTCATGCGAGCCATATCAGGGAAACATTAGTGAGTAAATGAAATGTTAGACTTGAACAACAGACAATGAGTAATATTAGCATGTGAATGTTTGATGCAAGCTTTATGTGATGCATAAAAAATTCATTATATTCAAAAGCAATAGAATGCCCTGCTTCTAGTGCCACAATGAAGTACCCTAAATCTACAAGTAAAACCAACCTCAAATACTCATTAGAAGGGTTAGTCTAAACATACAAATCTGCAACTACCTCTATGAAATAAAATATCTATGCTAAGGAAATGCCACAAGTAACCAAAACGACATCAAGAAGACATTTCAAAAGCATGATAATCACCTATTTCATATTGGATTGGTGTCACATGTGCTAGTGACCCTTTCCCAACCCTTGCTAAGAAGCCAAAATGATGAAATTCAAATGGAGATGATGAGCAAGATGAGTTCTCAAATCATGAGAATGACATTGCATGAGAGTTGTGCCTATATGAATGAGGATCAAGGCCTTCTTTTATAGATTTTCTTGAGGAGAAATTGGCCAAATGGCTGAGATGTGGGACTAAAGATCCACCAATGAGAAGAGGCCACTTGTCAAGTGATGATAAGCCAATGCATGTGCAATATTTGGGAAGTGTGCCCATGAGAGGGAGTTTCAAATTTGAATTTGAGAGGCAAGATGAGTGGGGGACAAGAAAATGATAAAAAAATGTAATGTTGGAGGGACAAGTCAACTTGTCATATTTTTCAAACTTGAGGGAATATTCCCCATAAATGCCATGTTGAGTGAAAATGGTGATTTAATAAATCAATAAATTGATTTATTGGCGCAAGTTGCAAAATCTAGATAATGCAAGTGGGTGGGATTAGTATTTAATCATGGTTAGATTAAATAAGTGATGATTATGTTAGTTTGACTTTTAGGACTTGGATTTCTGATTTATTTAAATAAGAAAATGATGTAATATGATTTGGGATTTGATTAAATGGCCATTTGATTTATTATTATAAGGTTGATGATAATGTTTAATTGATTTTAAATAAATGATCCTAGGAGATGAAATTACCTAATGAATGGATAACAGTGCTCCTGATTAATTGATGAATGGTCCTAATGTGAAATCTAAATGAATGAACCTAATCAAATGCAGAATGTTAATTTTGCATGTCTACACAATGCTCTTTCAACATACAGTCTGCTCAACCGATGCCCAAATTTTTCCTCTTTCTATCCCAAAACACCAATTGGTCTCCTTTCTACATTCACTTCAACCCTTCAATTTCCAGGAATCTACTGTCCAAATCGATTCAGTTCACTCAACTGCTAAGAAGCTCAACTATCGACATTATCCCACATTGGTGCAAAATATTAACAATCATTACTTTATAAACAAAATCCTAAAAACTTTAAGTATCCACGAGTTAGCCCTTTTGATTACCAACTCACTCGTACACTTGTGGTCAAACCAACCATCAACATGGCCCCACCAAAGTGAACACCCATTGGCGTGTTGCTCAAAATGACAACTTCATAACCACCACATACAAGTTACGGATTTACCAGTCCCCATGACTATTGTCACCCAATCGGAGAAAACTCAAACTTCATTACCATCGCATACAAGTTATGAAGTTACCAATCCTTGTGACCAGTCGATACCACTGTCCCCTAGTTGGGAAGTTATGAAACTTCCAAACTTTGCGACTTAGGTTACAAGTTACAAAAATCATCGATGCCACGACAAGGAAGGAATTTGGTCAGTCAAGAAGTTACAAAACTTCCAAAATATGTGATAAGGTTACAAAACTTCCAAACTCCGCGACAACATTACATAACTTACAAACTCCATGACAAAGAGTTACAAACTTAGGAACTTTAGCGATCAGCTGACAATGAAGACTAGAACAAAGTTACAAGCTAGCAAGTATAGGAACAATTTGCAACATGTTTTATCGAATGTAGTAATCTATTCATGTTGTCTTTGACTTATCAGTTTTCCCCAATGTAGCTCCATAGGACCCTCCATCATGTGGTATATTATCATGAACATCCAGTGTTCAAATTTTATTGTATCTCTTAAACTAGCTACTCTACTCAACAAAGATATAATGTCTTACATTTCTTGTTTAAACATAGACCTCCGAATTACTTTGGTCTATTGTGTAATTGGTTGTTGGCATCATTTGGTGCTCATGATTTCTCTATTACATTTTTTAGCATTTTGATATGCCTTGGTCTTGGTCTTTAGGTCAACATTGAACATTTATGTATAAATGGGGAGACCAAATGTGCATATGATTCCTTTCTGAGATAGGTCTCCATAAACTCTCCCTTCTTTCTGAACAAACCTCTTGGTTGGGTTATAATGATTTATACATTGCATAACTAACTCAGGAGCTTCCAATGTTGGCAAAAACCCTCATGCAAGAAGTAATCCATTTGTCACAACATTCTTGGTACATTGGGAAGCGTTCTCTTGTAATAGTCGTGAGTGAATTTCAATGTCAGAAGACCATCCCATTTGGGTATCTATAACCACTACGGTGATGGGTACTACTTATGAATTGCAATACTTAAATTCAACTTCTACCCTTGCATCAAAAGTACTCATTTTGTATATAATGTGCTCTATAATTTTTAGAATATGTGTCTTGTGTGTGAGTTAGGGTTAGATTTAACCAAACTTAAATTTCATAAAATTTTCAATTCATTTTCGACTAAATTTAACAACTTAGATAATAATTAACATTTCAATTTCAGAATGGGAAATACCATTATCAAGATTTTTAGCTTGAAAAACTCTTAACAAAGTATCATATATTTAGAACATACCTGGTTCTGGTCATTAATGGTGATTCTTCATAATGCAACTTCAAAACCCTTGGTATATGTGTCTTAGTTTCTCAAAAAAATTCATCTCTTTACATGCCAATGTTGCTTCGTTAATTCAATGTCCTTAGCAAATTTGTAATATGATGTGAACTGGAGTATTGAAAAACCAATTGCATGCTTGAGGTGGTGCCAAGTACATAGGTAGTTCCCCAACTTCATTAATTACCTATTATTTCACATTAATTCCTAGAATAAAGGTGCAATCATTACAGATTATGGTCCAAATCACAAACACCTATATTTTTGCATTGGCTCATTATTTGAAAAGAAAGATGGCATGGTCATTATACGTGGTAATCAAATTTCATGCTAGTTCTTTACAAAGTATATGTCATTAAAGATATGTGATCGATGGCTGATCAACGAGATTAAAACTCTTTGATATTGCTTTTGAAAAGAGAAAATAACACCAGGATCCAAGAAATACCTTTTGAGAAAAAGAAAACAGAAACGAAAGGAAATACTGGAAGTAGAGTCTAAAAGATAAATTTAATACAATTTCAAAAAAACTCTCTGGTTTTTGAATTTTAGAAAGAAACAATAAAAGACCAGACTCTGGTAAAAAAGGAAATTATCGGGATTAAAATTTTGATCAATGAAATACCAAGCGGAGCTAGAATCTTATGAAGATACAATTTCTTTTTGGATCAAACGTAGGACTACGAGTTTTTAGTTTATGGTAACAAAATAAACATTAAGAGCATATTGAAACACCAAAACTGGGAAACAAAAGGATACAACAACAAAAAGGCCAAGTAAAAATGAGAGAGGAAATTAGCAACTGACCAAGCATCAAAAGAATGCCGAAACAAGCAAAAAAAAAACCAAAAGCAAGGAATAGAAAATAAAAAGGTGGGGGTCCACATTTTCCCAACGGGAAAAATGGGGTGTGTTATAAGACCACACAACAATTACCACTCCCTATCTTTCTCTCACACACACATACAACCTCTTGTTGAAAAATACAACTAAGAGGGGGGTGGTGAATCAGTTGTAACAAATTTTGACCTTTAAGAACTTTCACCTGAAGTTAGATCAATTATCATTCACAAAACCTTAACTCAGTTAATGTGATTAATCATTAATTGCAAAAGCATAAGTTGAAAAGAATCACACACACAATAATGCCATATTTACGTGGAAAAACCAATAAGGGTAAAACCATGGTGTGGATTAGCTCATAATATAGAGAATATCAAAATTGATTACAAAGATCACTGCCAAAACAAGACTCACTATCTGGATCAATACTCACTTTCCAACAAGCTTTAACCACCTTGAGGGCTCACTGCTACAAAATTACAAAGAAGATAGAAGAGATTTGTTATAGAGAGAAAAAAATCTCAATGCAATAGGAATTTCCACCACAACTCACTCAAACACTTGCAGACATGCATGAATGATAGAGTACACCTTCAACTTATTGCTTTCAGAAACTCAACAATTATACTTCGCACTAATTTTCACAAACTCGCATCACATACACACTATTTCATATCTATCTCGCATCTATCTTGTTTGCATTCTATCTTTCACAAACATCTCAACTTGTATTTATACCATCTTCAACTTTGAAACTCATCCAAAGTCAGCCATACACCATTTGCATTTACAAATTCAAATTAGGTCAGTGCAAAAACATTCTACAGTGGAATTAGAATGAGGGTGACCCTAACACATTCTTAAACATGCTTCCATAAGCTTCATAAGAAGTGCTAAACACAAGGTTGGCCAAAGCCCATGTAAAACACCTAAGCAATTAAGCACACACAACCTTAACACGATCCAATCTTTCTAGATAAAAAAATTATCTTGAACATGACCTCTTCAACTTATCCTAAAAACTACAAGATGTAAAATTTGAACAAGAAGAAATCTAGAGAAACTACATTTCTCCTGGACCTCAACCAAATACATAGAAAAAAATAGTTCACAACTGGTGAACATAGCTTGTATTGTACAACGATCTAGAAACCAAAAATATGGATACAACACCTTCCAACAACCATGAACAATACCTCAAATCCTTACTAGCATAGCATCACATTCCAGAGCAAAAGCCGAAGCGAACACTAAATACCTGCAACCTTCCTTTATTACAATTTTCTCAATATCCTTGACATATGTAGTCAATAACCATTATCCATGATATCAATGATAACAACCAGTTGAAAACCAGTTAGCTAGTTGACATCAATGACAACACCTTCATACTTCCTTCATACTTGCAACAAACTCCCCCTTTGTCATTGATGGCAACACATGATGTGAAAAACCATCAAAGACAAATACAACAGTTTTGAACACTACTTTCTCATTATTTAATTTCTCCCCCTTAGTAGATAAATTTTTTCACATGATACTTTCTCCCTTTTCACATATTCCTCTCCCCCTTTGACATCAATGGAAAAAACAAAATATTTTTATATTGATTTCCCCTTTGATATTAAGAATAAAATATTCTTTCAATGGCAACACATGACACTACCTACTCCCCCTAAGAGGTAGCCACCAAAACATCATTCCAGAAGAAAGATTGATCCATAGACTCACCAGACTGATGCATCTCCATTGCACCTAGTTCAAGAAAGGAGGGGCAATAACCCCTAACTTCTCTCAGAGATACTCGAAAGTATCTTTAGGAAGAGCCTTTGTAAATATGTCAACAACCTAATCCTTCACATGTACATAATCAAGTTTTACTTCATTCTCCATAACCTTATCTCTCAAAAAGTGATACCTAATAGATATATGATTTGTCCTTGAGTGCATCACTGGATTCTTTAAAATGTTAATTGCACTTGTATTATCACTGTTACCTAATTTCACTAATTACTCAATTAGGTTGAGTTTTGTGTTTAGAAACCAAGATAGAGGTACATTTTTTTCATTAATCTTTCCTATATTACATTCAATTGCATAAACAGAAGAATCAGAAGATTACAAAACCATAGTAATAGATCATTTCATTTATACAATTGCATATAACATAGAAAAGAAAGATTCAAATCTTTTCTAAAATGAGTAGTAGTCTTTATTGAATGTAAAAATGTACATTATCTCACACAAGCCATGAGATTGACTTTACTTATTCAATGAAAATAAAGAAAATCATATACATGAATAATTAAATGAAAGTAATGTGCATATAAGGAAGGAAATGAGTCATTGCCTGAGAATGACTGGTTCAGGGTGTGTCATCTTGTCTTATACTACTACTGCCTCAAGCTGCTTTTTTCTTTCCTTGCTCCATGTTCCTCCTAGTTCCTATATTTTACATAGGAAATGATGTTAGAGCCATGCTCTAAGCACTGAAAAGTCCCCAACCTTACATGAAAGAAAACTTATGCATGTATAAACTGATCTCAATGTGCATTAAACAAGCAATGCATACCTTGGATATCCCAAAAAACCATTGAACTCATCAAACACATCCAAAATATGCATTTATTTCACTAATATGTTTGCTTCATGTGCAGATACAGGTGCATTTGTGTTTTTGATCCAATCTGTTAAATTTTAGCACGTGGGATAATGGTGGCTCCCACAAGGGTTGAGCCTAGCATGCTAACATTCAATTTTTTGATGAGATAAGCTTGTTAAGATTTCCGAAACATTATGATACAATCAGAGATAATTTTATCATTCATAGCAGTGTGTATGTTATATTCACTTATACAAGCAATACAAATATGTACAATGGAATCATAATGCTTCAGAGAACTAAACAATGCTATTCATCAATCATAGGATGATATTATAGGTTTACAAGTATTGACTCATTTAAACATTTAAAAGATCATAAGGACAACTATTGTGTGATTATATCTTTTCAGATTTATCACACATTTAATATAGAGTATCATGCAAATGTACAAGTAAATGATGATAAAGATATTATCTAAAAGGAAGAAAAGCATAAGGAGAATCCAAGACCATTATTTTTCAGGTTGCAAATAGAAAGTTAAATGTGACAAAATTTTTAGTTCATACTGCTGTAGAAAAAGGTGAAAGATGGACTTTTATAAATTTTGCAGAAAATATTTTAGCCATCAAAGTGCAAAATATTGAAATAAGTCAACTTCAACAGAAATCATTCGACAAAGCTTTGATGATTGTGAAGTTTCATGAAACAACATGTTGTCAATGTACAAGAAGCAATTCAGAGAAATATTGATAGTTACATTATGTGAGATCAACAAACAACAAGGAAAGAGAATTCTTGCAAATGAGGAAAATTGAAGGATAATGTTTCCAATTGGATCAAAAGTAACTATCCTAAATTGCTACAATCAGAGGATTTTTCAAATAAAAAACAATATTCAAGAAAATTTCAATGGATATAAGGGAACATGCCTTATTACACCTTGTGATAGTATAAACATAGCATGTGAAATATGAAAGACACATGAGCTATTTGATATAATGCCTAAAAGAGATGTAATCTCATGGAGTGCCATGATTGGAAGATATGCACAACATAGATTTTCTAAGGATTCTTTCAAAATATTTGAATTAATAAAGCACTTTGGAATATATCTTGACATTTTAAGCTTTACTTGTGTTCTATTTGCAAGCAGTCATGGAAGTTCATTAAATGAGCATTACACATACTTCAATCATAGGAGAAACCCATGGCTACAAGGTATTGAAACTGTGGCTAAAGTTCCAATACAAAGATAAAGCCAAGATTATTCTTGAGTTTCTCCATAAATGTCAAGGTAGAGGCTCAGCAAAAATGTATAACTCTCAGTTATTTTTACAATGAGAAGCTATAGGGAAAAATTAACAAGGAAAGGATATGGCCGCAACCATAGAAGTGTTTTTCATTCATATTTGCAATCTAGAAGTAATATTAAGTTTTTCTTAAGATTTCTATTCAAATGCTAACTAGAGACAACAAAAAATGCAAAGAATACAGTGAGGACAAGGCATTTCAAAAGAGATAGATTCAAAAATTGAAAAAAAGGCTCAAACTCGAGCATAGTTTCTGCAAAAATGCAACAAAACAACAATATATGCCTTCTAAAGACTCAACATACACTTTCCATAAAATTTTTCCAGAGAATGAGTGATGACACCTCTATAAGTTCAAAATCCACCATTGAATCTTCAAGAATTTACAAGGAGTGAAAATAGTAAGATTTTATCTATTTTCTATGGATATGGGCTCAAAATGAGCTATTTTATTCTTCAGGAAATGAGACAAAATGGTCAAAATGCCTCAAATTCTTACCTGGAGTTTTTCTTTTCAATGAAAATGCAATGAAATGCCTTTATATGTCTTTGAATCCACAGAGAAAGCCTGTAACAGAGCTTCAGAAAACCCTAGGGCAGCAAGAAGTTTCTCCAAGAATTTTGATCATGAAGCAAATAAAATGTGTTTGTTATTTTACCTTTACTTAGGTTTTCACCCTGGTACCTGGCCGATAGAAGCTTGGCATTTTTGCCATCTTTTTATTAAAATATGTGATGCAACTAATACCCCCATGGGTTACTTTGTGCCTTATGACTTTTTCATTCCTTATGCCTTGTATCTTAGGCATTTTAATGTTTTTGACTTAGCAAATTTTCTGCTTTGACCGAATACATGGAGGTTTTTATTTTTGCATTTTGTTTTACATTGTTAAATACTTAAGTTAAGTGATATTTTATAGATCACTTATACTTAAAGTATTTATATAAAATGCAAAATATATAAAGAGGTGCTTATCTTTGTATGACTAAGTCATAAGTGGATGGAGGATATGCTTTGAATTATCATGGAGGTAATAGAGGGAAGTTATTTTCAATTTGCAAACATGTGGAGGGCATCTAGGATTCATTTATTTTCTTCTTGGAGATATTTGGAGAAAATTTAGGCTTCTTGACTCAGTTTGAAGCATTTTTGAGATGCTTTTATGGTTTGACAAAGTCAAACTTGACTTGTTCACCTCTTGGAGCTCTTTTGGATGAGATCTAGGGGGCTATATTTGTGGGATTTTTGTTGCATCTAACCCATGAGGTTTCTAGAACCTATTTTGGTGGAGCTTGGCTACCTAGTCACTTTTATAACTCATTATTGAGTTAGTTCTTGATATGTATTTTTGTATTTTAGTGACTGTTCAGTCCTTGGGCAGAATTTTGGTAGACTTTTGTAACTCTTTGGATATGAAATACAACACAGACCTTGGACTATTTTGGTGATTAAATTATTTCCTTCTTGTTTTTGCAGCTTTGTGCATGTTAGTGATTAATCAAATTACTTGTGATATTTTCATTATTCCCTTTTAACTTTGTATTGTAGTTTATACATTTTCTACAATTAGAGAATTGATGCAGGTTGCTAATTGTGTCATAAGATTGCTTGTAGTTTACAATTGTGAAGTTTTTCTTCCTTTTGTTAATTACTATGATTGACCTTTTGGTGAAATATTTGTGTAGAGATTCACTGTAACAGGTTTTCCAAACTTAGTTTTTGTCAATTTGCAACAAGTGTAAACAAGTTGAGTTTTCATTATTCTTATTAGTTTGGTGTATCACCATAGGGATACTTTCTTTTTCAGCTTTTCCTATTCAGTTAATCCTTCTTCCTTTTCTCTTCAAAAATCAGTAGTCTAGGTGATATTACCAACTAGAAAGTTGGCCTGTCTGAAGGTTCATTCTCACTTTGGGTGACCCACAACCCGAGAATGCTCCCATGTTTCTCTAGCTAACTGAGATTCACAACTCAGTTCAAGTGCAAGCTTAAGAGATAACAATCACAAAATATAGAAATAAGATCATCATATATTATTTTGATATCTTTCAATGTTTGTTTCATCCACAACAAGTTGTTGCAGCAATATACTCAGCCTCTGTAGTGGATAAGGAAATTGAATCTTTCTTTTTACTCATCCATGTCACCAATCTGCAACCAAGAAAGAATGTACCACCACTTGTACTTTTCCTATCATCAACACAACTTTCCCAATCCCCATTTGTATAAGCACTTAGTATAAAATAAGTATCCCTAGGATACCACAAGCCATAATCTGAAGTGTTATTCAAATATCTGAATTGTAGACACTTAAAAAATGTCTTGAATGGTATTACACACTCGAGTCTGATATACTAACACCATTTCATCCTAGATTCCATTCTCTTTTTGCATGTTTGATTAAATTAGCCTAGCTATTTGATTAAATGCATCATTTTCATCTATTAATCCGATTAATCTAATTAGGTTAATTCCCACCTCTTTCATGCTAACCTTTCATCCTATTAAATTGGATAAATCAAAATATTTGATTTAACACCCTAATTCCTCTCATTTAAATTAAATAATCTTAATTATTCAATTAAATTCCAGTTTTACCCCTTTTCATTAAGTAAGGTAATTATTTAATGATATCCTAAAGTCCTCTAATTTGCATAATTGAAACTTTGTTTTAATTATCAAATTACTAATTAATTCTAACTCTCCCAATTGAATGGAATATTCTTTGAGAATATTCCTCCTTTGTACATTCCTCCAAAAGGGAATATTATCATGGAATATTCCTTCCCTTTGCACATTAAAATTTGGTTTTAATTAACTAAATGCTAATTATCATAACACATCCACTTGAATAAGAATATTCTTTGAGAATATTTTCCCCTTTCACTCATTCAAAAAAGGGAATATTCCTCTTTGCAACAAACTTCTTGAGCAAGTTTTGAAAGTGTTCTTTTTTGCATTATTGTGAGCCCTTGATTAAAAATCAACTTGCTTTCTCAACTCTTGATGGTAATCCATGATCCATGCCTCCATCTTCTTTCCATCCTGACCTTTGATTGATTCATTCAATCTTGACCATCGGTTTCTCATTGTCTATTCTATAAATAGACCTTGCATCTATTGAATAGGGATCCATCCATCTTTTAATAGTAAACTTATGTTATTAAAAACACCCTCAAATGCATCCATGTTTCTTGTTTAAATATCATTTTAGGTTAATTTTCATGCATTCTTAGCTTAGCATCCATTAATGGCTTCCATGGTAACTTATTTGCATTCATTTAGTATATTTTGAATCTAGGGCTTGCATCTTTAAATCTTGCATACATTTAGAATAGCTTTGCATACACTCACATGAAGCATCTTAGCTTTCATAATGTTAATTTATCTTTTATCATGCTTTCATTCATCTTTTTCATCAATTTCCATCAATTTTAATCAATAAAATCGATTGAAAAGGCTCATATTATCAAAGGGATTGGGAAATGTTTTCCATTCCACATTAATACGACAACACTCCCCCAATAGGATAAGTTTTAGTGTATTAGAATAGATGTTGGTAAAGCTTTCATATTTTAGAATGTTAGTTTTAATGGCTTCTTTAGTTTTATTTAGATTGAATATCTTATTGGAATTGATGCTTAGCGTTTTAATTATGCTTTGAATCCATATGGATCAAGTGTAGTTAACCTATACTATGTCATTGGTCACATGAATATCCTCTTAACAGCAGAAACATGTGTTTCTCTAGGATCTTCTTGAAATATAGCCACAAGACAAGTTGTATACATAATATCCAATCTAGTAGCAGTTAAATACAACAATCCTCTAATCATAGATCTGAATTTTCTCTCATCATCCTTAGGTGAATCATCATATTTACTCAATTTAAAATCAATCACCATATGAGTGCATACCAGTTTGGAACCATTCATCCCAAAATTCTTC
The DNA here is from genome assembly GCA_007258455.2 of Sequoia sempervirens. Lineage (NCBI taxonomy): Eukaryota > Viridiplantae > Streptophyta > Pinopsida > Cupressales > Cupressaceae > Sequoia > Sequoia sempervirens. The sequence continues at coordinate 305,075,387 of VDFB02000003.1, read as the reverse complement.
AACATCTCTCTTACATACTTTGACCATAAAATAAAATTCCTTTTTTTGTTTGATTGATTTGTACCCCAAGAAAGAAATTCATCTCACCAAACATAGACATCTCAAATTATTTTACATCTCTTCAACAAACATTTTTCACATGTAGTTTCATTTCTTCCAAAAATAATATCATCAACATATACAACCACTATCAAGATTTTGTCATTTTCAATTTTAAAGCACAAATTACCATTTTTCGTACCTTTATTAAATCCTTGTTGAATCAAATATCTATCTAACCTTGCATACCAAGATCTAGGAGCTTGCTTCAATCCATATAAGGCTTTCTTCAATCTACAAACCATATCTTGTTGATTTGACAACTGAAATCCTTTTGGTTGTTCCGTGTAGAATTCTTCCAATTCACCATTCAAGAATGCAGACTTTACATCCACTTGATAGACCTTAAAATATTTATGAGCAACAAATACTAATTTTTTTTTGATAGCTTCCATCCTTGCCACAAAAGAAAAAGTCCCTTGAAAATATATACCTTCTACTTGTGAGTAACCCTTACACACAAGCCTTGCTTTATTTCTAACCACTTCAACATTCTCATTCAACTTGTTTCTCAATACCCACTTTGATCCAATTATGTTTTTATATGTTAGTCTAGGGACTGATTCCAAAGTTTGATTCTTCTCAATCTACATAAGGTCTGCTTTCTTAGCTTTCATCCAATGCTCATCTTTACATGCTTCACTCACGGTCTTTGGTTCACCTCAAAAAGGAAACAAAGATTTATCTCACCATTAGCAGCAGCTTTGGTTCTTGTCAATACTCCTTTCATCTTGTCTCCAATTATTTGATCTTCTTAGTGATTTTTTTGCATATATTTAGGTGTCTTTGGTGACACCACCGAATCTTCTTCTTCCTCATTATTTTTTTCCTATTCTTCCACAACTTCTTGAACTTCTATATGATCAAGTTCATCAGATACATATCCATCAACTTCAATTGAATTCTTCACTACTTCATCAACCTTGACATTTGTGCTTTCTACAATAATTTCTACTTTTATTGAAACATTTTTAAGCTTTGCTTCTAGTAGAATATCCAAGGAAGATACCTTCATCACTTCTAGCATCAAACTTCCCTAAATTTTCTTCATCCTATCTAATATAACATTTTGTTCCACATACCTTGAAATACTTAATAGGAGGAATTATTCCACGTCATAGCTCATAGGGGGTCTTAGTATTGTTAGGTTTGTTTTGAAATCAATTGAACACATAAACATAAATATGAATAACTTCTCTATAGTAAAATTCTGGTATACCTACCTCTGTAATCATTGATCTAGCAAATTGTTGAATTATTTTGTTCTTTCTCTCAACAACTCCATTCTGCTGAGGAGTTCTAGGAGCATATAACTATCTTTTTATTTCATGAACTTCACAAAATATGTTAAAATAATTCAAGGTGAATTCACCACCTCTATCATACCTCAAGCATTTTATTCTCAAATTTACTTCATTCTCTGCCATAGCCTTAAATGCCTTAAATCTATCTAATGCATCACATTTCTCTCTAAGAAAAGTAACCCATGTATACCTAGAGTAATCATCAACCAAAAGCATAAAATACCTTTCACCTTGTAGAATTTTCACTCTTGTAGGACCACAGATATCTGGATGAATCAAAACTAGTAGTCTAGCAGTAGATTGTTCCTTTGATCTAAAATAATTTCTCACTTGCTTTCAAAATTGGTAATCCTTGCAAACAACATTAACAGGCTTTGTAATCCTCGATAAATCTCTTACATCATGTATTGCACTGATCCTTGCTAAATTGTGAAAATTATTGTGACATATCCTCTGGTGACATAACCAACTACCATTAATCTAAGACATTAAGCACCATCCATTAACACCCTTAAGTTGATATATATTTATATAGTGTCAAAAAATGTTGTCAGTGACATTTTCACACTTGGTTGGGCCCTCCTTGTAAAATTGAGCCTAATGTTGCCTTGACTTAGTATTGTAATTTGCTTAACACACTCACATTAGGTCTTGGGCCCTTGTGAACTAATGAACTTAAATGGTACCTTGCTAAAGTGTTGTGAAGTGTTGTAACACACTTTCACACTTTTCTAAGGTTTTATTAATTAACTGAACCTAATAAATTTATTTTTAATCAAAATAAAACCTTAATCCTACCTTATTTAAAGTGTTGTAAAGTGTTGTAACACACTTTTATAGGGTTTTCATTTAATAATTGGGATTTCTTATGCTTTAATTGGCCTTATTTTGCATCCACAAGCCCCATTTAATGCATTTTTTTCAAGGATAATCCCAACATAAATCAATAACCAATTATAAGTCAGGTGTTTTCAATTTGAATGACCCAAATTTAGTGATCTGGGACTCATTCACCACCTTGGGCAAATGAGTCCCACCTAGGTTTTTGGGTCCCAAACCTAGTTTCACACATTTCTAAGCATTTTTAAAAATGGCCCCAAAAATTATGCCCGATGGGACTCATTCACCACCTTGGGTGAATGAGTCTCATGTGGCCCAAAATCAAAATTAATTCAATTTTTTGGTATGATTTTATCCTCCTAGATCTGATATCTACTTGTAGTGTTGTAATTTCAAGAATTCTTGCATAATTATGTATACATACAAGGTTCTTTCACTCATTTTATCCTAACAAGTATTCAAGTGGTCCTAATAGAATAATTGAGTTCACAAAAGAATTCACAAGAGCATTCAAGGGTAGTTTGTCAAGCATTTTAGAGAAGCATTCAATCATCAAGTATCATGTTAGGGATTTCATGCATCATGTTTGTTTTTGAGCTAACAATTGTGATGTAGGGTTTTATGATTCAAGATCTATTAGCTTCAAGCAAGAGTCAAGATCTACATCCATTGGAGCCATCTCATATATGTTTATGACACTTCATTGCTAGGGTTTGGTGAGTTGCAACATCATATGTTGTTCATTCATTATTCTCCATTCCTATTTCATTCTATGTCAAGGTTTGATTACCAAAATGGGATTTGACCAAGGAAAACCCCTATCCACTAACAAAAAAACATGTTTCCCTCTCTTTTGTGTGTGGTTTGCAGGTCTAGATTGAAGACACATTGAAGAGAAAGTTTGGAGAAAGTTACCAAAGTGCTTAAAAGTTTTCAAAGTTGTCATCAAGCATTGGAGAACATTAGAGAGCACCTATAGGTTGATTTTTAGATATTTGGATTTGGAAACTTGAAGAAGAAGATTGAGCAGACTGAGAAGAGCAGATTTAGATCTCAAAGTTCTAGAAAACCTAACTATATGGATTCGCCACTTCTAGCGAATGAGTCCTAGTTTTGGTCAAATTTTATATTTTTGCATATTTGGACACCCTTTTGTCAGATTCTTGTTCCCGCACAAAAACCCATATTTTGTACTGATTCACCCAACTTCACGAATGAGTCCTAGTCAACATTAAAGCCAAAATTTCCAGCATTTTAGAGCTCCTTCCAACCATCTCTAAATTCTCAAGTTCACATAGTTCATCTTATATCTTTTTGTTTTGTTTCATTTTCATTTCTAGGTCATTTTGTAGGTCATTGCATTGAATTAGGTTTTAATATTGCATCTTGCATTTCATTTGTCTTTCCAAGTCTAAACATGGTGGTGAACCCCTCATTAGTTGACATTTAGCCTCTAGGACAACCCTATTGCAAGATCTATTTCTCCTTTGCATTGAGATCTCTAGGATCATCCTTGAATGAGAGTGAGTGAAGATTATCATTCTAGGTCCTAAACCCTAGAAAAGCCAAAAAATTTCCACCTTTCAATTTCCTTCAAACTTCTTTCCTACAACCATCACTTTTTTGGATCCTTTCCTGATTTCACATCTTTCATCCTCAAATATAAGACTATATCCTTAACTACACATCTGTCCAACTCTCAAGAGATTATTCCTTAAACCCTTAACATAATAGACATCATTAGTATTATGATTGCCATCAAAATTTACTGAACCTATCACACAAATTTTAGCACCAGTATCATCTCCAAATTTAACTAAGCCTCCATCATATTATTCAAGTTAAACAAACTTAATCTTATCACCGGTCATGTCATGTGAACAACTACTATCAACAACCCAGTAGTTCTTTTCTTGTTTAGCATGAAGAGAAAAAATTATAGTATCTTCAAATTTCTAGAGAGCACTTTCCTTCACCTATCTTTTAGTATTAGAAAAAGTAGATTCATCTTTTATAGCCAAGAACAAGCATTCATTATCATCAAAATACCCATAGTCAAATTCTTCATCAAAAATATCAGCATCCTCATGCACATAATATGCTCTCTTAATCGCCTTTCCTTTGTTCTCTTTACTCAATCTATATTTATTATTCTTAGCTCTTTCCAAACATCTCAAAGTATAATGACATATTCCTCCACAACTAAAGCATTTAAAGGGTAACTTACCTTCATACATACCAAAGCCTTTCTTCATCCTTCTCACAAACTTAGCTTCTACTTCATCAATGTTCTCTTCATACAGATCTTCAACTCTTGTAGCCTTGAAAGCAGTTTATGTCTTCAATCCATTTCTCAAGCTAGGCTTTCTCATTTCATAAGATGTTAGAGTTCCCAATAGCTAATCTTTAGTATAAGTCTTGTAATCTATGAATTCCTCTATAGAAGATACATTTTCATAGTATGCATCAAGGAGAGTTCTAATAATCTTCTTCATAATCCTAGATTCATCTATAGTAGCACCAAGTCCTCACATTCCACCTACCAGCTCATCCACTCTATGTACATAGGATTGAATGTTCTCATCTTTAGACATATGCAAGATCTCAAATTGTGCCTCCAAATTTTGCAACTTTACTTCTTTGACCTTTTCATCTCCTTCATGCATCTTTTCCAAAGTTTCCTATACTTCTTTAGCAGTCTTCAAATTCTAAACTTTAATCAACTCGAAATGTGAAATACTACTCTTCAAAATGAACTTTACCTTATTTTTTGCTTCATGCACCTTGATTTCATCAGTTGTACTAGGACCATTAGCAGGAGGAGTGTAAGCGGTCTTATAGGATTTCTCAACATCATATCCACAATATGCCAGATATCCTTCAATCTTTATTTTTTAGATAGCATAATTAGTTCCATCAAACCTAGGATATTCAGAGGTGATCTTACTCGCCATCCCAAACCTTCCTTAAGTAGTTAAGATCCTCTCTAAGGAACCAAGCTCTGATACCAATTGTTGAAAAAGACAACTAAGAGGGGGGTGAATCAGTTGTAACAAATTTTGACCTTTAAGAACTTTCAGCTAAAGTTAGATCAATTATCATTCACAAAACCTTAACTCTACTAATGTGATTAATCATTAAGTGCAAAAGTAGAAACTAAAAAAGCATCACACACACAATAACACCATATTTACATGGAAAACCCAATAAGGGAAAAAACACAGTGAGGATTAGCTCACAAAATAGAGAATATAAAAAATGATTACAAAGACTCACTACCATAGAAGGCTGACTACCAAAACAAGATTCAATTTCCAACAAGGGTTAACCACCCAGAGGGCTCACTACCACAAAATTACAAAGAAGATAGAAGATATTTTTTATAGAGAGAAAACAATCTCAATGAAACGGAAATTTCCACCATAACTCACTCAAACACTTGTAGACATGCATGAATGATAGAGTACACCTTCTGCTCACTACTTCTAGAAACTCAGAGATTATACTTTGCACTGATCTACACAAACTCACATCACATACACACTATTTCAAATCTATCTCACATCTATCTTTCTTGCATTATATCTTTCACAAACACCTCAACTTGTATTTATACCATCTTCAACTTTGAATCTCGTCCAAAGTTGAACATACACCATTTGCATTTACAAATTCAAATTACGTCAGAGCCAAAAATTCTATGGTGGAATTAGAAGGAGGACAACCCAAACACATGCTTCAACACACTTTCATAAGCTTCGTAAGAAGTGCTAAACACAAGTTTGACCAATACACGTGCAAAAAACCTAAGCAATTAAGAAAACACAACCTTAACACGATCCAATCTTTCCAAATAACAAAATTATCTTAGACACGACCTCTTCAACTTATCCTAAAAATTTCAAGACATAAAACTCAAACAAGAAGAAATCCAGAGCAACTAAATTTCTCCCAGATCTCAGCCAGATACACAGAAAAAAATAATTCACAACTAGTCAACATAACTTGCACTGTACAACGATCTAGAAACCAAAAATTTGGATATAACACCTTCCAACAACCATGAAAAATACCTGAAATCCTTACTAGTAATATAGCAACACATCCAAGAGAAAAAATCTAAGCAAACACTGAATACTTGCAACCTTTCTCTATTACAATTTTCTCAATTTCCTCAACATATGTGGTCAATAACCATTATCCATGACATCAATGACAACAACAACTAGTTAGCTAGTTGGCATCAATGAAAAAACCTTCATACTTGTAACACCTCTCTCCACCTACCCCTTTCTCTCTCCCTAACTCTATACCTACCTCTCCTACCCTACCTCTCTCTATCTCCCTCCTTCCCTTAGCTTTATCTCTCTCACTTTATCCCTCCCACCCCACCACTCCCTATCTCCCTCCTTCCCTCTTTCTCTCCCTCTCTCTATCCCTCCCACCTTACCCCTCCCTATCTCCCTCCTTCCCTATTTATCTCTCTCCCTCTATCCCTCCCACCCTCCAACTCCATATCTCCCTCATTCCCTCTCTCTCTCTCCATTCCTCTCTCCCTCACACACAAAAAACCTCTCCTCACCTTCCCATCACTCTCTCCCTAACTCTCTCTATAGCTATCTCTCCTACCTTACCTCTATTTATCTCCATCCTTCCCCCACTCTCTCTCTCACTCTATCCCTCATACCCTAACACTCCCTATCTCCTTCCTTCAATGTTTCTCTCCCTCCCTTTATACCTCCCACATTAGTAGTCCATATCTCCCTCTCTCCCCCTCTCTCTCCCTCACACACACACACAACCTCTCCACCTACCTCCATCTCTCCCCTAACTCTCTCTATACCTACCTCACCCCGCTGCCTGTTCCACTCTTCCCTCTTTCTCTCCCTCCTTTGTCCCTCCCACCTACCACTCCCTATCTCACTCGTTCCCTCACTCTCCCTCACACGCCCTCTCTCCACATACCCCTCCCTTCCTCCCTAATTTTCTATATATACATATCCACTCTACTCACCCTCCCTCTATTCCTCCCACCCAACCACTTATCTCCACCTTCCCTCTCTCTCTCTCCCTACACACAAAACCTCTCTCCCACCTACCCCTCCCTCCCTCCCCAACTCTCTATATACATATCCCCTTCCCTCTCTCTATCTTACCCACCCCCTCTCTCCCTCACCTCTCTCCACTACCCCTCCCTCCCTACCCTAACTCTCTCTATATACCCAACCATCCACCCTACCACTCCCTATCTTCCTCCTTCCCTCTTTCTCTCCCTCCCTCTATCCCTCCCACCATGTGACTTATCTCCCCCTTCCCTCTTTATCTCCCTCCTTCACATACAAACTCTCTCCACCTACCCTCCCTCCCTACCCTAACTCTCTACTACCTCTCCCCTCCCGGCTCTCTCTCTATATACCTATCCCTCCCACCTACCACTCCCTATCTCCCTCATTCCTTTTTTCTCCCTCCCTATATCCCTCCCACCCTACCACTCCTATCCTCCCTCGTTCGTTTGTTCTCCTGTTGGATCTCAGTTGTGTTTACAGTTTGTCCTTGATGAAAAAATCTCTTTTAGTTTGTTATCATTGATGATCTATCTCAGGATGGTTCTCCTTGCATATCACAGGTATTGGTTGTTTCTCATTCGAGCTTACATATATCGGCATGAGTATGGCAAGGTCTCCCCGATCCACTTTGAAATGTCTGTGTTGCCTATTGGCAAGACATTTCTGATGTCATGTCGATTGAATTTAACATGCAGACTACTTTCAGCATGACATTCCCATTTTCTTGGCAACTGGCACAAGAAAGGTTATTTCGATAAGACTTGTCCTTTGTTTCGGCGACTGAAAGTGATCTCTATCGGCATATGTTATTCCATCGGTATGTGGTATCAACGATATTGGTATGTCACACTGATTGGAGATTAAATGGAAACTCATCGGCAAGAGCTTAAGGCTTCGACATGAGGTTATAACGAATATGCAATGTCACACCGACCACCATTGGACAATTGCTTTCGGCAAGACATTCTGGAAGTCTCGGCGAACAGGTGTGATTTTGGGGTGTTTCGGTATGACTAAAATGATCTACAAGATATCTCCCCGATAGGTTGAAGTTACAGCGACAAATATAGGATGGATGGACTTTTCGGCAAGAAAAATGATATGTTATGGTGACAATGTGTATCAAGTGACCATCGGTGAAACAAATTCTATTCTATGAGAGGTCTCTCCAATTTCATATGGTCATAGCGATAGTGAATGAATCTAAAGGACATCTCAGTGAGAGAATAGCATTGTCTCAACGACTCAGTGAATAAAGTTTCCTTTCAGTATAACAAAGTTGATCTATATGATGTCTCTCCGATATCAAAAGCTATAGCGATAGCGGATGATGGTTTCATTTTGATGAGAGAACCTTTTTGTCTCATCGACCAGAAGGATGCTATGAGCTCTCGGTGTGACATTATGAATTTGTTATGACTTCTCCCGACTCTGATGGGTCTTGGCGAGAGTGACAACCATAAGGTTGTCTGGAAATGTTAAAGTTTCCTTCGGCATAATGTGTCATCGATGGCAATAAAAAGGTTTAGGGAAAAAATTTTGAGCTTATTCTTTTTGACTGGGTATCGAACCCTAGCCTGGCCACCTTCATGAGAAAGCTTCATAAATTGTTCTTTACTATTGTTGCTAGCTGTAATGGCATTGCCAGGATGAAATTTGTTCTTGGTTCATAAATGAATGGTATGGTTGCTATGTTTGATGTGCCTCTTTGGCTGGAAGCTCGACAGTGGTTGATAGAGCCATGGGAGTTATAAATTTGTATGGTATTTTTATTTCATGCTATACATACTGGTTTATATTCACCTTTTCTTTAGAACTGCTCTCTGTATTTCAGTTACTAATGTGGCAAATGATGTCCTGACAGGGTATTGTCTTTCATGCATTAGAGGTTATGATTTTCTGTGGTGGGAAGTTGTGCTTTTTATGTAGTGAAATGATCTCATATGTTTTAGCTTGGTGAAATGGCTCTTGTATTGGTTGGTTGTTTAGCCGTTACTTCTGAAGTCTGTTACTTGTCTGGCAGCAAATAGTTATGAAGACTAAAAACTCTGTGGTCGTCATCATGGATTGGCATCAAATCTCATAATGGTTACATAATAGAATATTCATTGAGTTTCTTTTTGAGCTGTTGTGTTTTTGAATTAATGGATGATTTGTAGCTCTCTGGATAAGCATTACTCTTGATTTATATCATCATCAACAAACTGTCAGTATTCAGCTTTATATTCAAAAATCAGCAAGAGAATTTAAAATCTGGTGAAAAATGCTTGTTGAAGATTTCTTCATAACTGACACACTTGGAATGTATACAAAAACCAATGTTGAAAATAGTGAATAAGCTGTTGGCCTATAATTCTGAGAGATAGTTATTTTGGCCATATGAAGAGATGTATTGAAAAACTCTGTAATACAAGAGTTGGATTCCTAGAGTCTTAGAAGCAGAGTGTTATGAACTTAACTATAAACAGAGTGATCCTCTGATATATTATGATTGTAATTTTGAAATCTAAGGGGTTGGTGCTCCTTGAGATTGGTGTCTCTAAATGAGGGGTTGGTGCTCCTTGAGTTGGTGCTCAGAATTTTAGCCTATAAGGCATTGTTAAAAGTGGTTTTTGAAGATTAAGCCTTGAAGGCATTTAGGGAGTGGTTTTTATACCCCAGGAGGGTTTTCCACTCGGTAAAATCTTGAGCCTTCTTGTTCTTCTGAGTTCCTTTGCTTTACTGTGTTGTTGATTATTTCATTTCACTATTTGGTTATTACTTTTCTCAATTATGTTTATAAATCACTACATTCAACTCATGAATGCATTAATCAGAGTCTATTGAGATAATATCTGAGCTATGGTTTTTGAATTTGTGAAAATTGGTCAAATCTATTAAGATACTGATTCACCCCCCCTCTCAGTGTCATTTTAACTCCAACACTCCCTCCCTATATCCCTCCCATCCTACAACTCCCTATCTCCCTCCTTCCTACACAACCTTTCTCCACCTACCCCTCCCTCTCTCCCTAACTCTCTCCCTCCCTCTCTAACTCCCATCCTACCAATTCCTTTCTCCCTCATTCCATCTCTCTCCCTCCCTCTCTCCCTCTCACACACACAACCTATCTCCACCTACCCCTCCCTCCCTCCCTCCCTACTCTCTCTATATACCTATCCATCCTACCCTACCACTCCCTCTATCCCTTCCACTGTACCACTTCTTATCTCCCTCCCTCTCTCCCTCACACACACACACACACAACTTCTTCCACCTTTTACCCTCCCTCCCTCTCTCCCTTCTGACACAAAACAACTTCCACCTACTCCCCCTCCCTCCCTCCCTAACTCTCTCTATATAAATATTCCTCCCACCCTACCACTCCCTATATCCCTCCTTCCCTCATTCCCCCCTCCCTCCCTCCCACCCTACCACTCCATATCTCCCTCCTTCCCTCTCTCTCTCTCTCCCTCCCTCTCTCCCTCACACTCACACACAATCTCTCCACCTACCCCTCCTTGTCTCTCTAACTCTTTGTATACATAGCTCTCCTACACTACCTCTCTCTACCTACCCCTCCTTTCCTCCCTAACTCTCTATATGCCTATCCCTCCTACCCTACCTCTCTCTATCTCCTCCCTTCCCTCTTTTTTACCTCCCTCTCTCCCTTCTACCCTACCAATCCCTATATCCCTCCTTCCCTCTCTCCCTCCCTCCCACCTTACCTTTCCCTCTCTCTACCTCTCTATGCCTATCTCTGTTTCTTTGTCTATATTTTTTTAATAATAATATAATATATAACTTATAATATATAATATAATATATAATTTATATAATATAATACATAATATGTAATATAATATACAACTTATAATATATAATATAATATATATTATAACATATTAATGTGGGTATGTTTTAAGTTGCATATAATAGATATATGTATTGTTCAATATAGTACCTATTTTTTTTTGCAAAATGGATATCTATTTTACCTTACAAAATAGATATCCATTTTTTTTTAGTGGAAAAAATGGCCAAAATTTTAGTTTGGGTGTTCTAATGGTCCCCACATGTTGTCTACTGTCAGGAATGTTAGGATTCTTGTGTATTATAGAAAAAAATTACTTTTTGGGAACTCTTTTACACCAGATTTTATCCTTTCAATCATCAAGGTACTTGTTTAAGTTGGCACAATGGGAAGTAATTGTAGAATAGGGGGATTCACTACTCATGAGTTCTCTTCATTCAGAGAGCCTCATGGGGAGAACTTCCCTAATCTACCTCAAGGAACAATGGTGAGAGTTTCAAAATTTGAACGAGCGGGTTACAGAGATTTTCTGGAAAAAATGGCAAGCTCTCAGCCAAAGGATGATAGCGCAGAATACAGATGTTAGCGTGGCACGTTGGCATCTTAGAGGAGGCACACTAGCATCTTGTACAAACCAAAAAGTGAGATTATCACAGAAAATTCCTAAACGACTACTAGCTATTAGATTACTAAGAAATTACAAAGTGTAGGAAAATGACAAAAAGTAATAAAGCTAAAATAAAGTGAAATGGATGATAAAGACAAGGAGAAGAAAGGAAGAAAATACTTACAACCACGTGAATGATGAAGCCTCTAGCAAGCGAATGTCTTCGAAACCTGTGTTTGTAAGGTTTAGAGAAAGTGTTGGAGTTGTATAGGGGTTTTCCTCAATCAAACCTCTGTTTTGGTGTTCCCACCTCCACAGACAGCCAAATAGAAAGAGAGAGTGTAACCAAAATGGAGAAAGCATGTAGTGAAAGAAAAACCTGCTCAAGAGTAGAACCTACACCACAAAGTAAGCATGTGATAAAAGCAAACCCTGCTCGAGGAGGAGAACCCATATCACAAAAGAGGTGATAAAAGCAATCCCTACTTAATGAGGAGAACCTGTATCATGAAGTAAATATGCAAATGATAAGGGATATGGAATCCCATGATGCTCACGAGTGAAAATCAAAGGAAATAGAGCTACAAGGAGTGTAGTAAAGATAGCTTGAGAGAGATTGAAGCTACTACAACAAGTTGTATGGAGTTGTGCATGCAAAATAGCAAGAGTAGAAAAGGAGAAGGTAGGACCCAAATCTAGGAAGATTTAGAAGACTAGATGGATGGAAAGAATGGATTAAAAAGGAAGAAAAGAAGCTTCCTAGGAGGTTATAGGGAATCCCGAGTCATTTCCACCAACAAACTTAGCTAAAAAATGGAAAAAATGCTTAGAAATGTTCATTTGAGCATTGACATGTTGGAGGATGCCAAGGTGATGCGCAGACATCCACGTGGTGTGCTAGTGTCTATACACGTCACTCTACAAAACAATGCGAATAGGAAAAATGTAAGTTTCAATGTAAAGCTAACACACAAGGGTGACTGCTAAAAAGGGGTACTAGAGCATCTTGAGAAGGGAAAAAGGTTGATGCAGAGGCTAAAATGAGCCTACTCAAGATGCTAAGGGAATGGACACTAAAGTGGAAACAAGAATGTAAGTGAAATTGCAAGGGTACAATTTTACTCTTATACATTTTTCCCCCACTTTAGCGGGCATATGAATCTACATTAATATATACGATAAAGGAAATATACTAAATGTAAATAACATCATATACCAAAAGGATACTGTAGAGGAAGTAGACAATTCTTTGAACCATGGGAGCATGCCCCCAGGCTGAACACCTACAAAAAAAATGCATTAGACAAGTAAAACCTGCACCAGACAACAGTGTTAGAACATAAAAATCTAAAGGATTCGAGTTAGCAAAGTAAAGAGAGAGGGCATATACTTAGGATAAAGAAGATGTAGATCTTCAATCCAGTATACACAAGAGAGAAGAAAGAAAATTTAATAATGAAATGAAGGAAAGAGTGATAAAATAAATCCTTGCTCGAGGAGGAAAATCCGTATCACAGAGTAAAAGTGATAAAATAAATCACCACTCAAGGAGGAAAACCTATATTACAGAGTAAAAGTGATAAAAGAAATCCCTACTCAAGGAGGAAAACCTGTATCATAGAGTAAAAGTGATAAAAGAAATCCCCACTCAAGGAGGAAAACCTGTATCATAGAGTAAAAGTGATAAAAGCAATCCCTGCTCAAGGAGGAAAACCCATATCACAACATATAGGTGATAAAAGAAATCCTTGCTTGAGGAGAAAAACCCGTATCACCAAATATATATGTGATAAAAGCAATCCCCGCTCGAGGAGGAAAACCTGTATCACCAAAGATAGGTGATAAAAGCAATCGTTGCTCGAGGATGAAAACCCATATCACCAAATAAGGATGTAAAGGAGCTCTACAGGTTCTCAATCCTACAAATCAAGATAAATTAGAGAATCTTGTGGCTGCTACAAGTTGTGTTACAAGACAGTCACAGAAAAGATAGGTGTAGTCAGGATGCCCCCAAGCTAGATGTGACTATATGAAATAGGTCTACTCAAGCTTCCACCAAGCTAGATGCAAAGATATGAGATAGGTCTAGTTAGGTTTCCCCCAAGCTAGACATGAAAGAATCCATTTGAGATAAAGACTTTCAAAGGGGATACCTCAGGAAAAATGGGTCCACTCAAGGGACATGCTATTTGAAAGATAGAGAGAAGAGAGGACATCCTTAAGAAGGACACACATCTCCAAAATGAGTTATCACTGCCCCCAAAATATAGGGGAGGATAACCATGCAGGATACCTCGAGCATCCAGGATAGAGGTAAACCTCGATAACACTTTTCATGTGAAGAAAATGAAAGTGCATCAATCAAACGGGAGTTTGATGGCACTTGAATCATGAAGTTGTTGTATTTTTTCCTTCAAGGCCTTTCATTCACTAGTGGAATGGCCAGGCACTCGATGGCATGTGCAAAAAGAATGTTTTGCTTCATTGTGTTTATGGATTTGGTTACATGTAGGAGAAGGAAGAGTAATCAAGCAAGCTTTTAGGAGCCTCAACAAGATACACTCTTGCTTAGCTAAAATATGAGGAGTAGGAAGCAACCCTTTCTCTTGTGGAGAAAGGTCTGACTTCTCACAAGAAGATGCAAAGATAGAAGACAAAGGAAGGTAAATCAATCCACGAGAATGAGGTTGAGTGGAATTTATGTCACCATTCAACTATGGTTTCCATTTAGATTTTTCATTCCAACAACCAAGCCCTATATTACGCTTACGAGGTGAAAATTCTATAGGGACTTGAATGCCTTATTTGTTATGCCCACAACCTTTATGCTCATGGCCATATTTAGAGACGAGCTTAAATTCGGGGCCATAACATGTTTGCAAATCTTGAAAAGGAGGATCCTCATAAAGAGATTTGTCCCAAAAATGGGAATCATACTCCTCTAGGGGATTGCCTTCATCCTTTTTAATAGGACAACCAACACTATCTTCTTTATTAGAAGCATAATCATCTCCCTCATAAGGAGGATCAACACTAGGAATATTGAAACTTGCATCTATATTTCCCTGCGATGCAAATGAATGACCATCTTCGATAACGGGTGTGGATGGTGTTATCCGAAGGTCTAAGTGGATTGGGTCAACTTTATACTCCTGGATGAAGGAATCTATAAATTCTAAGGAACCCCAATCATCACCAAGACATACATTCCTTTGGGAAGAGGTAGGCTTAGTATTTCTTGCTTCAGAAGGATCTTCTTTAGGGACATCTATCTCAAGAGCATCCTTTGTAGTAGGTGTTTTTGGAGTAAACATCGACACATTAGAAGACACTGAAGGAATAAGGGTAGACACAACTAAAGCTCAACCAGCAACTGCCATTTTGCATAAGTGTATAGCATCAAGGTCAACCTTGACTGTGACTAATTTATTGTTGCAAGTGAACTTAATACATTTATGCAAGGTAGATGGGACTGCACCCATAGCATGAATCCACGGTCTACCAAGAAGAAGATTATATGGTAATTTTTTGGACATAACATATACAAGGGTGGGTACAGTAATGGGTCTAAGGTGCAAAGGTTATACTATCATACCTAGAGCTTTTCGCACAACATTATCAAACCCACGAATAACAACATGAGAAGAATTAAGAGAAGATGAGTCAATATTAATCTTAGGCAATAGATCAATGCTACATACATTGAGCATCGAATCAACATCAATGAGGTTGTGTCTAATGCCAATTTTATTAATATTAACTATAATCATTAGAGGGTCCACTTGATTTTTCACTTACGAAGGTGAGAGTTCCTATGGATAGAATGTAATATTCAGCAAATCCATATGAATATATGACATCAATGCATTAGCATTTTTCGGTGTAGCAGAAGAAGGGAAGAGGATCTTTTGCAAGGCTTCCTGAAGCATACATTGATAAACTAGAGTAGACTGAACCAAGTCCCACAGTGATATCTTATTTGAAGTAACCCAAGGTTCCTTGACAATATCATAATCACTAGATGCTTTATTCATAGATTCAGAAGCTAAAGGAAGACTTGGCTATTTATTCATTCTATTCTCATAAGTATGGGCTACTGCTCTATAAGAGGGAGACTTATGAAGGTCAGGAGAATAACCATTAATAGAACAAACCATTTTAGGGGAAGGACTAGCTGGAGTCACATAAATAATCAATCTCTTAGGCCTTTAAGGGGCAGTAGAGACATAGATTGCATTTACAAGATCATCACAACTAGTAGAACAATTATTTGAAGACATATTCTCGACATCAATCCAAACAAGATAAAATGTGGAATAATTATTTGAAGAAACATTATCAACATCGATCCAAGGAGAATCAGATGTGGAAGGAGGTTCATCATTTGCTAATGCATCACGTCTAGGAGAGAGCGCATTAGAATGAAGAGTAGATACATCATTCACAAATGCATCATCTCTAGAAGAGAGTGCATTGGAATGAAGAGAAGGTAAACTAACATTAAGAAAGGTATCAATGATTACATCTTCTTCCAACAAAATATCGTCTAAAGCCAGAGGTCTTTCATGAGAAGGATCAAGGACACCAAGTGACATAGGAAAAGCCAAGTCACCATCACATGCATTAAATGGAACATCATTAACATTTTGAACAAAATTAGATACTGAGCTAATAATAGAAGATATTAAATCCATTACAATTTTTTTTGATATTTTCTATGTTCTAGTAAATTGCATTTTTGGAGGCCTTTGGAGAAAAATGTGAGGTCTAAACTTGCATCTAGAGAACGAGTTCAGTCCCTAAAATACCAATGCCTTTGGCAGTCAAATTTTATGGACCAACTCCAGTTCTTTAGGAGGCCTTTCCAATAGTGCAACCAATTCTAAACTTCGAGCACCAAGTCACAGTTATGACCCTACCAAGTAGGGGTAAATAAATTCCTAGTTTTTCAAAGAACATTGTTCTTCACATCGGGTTCACCAAAATGTAGAGGAGGGGGATTCTCTACTCATGATTTCTCTTCATTCAAAGAGCCTCACTGAGTGAATTTCCCTAATCTACCTCAAGGAACAACGATGAGAGTTTCAAATTTTGAAAGAGCAAGTTATAGAGATTTTTTGGACAAACTAACAAGCTCTCAGCCAAAGGATAGGAACACAGAATACAAACGTCAGCATGGCACACTGGTGTCTCGTACAGACTAGAAAGTGAGTTTATCATAGAAAATGCCTAAATGACTGCTAGCTATCAGATTACTAAGAAATTATAGAGAGTAGGAAAATGACAGAAAGTAACAAGGATGAAATAAAGTGAAATGGTTCATAAATATAATGAGAAGAAAGGAAGAAAATACTTAAAACCATGTGAATGATGAAGCCTCCAGTAGGCGAATGTCTTCAAAACCTATGTTTGTAAGGTTTAGAGAAAGTGTTGGGGCTATATAGGGGTTTTCCTCAGTCAAATCCCCATTTTGGTGTTCCCACCTCCACAAACAGCCAGATAGAAAGAGAGAGTGTAACCAAAATGGAGAAAACATGTGGTGAAAGCAAAACCCGCTCAGGAGTAGAACTTGCACCACGAAGTAAGTGTGTGATAAAAGTGAACCCCCCTCTAGGAGGAGAACCCATATCACAAAATATGTGATAAAAGAAATCCCTACTCAAGGAGGAGAACCTGTATCATGAAGTAAATATGCAAATGATAAGGGATTTGGAATCCTAGGATGCTCACAAGTGCAAAGCAAAGGAAATAGAGCTACAAGGAGTGTAGTAAAGAGCTTGAGAGAGCTTGAAACTACTACAACAAGTTGTATGGAGTTGTGCATACAAAATAGCAAGAGTAGAAAAGGAGAAGAAGGTGGGAGGCAAAGATAGGAAGATTCAAAAGACTGGATGGATGGAAATAATGCATTAAAAAGGAAGAAAAGAAGCTTCCTACGTGGTTACAAGGAATCCCAAGTCGTTTCCACCAAAAAACTTAGCTAACAAGTGAAAAAAATGCTCAAAAATAGTCGTCTGAGCATTGAGACGTCAGAGGATGCAAGCGCGGCATGTAGACATCCGCATGGTGCACTAGTTTCTATACATGTCATGCTACAAAACAATGCAAACGGGAAAAGCATAAGTTTCATGTAAAGCTAACACACAAGGGTGGTTGTTGAAAAGGGGTGTTGGAACATCCTGAGAAGGGAAAAAGGCTAATGCAGGGGCTAAAATGATCCTACTGAAGATGCTAAGGGAATGGACACTAAAGCAAACACAAGAATGTAAGTGAAATTACAAGGGTACAATTTTAATCTTATACAGTAATATTCATTGTAAAGCAAAAAGGAAGAGGAAATGTCAAGTAGAGGAAATTGAGGCAAGTAGGGAGAAAGATAGAGTAAGGAAGAGGGTGGAAAGGAAAGGTATGTCAAATTATCTTCAAGGAGAAGAATCATCTTTACCTTTAAATGAAATCAAAAGTGACCATGATATTGAATTTGAAAATATTGAACAAGAAATTGAAATTGAAAATTTAGAACATGAAATTGAGAAACAAAATTTTGAACATGAAATTGTAAATGTTGAGCATGAAACTGAAAAATTATAATGTTGAACATGAAATTAAAATTGAAAGTTTTGAACATGAAATTGACAAACAAAATGTTTAACATGAAATTGTAAATGTTGAACATAAAACTGAAAATCAAAATGTTGAACATGAAATTGAAATTGAAATTTTTGAACATGAAATTGAGAAACAAAATGTTGAACATGAAATTGTAAACGTCAAGAATGAAACTAAAAATTAAAATGTTGAACATGAAATACGTGAAAAATTGCTTAACCAATGTGGATATACAACCCATGAAGTTGAAAATATACTCCAAAATCCACTCATTCATAGCATTGATGAAATTGATAAGACACATGAAACAATGAATGTCAATGTATCTCCAAATTACATAAGAAGTGAAGATATTTGCGAAGAAGAAAATTAAATCCTAATTCCATATATTTGTAATGACTCCAATAAAAATTCTCAACATTCAAGAACCCCAAAATGGTTACTTGAAATAGATGAGAACATAATAGATAAACTTGATGGAAAAAGGTCATCACGAGTGATTCGGTTATGGGATACCCAAATTTTCAATCAATACTTTTCCAATAAGACATTAACCGAACAATGTCAAATTTTTGTATAATTGCTAAATTCTTACAAAATGAGACCATTATTAAAGAAATTGAAGATCTATGTAAATAAGAAGTTCGATTGAAATAACATTATTCTTAAAAATATTTTTAATGCACTCAATTATATTGGAAAGACTAGTAAGGCAAAAGATAAGAGATTTTCTTGTAGAGTAATAACATCTTTAGTAAGAAATCAATTAAGAAAGACTCAATTTTTTAGGAAAACATGTGTTGAATTAAGGATAAATCATAAAACATTGTCAAAATCACTAGCAATAAGATCAAGACCAGATAGTCCTCTTCAAAATGATACTTGGGATTTTAGTGGTAGGATTCCACAAGTTGATAAGAAGGTAAGTAATATAGCAAAGGACAAAATTTAAAATTTTTGGAACTCTAACTCTACAGTATCACCAAATGCAAAAGATGTTTTAAAATTAAGAATTAGTGATTGAGACCACACACCCATCCTAAACATTTATTAGAGCATATCCAAACAACATTGTACAAACTATTTTGTGAAACACATCCAAATTTAAATATCTCACAAAGGGAATTTGAATCTTGTAGGCCATTTTTGTCATTCGCCTCTTAAAATTCATAATACATGATGTTGCAAATACCATGTGGAGTATTCTATGTATCATGAACTATTATGCAATAGTCATTCTAATTTGCATAATAATGAAATTCTAGAGTGTGCTACAATGCAACTACCAAGGTCATCAAGGGACTTAGATTTATTTCTATGTACTAGAGCTAATGGTTGCATTTTCTATAGAAATGATTTTCTAAATGAAAAGAGTTTGTAATGTAGTGGGTTATCAAATTTTATATCATGTATTCATGAGGGTAGTGAGCATAATTTTGGAAAGAAAATGGTTGAGAAAAAATATTTGAGATAGTGAAATACAATTTGAAGAGTGGAGTTGAAGGTTCTAGATGTGAGTTGGTTACAAGAGAGGTAAGTATTGGTAATTTCATTTCTAATTTTAAGAAAAATATTTTCTACAAGTATGTAAGAAACAACCATAGGTCTACATGGTTAGATCAACAATTCAATATGTGTAAGTATTTATCCCAATCAGAACTATCATCTTTGTAGTTGATTTCATAGAAAACTACACATTGCAACCACAAAATGAAGTCCAATATCAATATTACTGTGTGTATGAATAATGTGAATAAGCAATTAAAAACTATACAACACACCAATTAAACATTATATCAAGGAATTCAAATAAAAATCAAATTAAAACAAACAATTCCCCAATGGCGTCTCATTATCCTCTATCTCCAAGGATTCTTTAAGTCATTTTGCTCTCAGATTATTTGTGCGCATGACTTTCCAAATGACAACCTGAAGAATGAGAGATGCTGAAAATGAAAAAGATGTTTCCTACATTACATGATTGATAAAATAGCTATAGATGATATGCAAAGATAACGATGTTTCTATGATGTTGTATGAAAATGATACTATGTTAATGTTGTAATTAAGATGTCGCTAATGAAAATGCCATGATTAAACTACTTGATGCTAAAATGAAAATACTAGAACGCTCACTAAAATGACAATGCTAATGAATTTTTTATAGAATGTAATTGCTACAAATGCTCAACTCTCTCCCTTTTTGTTGTAAATGAGGGCCTATTTATAGATTTTCCAAGGAATGAGCCTAGGTAGCATAAATCAATGGTCTAGATTTGATCTAGAGAATAGATGGTTGTGTTGGAAATATATGTCTCAATCATCATAGGCTGTAATCTCTCTTGGAACAAAGTCGGTGTGATATCCATCATGTCTGGCTGACTAGCGGCTTTGAATCTTGTTGAACAGATCAGGTCACTGTGACCTTGTAAAAGTCTTGCCGAACGCTTTTACCTTGGAGCCTATCGTTGTGATAGGAAGTAGTCATTGTGACCTCTTACCACCTATGGATTTCTCTAGCCGATAGGCCATTCAATCAGATATTGGGAAGAGTCTTGGGTGTTCGTTATGAACTCTTAGTGATTTGTTAAAGTCTCACCAATAGCGTTTGGTTTGAAGTCATCAGGGAAACTCTCACCAGAAGGAATACTATTGGTAATGTCACTCTGACTGTATTCCTTCGGGGTAACTCAAAGGGCTTCAGGAAGAAGTCCCAGTGAATGGAAAATGTCTCACTGACAAGAATACATATGATGTCTTCACGGTAACATAAAGATCCTAGTGTGAGGTCTTAGCGATAGAAAAAGGTCTTGCCGACGGGGACACACTCGGGAGTCATCGATGTAACACTAAGGTTTCAAAATGAACTCTTAGTGATTGATATATGTCTTGCCGATGTTGTAGTTTGTTCTTGGTATGACTCCTGGCGACTTGTGGTGCTCGGTATGACTTGCGAGTGTTCGGGGTAATGTCTCTGTGATAGTGTTGTGTCTTTTTGACCGGTTGGACACTTTGGAGTAACATTAGATAGCTCGATGAAACCTCCTGACGATAATGATATGTCTTTCCGATTGTTACTTGGTGCTCGGTATAACTCTTAATGACTCGGCGTGAGGTCCTGGTGAGAATGATAGTCTTTTTGAATGGTAAACTCACATTTGTGTGACTTTGAAGCTTTGGTATGATGTTGCACCGATAGCGTTAAGTCTTGGAAACATGGCGATGTAGGAGCGATAGCTCTCCAAACTCGATGTAACATCTGGGCGATAAGGATGACTCTTGGTGACATCATTGGTAAAGCCTTTGGGCATCGGGGAGATACTTCTAGTGTCTCACCAACATGCCAATATAGATTGAAGCCATTTGACCAAATGAGACTTTCTATGTGGTGTCTCGTGAACCAATAGGAGAAGCCGAATCTGAACAGTTGGAAGACAATCTGTTGTGACAGTTCTGTGAGGAAGTTCGATAGTTAGGGAACACCATCGATATAGTTACCTATTACAGATGCTCATAGGTTCAGTTAGTTTTGATCAACAATTGGATGAACAGTTCAGTGGATGATCAGAGTGCATTTTCTATTCTATAGAGATTGTAACTTTAAGGTTCCTATACAAGATTGATCATTGTGAAAGCTATTGTAATATGACATCAGAAAGATAAGTCAAAACTTTTGTATGTAATTCTTATTATTGTAATACAAAGTGATTTCTCTTGGTGTGGTGGGTTTTTCTCCCATAAGGGTTTTCCCACGTATATTAGGTGTTCATCTATATTTGTCTAATTCTTTGTTTCTGATATTTAGTTCAAAGTGCATCTTAATTGAATTGTAATTGAAAAATTAAAAGTGTATCTGCATTCTTTCCTGAGGTTTTGACGTTAGGAGAATTGTTTCCGCATCCAATTTTCCTTACAGGTTGAAGATGAAAAGGTTAGAGAGAAAAGGGGAGTGTTTTCCCTTCATAAGAACAAACTGCCAAGTGTGAAGAGGAATAAAATGGAGATGAAGGCCAAGTGTCCCAAATTGGTTAGAATTTGTTGAAGATAAATGCAAAATTAAATATTAGAAATATTTCATTTCTTGAGACACATGATGAGGTGGAAGGTGGAAAGAAGTTAGTAGACATGTGCTTAAATTTGAGTTTAAAATTCAAAATAATGAGAGAAGGTTAATTAAATAAAACAAACTAATTGAATTTGTTCATTTAATTAAGATATGAGGAAAATGATTTAGGATAGGAAGAATTAGAGAAAATGAACTATATAAATAAAATTTTCAATTTATTTATAAGTAGAAGAATTAAATATTATTAATTAAATAACTTATATTTAATTAATCCTCTAGACCAAATTTGAGTGTATACATTTTTACCCTCTTTGAAGTGATGTGTTTGTGACACATTGCTTCAAAGAAAAATTTGCTAATAGTGCTGATAAAAGAATTGATATGCCCCAGAAGATAATTTTTAAGTGATGATTGTTGGAAAGATGTGCCTCAATCATCACAGGCTATAACCTCCACTGGAGCAAATTCGGTATGACATCTATCATGTCTATCAAACTAGCAGCTTTGATTCATTATGTTTTGAACAGGTCGATGTGACCTTGCAGAAGTCTTGTCGAATGCTTATTCTTTGGAGCCTTTGTTGTGACATAGTGTATTCGCTATGACCTCTTATCGCGTGGAGTTCTTTGGCTGACAGTCCATTCAATCGTAAATCAGGGAGACTCATGATGACCATGGGCTTTGGGATAACCTATGTCAGTTCAATGAGAAGTCTCAGCGAATAGTCAATGTCTCACCGACAGTGTAACACTTGGGTTCATCGTAGTAACATGTTTGTTTCGTTATGATGTCTTGACGAAGTGAAAATGTCTCACCCAGAGGAATACATATGATGTCTTTGTTGTAACATAAAGATCCCGATGTGAGGTCTTAGTGAACAGTGAAGGTCATGCTAACGGGGACACATCCAAACATTCATCAGAGTAACTCAAAGCAATCGGGGAAAGGTCTTGGCGAGAGTGTTAGGTCTTGCCAACTATCCTGTGGTGCTCAGTATGACTTAAGTCTTCAGAGTAACTTTGAACCCTCGATATGATGTCTCAGCGAAGCTGATTTTCTGGCCAACGAGAACACTTAAGTCTATGTGACTTGCGGAGCTTCGGTATAACGTCTCACCGAAAGCGATGAGTCTGGATGATAGTGATACATGTGAAGAATGTCAGTGTGAGGTCCTGGTGACATAAGGAAGTCTTAGCGATAGTCTCTTGAACTTGGTGTAACACAAGAAAGCTTGTTGGGATGTCTTGGCGAGAGCGATAGTCTTTCCGAAAGGAAAACTGAAGCCGATACATGTTGTAAGCTTGGTGAAACCTCTTTTCGATGGAAGCGACTCTTGGTGACATCGATACAAAGGTTATGTGGCATCGGTGAGACACTATTAGTGTCTCACCGAGATGCTAACAAAGTTTGTTTCTTCTAACCAAGTGATGACTATCTACGTGGCTAGTATTCGGCGAATCAGAGGAGCCGAATTGGAACCGTTGGGAGTCTATTCGTTGTGACAGTTCTGTGAGGAAGCTCAACAGCTAGGAATGACATGAATATAGTTTGTAATCTCTGTAGTGATTCGGTTGGTTCGATCAACATTTATGTGTGAATAGTTCAAATTGTATCAGAGTGAATTCTATTATGTGTTGACTGTAACTTGAAGGTTCCTATACAAGATTGTTCATGGTGAATGCTACTATAAACAAACACCAGAAAGATAAGTCTAACTTTTGTATGTAATCTCCATTACTGTAATACAAAGTGATTTCTCTTGGTGTGGTGGGTTTTTCTCCCGTAAGGGTTTTCCCACATATATTTGGTGTTCATGTGTGATTGTCAAATACTCTATTTTTGTTATCTGTTTCATAGTGCATCTTAATTGGACTGTAATTGTAAATTTTAAAGTGTATTTGCATTCTTCCCTATGGTATTGATGTTAAGAGAATTGTTTTCCGCATCTAATTTTCCTTACAAGTGGTATCAGAGCTTGGCCAGTTGTGTTATTCTTGTGGGTACATTGGGTTTTTTGTGTCAATTCTGTTCAGTGGGAGTCTTGTAGAGTTTGCTATTTCTGATTACAGGTTGAGATGGCTAGTGCATAAGGTAAGATTGAAATAGAGAAATTCAATGGTAGTAACTTTGAGTTGTGGAAACTCAAGATGGAGGATCTTTTAGTGGATCGTGATCTTTGGATTGCTATGGTTGGAGTGAAACCTACAGGCATGAAGCAAGAAGATTGGGACCTTGTAGATAGGAAATCTAAGGGGCTGATAAGGCTCTATTTGGTAGACTCAATTCTTCTAAATGTGCATGAGGAGAAGACTACCTCTTCTTTGTGGAAGAGACTAGCGTCTATTTATCAGGGGAAGTCCTTGGTGAATAAACTGTTCCTGAGGAAGAAGTTGTATGCTTTGAGAATGCAGGAAGGAGGGTCTGTAGCTGATCATTTGAACGCATTTAATATGTTGATTGCTCAATTGACATTTGTTGGTGTGAAGACTGAAGAAGAGAATCGATGTATGCTTCTATTGTGTTCTTTGCCAGACTCATGGGATCATCCGGTGATGGCTATTGGGAGTACAACATCTAATTTCAAGATGGAAGATGTTGCATCTTTGCTGTCAGAAGAGATGAGAAGGAAATCTTCTGAGATGGTGAAGGAAGCTCTTGCTATCAGAGGAAGACCGAAAGAGAAAGGAAAGAAGAAGGAAAAGAAATCAAAATCAAAATTAGAGGGGAGATCAAAGTCTCTTGGCAAGAAGTCCAAGGTGAAGTTTTGGAACTATGGGCAACCTGGTCATGTCCCAAAGGATTGTAAAGAGGAGGAGAAGAAGAAGAAGAAGTATTCTTCTGACAATGAATCTTCTCATAGTGATGTAGACGCCTTCATTGCAACCTTGGCTATACATGCATCAGATGATGTCTAGCTGATTGATTCTGGAGCATCTTTCCAATTGACATCTCATAGAGAATGGTTCATGAAGTATGAAGAATACGATGGTGGAAAGGTTTACTTGGCAAGTGATTCAAATTTGGACATTGTTGGTCGTGGAAGAGTCAAAATACAATTCCCTGATGGAAGAGTGAAGGGGATCAATGATGTTATGCACATACTAGGTCTGGATCGAAATCTACTTTCTGTCAGTAAGCTTAATGATATTGGAGTACAAGTTACATTCTCTAGAAATGACTGTAAGATGACTAGAGGTTCAATGGTGTTGGCTAGAGGTGCTCAAATTAGTACCCTGTACAAGCTAGATGCACATGTTGTTCAATGTAACAGTGTCTCTAGAAAGTCATTGAAAGCTGCTCATAGAGGTAAAGAGGGATCTATCCCTAATTATGTAAACTCTATGGAAGTAAAACTTCCTGCAAAGAAGACTATGCTTTGGCATCATAGGCTAGGCCACATAGGAGAAAAAGGTTTTAAAACCTTGAAGAACAAAAACCTGGTTGAGGGGCTTGAAGATTGTAATATTGAATTTGAATTCTGTGAACATTGCATATATGGAAAGCAACACCGTATTTCTTTTTATTCCAGTCCTCATAAATCTTCTAGTTTGCTAGATTATATTCATTAGGATGTGTTTGGTCTAGTGAATGTTCCTTCTTTGTCTAAATCAAGATACTATGTGTCGTTTATTGATGATTGTATTCAATGGAAAATTAGATGTGTTAGCTTATTCAATAACAAACATCAAAATCCAATGAAGTAACAAAGCACAAAGGAAATAAACATCAAAATAAAAGGAACAATGTTACCAAAAATCTTCATCTTCCATGGTTCACCTTTGTTACACCTTCTAGTTTGCAACAAATTGGATGAGGCCCTCAAATTTCAGATCGAGCAACCTATAATAATGTCTAAGCCCTATGCAAATGTTGAAGGATTTGATAGAATAATGCCTATGTCTATGAAAATATGCTAAATGAAATAATAATTACAAATGCTAAAATGACTATAATGCCTATATTCAAAAATGACTGGTCCCGAAATTATGAGCAAAATTGTCTTTTATAGAAAACACAATTTTGAGTGGACGGATGAGATTAAATTCTAAGAAAAACTTAGAATGAGAGGTCCAGATTAAATCTGAGAATCCCTAATTAGGGTTAGGTAAAATTCATTAATCGAACGGTCAAAATAATATCTTAGATAATTGGATCGACGGTGGAGAATAAATGAGACAAATTAAATAGAAAATAAAGATTTTCGAAAATCAAGAAGATAAAGACTGCCTAATTTGTGAGATTCGAAAAATCAAGAAGAAAAGAGTTGGACTGAAGATTAGATTTGGAAAATCAAGAATCTGCCCGATTACTTGATTTTTGGAAGATTAGATACCATTTTTAATTAAATTAATTCAAAATAATGATTTTATGAGACAATAAATAATCTTTTTCAGATTATTTACCAAAATGGACTGACAGTTAAGAAAGTGATGACATCTTAAATAATTTCATTTATTTAAAATGAGAGGAATATTAATTTTGACAATTAAATAATTACATTTAATTATTTAATTTAGCAGACAAGATTAATTAATTAAATTAATTAATCAATTCATTTAATTATGACAGTTAGTGACATATTAAATAAATAAATAAAATTTATTTATTTAATAATCAAGAAGAAATATATGACCGAGGGGAATTAAATAAATTAAGAAATTTATTTAATTAAGTGAAGACTTAGACAATCAATGACGCATTTAATAAATAAATAAAATTTATTTATTTAATAATCATGAAGAATAAAAGGACATGAATTAATTAAATAATTATGAATTATTTAATCAATAGTCGAATGTGGACAAAGGACACAATTAAATGTTTTAATTATGCTAGGACAAAAGTGGTAAAAATGAAGCTTGCAAGCCTAGATCATTTTTAAGTGTCTACATTTTGCCCCTCTTTGTCATAATGTAGCATGTCGCATTGTGACAAAGAAAAAAAAGTCAAAAATATGCCCCAGTGCAAAATAAGATGAAGAATAACGAGGAGGGTTGCGGTATGCCCCCTCGAGAGGACAGACGGGTTCCAAGAACATGGGTGTGCTCTCGAAAATAATGAGAAGACTAGAATATGAAGAGACAAAGAAATGTTAGTGCAAAAGATGTGGATGGTGATATGGATGCAATGCCTATATGAGATGGGAGAGAGAAGATGACAAGACAAAAAGATACATGTTAGTTCCTAGACCAAATCCTTTAAAACATTGCCATAGGACTTTAATATTTGTTGCTCTTAATCATCATTGGGTGATAAAATGACACAAATGGACAACAAACACCATGATATGATGTAGACCAAGGTGTGCAAGGTCATCCACTTGAAAAACAGACAGTCACAAACAAGGAATGTCCTAACTCATACTAAGGGCGAAGTTGCCCCAGTCTTTTTGTCAAGACAATCCACAGACAACAGTCAAAGAAAATAAAATAGGCTAGGATACATCATCGCACCTCTAAATCCTTCATGGGACATCCTCGAGGTAGCTAGTAACATGACCACAAAGAAAAGATAGTAAAAGGATAAGACAAAATAGCCAAAATAGTCAAAATATAAGACAAGATAGACTAGAAAAATTAATAGCCATTTAATTTTGTTTGCCAATGTTTGTTTGCCAAAGATTGATTTCTTGTCGATTTGATAGTTTGGATAGTTTAAGGGTTTTTCCAATTTGACAGTGTTGATGGTTTGATGGGGCGTTTTGTCAGGAATGACACATCCTAAAAAGGAAAAGGACATTTTGATGAGGTCTAACTCCAAGGACACATCTTGAAGAGGACCAAAGAGTGATGAGACTGACATTGTTTTGAGTAATATGTTTTGGAAAGTTGATTGATGTTGACTGTATGATTGATTAGACTCTATTGTCTAATTTTGACCAATTTTGACATTGATGTTTCAAATGACTATCTTGTGTCTGAGTTTGACTACGTCTGACTTATTTGACCAATGTGACAATTGTGACAAATGTCATGATTTTATTTGGACCAACCTAAAAGGACTGACCTAATGTCTCGGGGACTCATCGACTGATGGCCTTGCCTACGTAGCAAATGCGCAGAGACAACGTAGTTTGACTATGACATGGACTGACTAACATGACTAACTTTGACTCCATTTTTAGGATTTTGACATTGATTTGGATGTTTTTGTGTTTTTTCTTCAGGACGTTTTATGATTTTTAGGTCTTTCTTCAGGACATTTTATGATTTTTTTGGTCTTTCTTCAAAACATTTTATGATGTTTTTGTCTTTTTGTCGTTTTATGATTTTTTTTATTTTGATGTTTTATGATTTTTTTGGATTTTGACATTTAAGAGGATCATGAAAAATGCATATGACTGATGCCTACACATGAGAATCCAAGGAAAAACATGATTGTGCCCCTAGTCAAGCTGAATACCAATTGATAGGTGATGACAACATTGTTTGAAGTGGGAAGGATGCATCCCGAAACAATGTAAGGATGATGACGATAATGTGATGAAAGTATGGAGGTCTACGGGTGGGCTAGGAATGCAGTCAAGTAAAATTTTGGATAATGTGCTTGTATGGATTAGACTCGTTGCATTTGGAATGAATTGGTTAGGACTAGATGGGATGATGATTATCCTTAGACCGTTTGATAAGGGAAAGCCAAGATAGGTGACTGGCATGAAGGATAGGGGTGCTTTTGGTAAAGGATGGGAGACATGAGACTAATGGAATTTTCATATGATTTTCAAGGAGTATGTCATATAAAGACAATAAGACTATGACGGTCAATGACATGATGTTTCATGAATCGTGTATGACTAAATGATAGACATGTCAAGAGTTTTCCAAAAGCATGATTTATGTGTGTCAGTTTTATGTCAAGATCGAGGTTAGTGGAAAATGTGTGAAAATGATATGAATGAAATGGTCAGATGTCAATGTCAAAAGGAAGGCCTAGGAGATGAGACGACTTGCCCCCAAGTATAAAATTCCACATAGACGATTTATTTTACACATGACGCCTATTTGCTAGGTTTTCATCATGGTACTTATCCAAGGCACCTGTTTGCCAGGTTTTCACCATTGGATGAAATTTTTATCTTTACTATTTTCTTGACTTTTTGATTTTTTTGGTGTCACCAAGACACTTGTTTGCCAGGTTTTCATGAGGGTGACTATTTTTTGATTTTTGATTTTTTGTTTTGTTTTTGATATTGTGGATAGCCTGGATGCTTTAGATTACCACTGACTGTTCTGAATCCACTGACGGTGCCTATGTAGAGACTGGTGCCATGATATGCCAATAATGACCTTGCTAAAGGAGTTGTCTTGTTAGGATCATAGCACTTGTATACAACTGATCAATGTCATTGTGATCCTTTCTGATACTAGAGTTGGCCTTGTCAAAATACACACATCGCAATAGAGTGCCATGAGAGTCCTTGTGGTAAAGAGTTGCTGCCAAGATGTGACAGATTTGTGACGTGGGATTTTTGGACTTTAGACAAGATGTAAGATTATGACGAATGATGGTAGATGTGGAAAGATTGTTTGGATGTTTGGATGAATGAATTTTTATT
This sequence comes from Sequoia sempervirens, assembly GCA_007258455.2. Lineage (NCBI taxonomy): Eukaryota > Viridiplantae > Streptophyta > Pinopsida > Cupressales > Cupressaceae > Sequoia > Sequoia sempervirens. Next base: position 305,045,448 of record VDFB02000003.1, on the reverse strand, counting down.
TTCCAAACTTGGGATGGTGGATGACAGATTTTGGAGGGATGATGTTTGGAACCAACACTTTAATATGCTTTGATTGATGACCATTTTGAAGGAGGTGGACATTTTTTATATGTGGGATTCCTCTTGTCTTGTGGATCCACATTGTGATTGACTTTGGTATTTGACTTGGTGTCTTTGTTTGATCCATCTTTCTTTGGGATCCATTTTAATTTCATTTTTCCACTTGTCCTTTTGTTTGATTCAATGGCCTTTGACATTTGATTTTGATCTTTTGACTTGTAAGACTTTTGTTTTTGTTGGTCCCAAAGGGGAGGTTGATTCATGATAGAATGATGGTTTATGGTGTGGGTGGACGGGGTGTTGGCAGCAATCTTATGACAAGGATTTCTCATGGATTCCATTTTGATGTTTGTATCTAACAAAGTTGCCCCTAGTATCGAAGAGGTACCACTGACATCGTTTGGTTTTTTGTCTGAGGAATAGCCAAGACCTTCATGTCTATAATTTTCCTGAAGATGTATTGGTTTTAGAATGCCTTGCTCATGTATGCCTAGTCCTTTGCCTTGATATTGCATGCTTTGAAAGATTCTGTTTGCGATGGGGTATTTATTTTTTTGAAAGCAAGATGCTAACCCATCATGATGTCTATGGACACTGTCACTTTTAATATTTTCATCTGCAAGAAAGCCTGCTCTAACAAAGATAGATGACCCTAGTTGGTAAAGTGTCTTAGCTTCATTGTCTTGTTGGACATATTCCTGACTGATATCTTTGGTCTGATCATGTGACATGTCAAGTTCAGATGATTCTGTTGGTGCTTCCAAGGCAATGTCAAAGCCATCATTATGCTTATTGTCATAGAGTCCAATGATTTTAGTCATAACTTGATCATATGCAAGCATGTCCCTAGTGGAAGATTCTTGTTCTAGAGGAATATTGTCTATGTGTCCCATGGAGGCAAGTGTCTCATCGTGGGAAGTGTCAATAGTCGAGGCTTTTGTAAGGTCATAAAGTTTTTGATCATGAATGGCGTAAAGGTCAAGAAGTGGATCATTTTGGACTTCTTGGTCAATGGTAGGGTCTGGGTCGAAGATGGAGTTGTCATGGATTTGGAATTCTTGGTCAATGGTCGGTGTACTTTGGATGTCATGATTGTCTTGAAGGACTTCATGGATGGACTGAAAGATAGGGTCATGGGATGAACTACCTTGTTCTTGACATGAGGGTGACATTATAAGGTCATGCTTTAGGCTTTCATTTTGACATGTATCCTCAAGTTTATTAAATGGGATTTGACTTTGGACTATGATAGAATTTTCATGACTGGATGTGGCTTGTGAGGGGGTGACTTGAAAAGGATTAATGACCAAAGGACTAGGATAGGACGTGGGAACTTGGACTGGACTAGTATATGAAGGACTAGGATAGGACATGGGTACTTGCATTGGACTAGTATGTGAAGGACAAGGGTATGACGTGGGGACTTGGACCGGATATGACATGGAGTCTTAGACCGGATATGACATGGAGTCTTGGACTGGATTAGGATGTGGCGGCATAGGATGTGACATGGAGACTTCGACTATATTAGTTGGTAATGACATAGGATATGAGATAGGGACTTGGACTGGATTGGAGTAAGGTTGACTAAAATGGGACGTGGAGACTTGGGCCAAATCAATATGGTATGATGTGGGGACGTGACATGTGTTGTTAAATAGTTGATAAGGCATGCAGACTTGGACGAGATTGATAGGTGAAGGGTCAGAATATGACATGGAGGTTTGGAATGGACTAGTGGACAGTTGGCTTCCCTTGTCAAGGTTAGGATAAGGGTGATAAGTGGATGTTTGTTGTGAATTACTGGTAGGATTTATGTCAAGCAACTGTTGATGGTGAGGGTAGATGGATGGATGTGGCAAAGTATTTATGTCAAAGCCTTGTGGTAACTTAGCCCCTTCATCCAAAAGCATGGCTAGATACCTTTGAGGGTCATGTAAGATTGATTTTTTTACAAAGGAGACTATATCAGGATTTTGCGCTACAGCTTCTAAGTCTTTGACATATATTTGTCCACTTTGGTCTCTTTGTATGAATGGTTCATAAATTTTTTGTGATGAAGATGGCATTTTCATGGAAGATTGCATGTTCATGTTGTGAAATGGGTCAGAAAAGGTCCAATGTTTGTTCGTGTCATAAGTGTTATTGTCGATGTTGGGATTGGAATATTTTCCAAAGTTTTCCATTTGTTGTTGTTGTCTTTGAATCCTAGTCTCAACAATAAAAATGGATTGCTCAAATGAGAATGATGAGAATGACAACTAAATGCAAGGATGACACTAGCCTATGTTTTTCAGATTTTTTGGATAAAGGATGACAATGCAAGACTATGTTTTTGGATTTTTGACAATAAGGCATGCAATATGACAATGTTGTCTAAAGAAAATGACTAATGCCAAAGGACAATGAAGACTAAGATGACAAGTTATGTCACTATTTTTTTGTATTTTTGGAATAAAGGGTGACAATGCAAGATGATGATGATGTTTTCCTAAGGAAATGATTAATGCAATATGACAAGATTGTCAAAGCCAATATGAGGACTAAGATGATGATGTTTGACTAAGGACTTAATGTTATAAATGCCAAGTCTAGGTTCAAAATGATGACTAAGATAAACAATATAAAGTCTAAGTTCAAAATGGGGACTAAGATTTTTTTTTGATGTTTTGTTGAAATGTCTAAGTTGTCTAAGGTTGATTGTTTGTGTCCAGATTTGTGCATGTTGTGTATATTGTTTAAGTAATTCAGCAAGCACTTGAAAAGCACAATGTTTTGAATGTAACCAATCACACATCAGATAAGTACAATCCTAGGTTAGGCCATGACAATATTCACTAGATTCCACGTGGGTTTCCCCAACCGCATATCTGTAGCATGTGAATTCAGAAGCTTGGCTAAACGGGCTCCCCCTTACAGTGCACTCTCTTCTCAGGCCAACAAAGCTTCCAACCCCCATGAAACTCCCATGGTGAGCTGATCACATCTACTACAAACTGCGAAAGTGTGGATTCCTTCACACTGACTGGTGCTGCGCTAGCAAATAGAAGGATTTTGGCTTACTACACAAAAGTTTTTAATTAGGGACCCCCGTTCGAGTGGCCATACATGGGGCAAGAGATTAATCACCATTAAGGTGGCACTCCAGCCTGAAGAGGTTAAACTCAACAGGGTTTAAGGGAGTACAACTCCGTCCATATGACACATCCGCACAAGCAACCTTAGGTTTTCTCTTAAGGTTTACATTTATATACTAGTCAGGGGTAGCTTGGCTTTACCTCCGTTGCCGGTTTGAGTCATGTTGGGGTGATAAAATCCCCAGGCAGGCCCAATTTCTAGAGTTGGTAACCATTTCTCTTACACCCAAGATCGCTCGAAAGCGCGAGGGGAGAGGATACTCCGATATACCAAGTCAAGGTAATAACAGATAAAAATGGGTCTGGTTTTTTTATCACTAGGTTTTCACCAAGTGAGAGCATACTCACCTACCATTTTGCAAACACAGTTAAGCAAAGTAGACATGAATGTTCTTTTTATGTGCACCAAAATTTAAATGTTTACTAATCTATGAAAAAAAACAAGCACAATGTTTGTTTTATTTCGTCTTCGACATTCAAATCTGCAGACAAAAGATTATTAGTTTCCTTATTAAATGATCTTTGACACACGAATAGTAACCGTCACACGCTGCAAATCTTGATTAGTAACAAAATAAAAAATAAAAATAAAAATTTATTGACAGCAGCAACTTAAAACAGCGATAAAATTTTCAAAACTTAACGAAATTTTAAGTGGTAGATATCCATGGAAAGCTGAAAATCAAACCTTCAAAACCCAGAAAGTATTTTCCACGATTTTGCATAGAAAAAATGTTATAGACAAAAAAAAAACACGGGTTTTAAAAGCTAAATTAAAAAAATAGCGATTAGTAAAATAGCCATAACTTTCTCAAATCTTAATAAAATTTTAAACCATTTAAAGTTCTGGAAAGCTGAGACAGAGATATACAAAACCCAGAAAAAGTCTTAAAATATTCTATTTTTCTTTTTTTTCTATGCTCAGAAGAAGGTGACGGGATTTTGTATGACTTCTTGGCTGTAACCTGCAAAACAGTTAAAGCAAAAAAAAAACACACAAATATTTCTATAGAATGTCGGGTTCACTAATGTATTCAATGAAAAATTAGATGTGTTAGCTTATTCAGTAACAAATATCAAAATCCAATGAAGTAACAAAGCACAAAGGAAATAAACATGAAAATAAAAGGAACAATGTTACTAAAAATATTCATATTCCATGGTTCACCTTTGTTACACTTTCTAGTTTGCAGCAAATCGGATGAGGCCCTCAGATTTCAGAACGAGCAACCTATAATAATGTCTAAGCCCTATGCAAATGTTGAAGGATTTGATAGAATAATGCCTATGTCTATGACAATATGCTAAATGAAATAATAATTACCAATGCTAAAATGACTATAATGCCTATATTCAAAAATGATTGGTCCCGAAATTATGAGCAAAATTGTCTTTTATAGAAAACACAATTTTGAGTGGACGGATGAGATTAAATTCTAAGAAAAACTTAGAATGAGAGGTCCAGATTAAATTGGAGAATCCCTAATTAGGGTTAGGGAAAATTCATTAATCAAATGGTCAAAATAATATCTCAGATAATTGGATCGACAGTGGAGAATAAATGAGACAAATTAAATAGAAAATAAAGATTTTCGAAAATCAAGAAGATAAAGACTGCCTGATTTGTGAGATTCGAAAAATAAAAAAGATAAGAGTTGGACTAAAGATCAGATTTGGAAAATCAAGAATCTGCCTGATTATTTGATTTTTGGAAGATTAGATACCATTTTGAATTAAATTAATTCAAAATAATGATTTTATGAGAATAATGATTACTTGAGCAACCTAAAGTAATGTTTAAGCCCTATGCAAATGTTGAAGGATTTGATAGAATAATACCTATGTCTATGACAATATGCTAAATAAAATAATAATTACCAATGCTAAAATGACTATAATGCCTATATTCAAAAATGACTGGTCCCAAAATTATGAGCAAAATTGTCTTTTATAGAAAACACAATTTTGAGTGGACGGACGAGATTAATTGATGACGAGAACCTAAAATGAAAGGTCCAGATTAAGTCAGAGAATCCCTAATTAGGGTTAGGAAAAATTCCTTAATCAAACGGTCAAGATAATGTCTTAGATAATTAGATTGACGGTGGAGAATAAATGAGACAAATTAAATAGAAAATAAAGATTTTCGAAAATCAAGAAGATAAAGACTGCCTAATTTGTGAGATTCAAAAAATCAAGAAGATAAGAGTTGGACTGAAGATCAGATTTGGAAAATCAAGAATCTACCTAATTACTTGATTTTTGGAAGATTAGATACCATTTTGAGTTAAATTAATTCAAAATAATGATTTTATGAGACAATAAATAATCTTTTTCAGATTATTTACCAAAATGGACTGACATTTAAGAAAGTGATGACATTTTAAATAATTTCATTTATTTAAAATGAGAGGAATATTAATTTTGACAATTAAATAATTACATTTAATTATTTAATTTAGCAGACAAGATTAATTAATTAAATTAATTAATCAATTCATTTAATTATGACAGTTAGTGACATATTAAATAAATAAATAAAATTTATTTATTTAATAATCAAGAAGAAATATATGACCAAGGGGAATTAAATAAATTAAGAAATTTATTTAATTAAGAGAAGACTTAGACAATCAATGACGTATTTAATAAATAAATAAAATTTATTTATTTAATAATCATGAAGAATAAAAGGACATGAATTAATTAAATAATTATGGAATTATTTAATCAATAGTTGAATGTGGACCAAGGACACAATTAAATGTTTTAATTATGCTAGGACGAAAGTGGTAAAAATGAAGCTTGCAGGCCTAGATCATTTTTAAGTGTCTACAATGATTATTCAAGAAGAGAATTTGTATATTTTCTGAAAAATAAATCAGAAGTATTCAGTTGGTTTAAAGAATTTAAAAATCTTGTTGAAAATCATATTAGTAGAAAAATAAAATGCTTAAGGACTGGTAATGGCGGTGAATTATGTTCCGATGAATTTGAAAGATACTATAAAGACCATGGAATCAAAAGACAAAAGACTACACCTTATACTCCATAGCATAATGGAGTTGTAGAAAGGTTCAATAGGACAGTGATGGAGAGAGCACGAAGTATGCTCAGTAGTGTTGGCTTGGAGGAGAAGTTATGGGCTGAGGCTGTATCTACTGCATGTTATCTAATTAATTGTTCTCCAAATTCTGCTCTTGTTGAGAAAACACCTTTGGAAACGTAGTCTAGTAAGAAGCCCTCTCTCAGACATATTTGAGTTTTTGGCTGTGAGGCATATGCATATGTTCCAAATGTGAAAAGATTTAAATTGGAGAACAAGGTTGTCAAGTGTATTTTTATAGGCTATAGTGCTGTCATAAAAGGATACAAGCTTTGCAATCCTGATATGGAGAAGGTTTTGTATAGCAGAAGCGTAATCTTTCGTGATCTGAAACCTTCTTCCTTGGATCTATAGTTAGAGACAAAGTCATAAAACAATAAGGATGTAGTTGAAATTCCTCCTACACCTGAGAAAGAGGAATTGGAAATTTGAAATGTACCTAAAACTGAGGAGAGCTCGAGTAGTTCTGAATGTTTGGAAGAAGAAGAACAACCTCAGCCTCAGCCACGGAGGAGGTCAACCCAAGAAAGGAAACAACCAGATAGGTATGGGTTCTCATTGATTGATTCTACTTGTGCCTATGCTTTGATTTCTAGCACTGATGTGCCTAGGACTGTAAAAGAGGCATTTAAAATGTTTGATTCAGACTCTTGGTTGGAAGCCATAGAAGAAGAGATGGCATCTTTAGAAAAGAATGATACCTAGAGTTTGGTGCCCTTTCCTAAAGGCAGAAAACCTGTGGGATGCAAATGGGTATTTAAGAAAAAGATTGGTTTGGATGGCAGTGTAGAAAAGTACAAGGCAAGACTGGTTGCAAAGGGTTATTCCCAGGTAGAGGGAATTTATTATGGGTAAATATTTTCTCCTGTAGCTAAGCTGACGTCCATTAGATTTCTTTTGTCACTTGCAGCAGCATATGACTTAGAGGTCAAATAGATGGATGTGAAGACAACATTTCTTCATGGTGATCTTGAAGAAGAAATCTATTTGTCCTAGCCTGAGCACTTTGTTGAAAAAGGTAAAGAAAAATGGGTATGCAAATTAAAAAGTCTCTGTATGGGTTAAAGCAGTCACCTAGAATGTGGTACCAAAAATTTGATACTTTTGTATTGTCTTTGGGATTTGTGAGATCAAAATCTGATCACTGTGTATATTATAAAGCTGAAAGTGATCAAGTTCTTGTTATTGATCTCTATGTTGATGATATGTTGTTCATAGGCAATAGTAAGCTAATGATTTTTTATCGTAAGTCTTAGTTGTCTGCTAAGTTTGAAATGAAGGATCTTGGTGCAACAAGGTATATTCTGGGAATGGAGATAACCAGGGACAAGAAGAATAGAAAACTATGGCTCAGTCAAAGTAAGTATATCAGGACTATTCTTGAGATATTTTTTATGAATGATTGCAAACAACTAGTGGTTCTAGTCTTGTAGGGAATGAAGCTATCTATTGAGGACTATCCAAAATCTCCTACTAAGATGGAGGACATGACCAGTGTACCCTATGCTAGTGTGGTTGGCAGTCTCATGTATGCGATGGTCTGTACAAGGCCAAACATTGCCTAAGCAGTGGGAGTACTTAGTCAATTTATGGCTAATCCAGGAAGAACACATTGGGATGCTATGAAAAAAGTTTTCAAATATTTGAAGGGCACTTCAGATTTTGCTTTGTGTTACCATGGGAATTCAGTTGAATCACAGAGGACTCTTAGCATTCGTGGATATGTAGATTCCAATTGGGTAGGGGAAATTGACAACAGGAGGTCCACCAGTGGATACATTTTCATGATGAATGGTGGTGCAGTGAGTTGGATGAGCAAGCAGCAAGTTGGGGTCACTTTGTCCACTATGGAGGCTGAATACATGGCAGCTACTCATGCTTGTAAAGAAGCAGTTTGGTTGAAATGTTTGTGTTCTAACATTGGTTTTGATGCAGGGGAAATAACTATTTTCTTTGATAGTCAAAGTGCAATTTGTCTGGCAAAGAACCCTACTTTCCATGCCAGAATGAAACATATTGATGTACAGTACCACTTTGTACGAGATATGGTGGAGGATGGAAAGGTCAGTTTGGAAAAGGTTGATACTCTGGAGAATGTTGCAGATGCATTGATGAAGCCAGTGAGCACAGACAAATTCAGGTGGTGTACCAGTTCAATGGGCCTTAGTGCCCATGATTTTCAATAAGTTTTGTTATGCTCTAGAGGTGCTTGTGTGATCTTTGTCAAGTGGGAGATTGTTGGAAAGATGTGCCTCAATCATCATAGGCTATAACCTCTACTGGAGAAAAGTTGGTATGACATCTATCATGTCTGGCCGACTAGTAGCTTTGATTCATTCTGTTTTGAACATGTCGCTATGACCTTGCAGAAGTCTTGCAGAATGCTTATTCTTTGGAGCCTTCGCTGTGACATAGTGTATTCGCTATGACCTCTTATCACACAGAGTTCTTTGGCTAACAGTCCATTCAATCATAAATCAGGGAGACTCATGATGACCACGGGCTTCAGGATAACCTATGTCGGTTTAGTGAGAAGTCTCAGCGAATAGTCAATGTCTCATCGACAGTGTAACACTTGGGTTCATTGGAGTAACATGTTTGTTTCCTTATGATGTCTCGGCGAAGTGAAAATGTCTCGCTGACAAGAATACACATGATGTCTTCATCGTAACATAAAGATCCCAGTGTGAGGTGTTAGTGAACAGTGAAGGTCACGTCGACGGGGACACATCCAAACGTTCATCGGAGTAACTCAAAGCAATTTGGAAAGGTCTTGGCGAGAGTGTTAAGTCTTGTCGACTATCCTGTGGTGCTCAGTATGACTTAAGTCTTCAGAGTAACTTTCAACCCTCAATATGATGTCTCGGTGAAAGCTGATTATCTGGCCGACGAGAACACTTAAGTCTATGTGACTTGCGGAGCTTCGGTATAGCGTCTCACCAAAAGCGATGAGTCTGGATGATAGCGATACATGTGAAGAACGTCGGTGTGAGGTCCTGGCGACATAAGGAAATCTTAGCGATAGTCTCCTGAACTCGGTGTAACACAAGAAGGCTCATTGGGATGTCTTGGTGAGAGCGATAGTCTTGCCGAAAGGAAAACTGAAGCCGATACATATTGTAAGCTCGGTGAAACCTCTTGCCAATGGAAGTGACTCTTGGCGACATCAATACGAAGGGTATGTGGCATTGGTGAGACACTGTTAGTGTCTCACCAAGATGCCAACAAAGTTTGTTTCTTCTGACTGAGCGATGACTATCTACGTGGTTGGTATTCGACGAATCAGAGGAGCCAAATTGGAACTGTTGGGAGTCTGTTCATAGTGACAGTTTTGTGAGGAAGCTTGACAGCGAGGAACAACATGAATATAGTTTGTAATATCTGTAGTGATTAGGTTGGTTTGATCAACAGTTATGTGTGAATAGTTTGAATTGTATCAGAGTGAATTCTATTATGTGTTGACTGTAACTTGAAGGTTCCTGTACAAGATTGTTCATGGTGAATGTTGCTGTAAACAAACACCATAAAGATAAGTCTAACATTTGTATGTAATCTCCATTACTGTAATACAAAGTCATTTCTCTTGGTGTGGTGGGTTTTTCTCCCGTAAGGGTTTTCCCACGTATATCTGGTGTTCATGTGTGATTGTCAAATACTCTATTTCTGTTATCTATTTCATAGTGCATCTTAATTGGACTGTAATTGTAAATTTTAAAGTGTATCTGCATTCTTCCCTGTGGTATTGATGTTAGGATAATTGTTTTCCACATCTAATTTTCCTTACAATGATACGTGTATGCCCGCTCGGGAGATAAATCAGGGAAATTTTTTAATTTTTAGGATTTTTTCATTTTTTTTTGGAATTTTTATGATTTTATGAGGATTTTCAAATTTTTAGGATTTTTGAGATGATTAATCTCCCGATAAAGAATATTGATCCTACCAATTGATTAATTGATGCCCTTTTGAAAATAAAAATAATCCCTCTTAAATACCTTCCATTTACCCCTTTTAAAAGATAAAAAGATGAAAAAGGAGCTCATTTGAATTCATTTGCAATTGAGTGATTGAGCTGATTCAACAATTTAGCAAAATGGTGATCCCATACCACACTTATCGATTTGAGTGAGTTCAATGACATAACTTCCCTACTGCGTATGGACCTCTGGTACATACCTCAAGAAACCACCTTTTGAAATTTGAATTTGTTTTTCACGCATTTTCATGTTTTGAAAATTTGTGATAGTGCATTCTAGCGCATTTAGGACCCAAAATAGCACATAGGATAAAATTTTTAGCGCATTTATTGATTTAGCACATTTATGTTTTGTTTCAGTGCATATGTTGATTGGTTTAGCACATTTAGGTTTTTAGCGCATTGATTTCATAAAGTGGCACATATGATATCTATTTTAGTGCATTTAGGGTTTTAGTGCATCGATGCTCTATTTTGGTGCATTGATGGAGTTCTATAGTACATCCATTATTCCAATGCATAGATGCATTGTTTTGGCACATTGACCCCAGAATTGATGAAATGTTGATTTTTCTCCTTGCTTTTGATGCTTGATGATCGTGTCAGCTGTTGTTTTGGTGATGTTTGATAGGATAGATGATGATTGACCTCATGATGGATGAGGGTCAATGATAAACGCTCCATGAAATTTGATCAAAATATCATTTGAGTTGATTAGATTGATTGATAAAATGTTGATTTGAGATATGTCATGATTATAGGACTTAAGAGTTCTTCAGTCTCGGGAGCTCTACCCAAAGAATTGGGATATGATTATGTGTCTGGTATAGGCAGATTTGGATGTTATTACGCGATGTGGTTTATCTTCCTTGCTTGATATGCCCAAGTATAGGATAAACAACGAACTATTGAATGCATTAGCTGATATATGGCATAGTAACCACAACATGTTCCATCTAGCTATTGGTGAGATGAAAGTTACCCCAAAGGATGTGTACCAGATATTGGGGTTTCCTGTGGTTAGAGAGTTAGTCATATATGATTGTGCAGAGTAGGGAGGTACCGAGGCACTAAGGAGGATTTTTGATGATGAAGGGATTAGTGGTTACAAGATCCCATGGTAGGATATGGTTGATTCTTATGAGCCATTACCATCTGTTCTAGCTGGATTTGTTGCATGTTTCCTATGTCTCAATCTTAGGTCGAAGGGACTATCCATTGGATGGGGTAGGATATTGGAGAGGATGATCACTCAAGGGATTCGATATGCATGGGGTTCTTGTATGCTAACTCATTTATATCATGATCTGTATCAAGTGGTGTATTTTGGAGCTACTAGTTTATCATCTAGAATGACACTACTTCAGATCTAGGCTTGGGAGCATATAGTTGTTACGCATCCTATAGTGGAGAGAGATCGTCTAGTTGACAGGCCATATGTCTTCAGGTACTTAGGTGGTATTTGTTGCAAGATGGTGTGTCCCTTAGTCTTCCTTGCAGCATAGCACTTGGGTTTGTGACATGATCTAACCACCTCTTATGGATCTCAACTAATGCTTGTATCGGGCATTAACAGGTTGACCTTTTGGTGAAATGACAAGGCCAACAATTGGTATCATAGCTAGTCATAGTTTCAAACCCCTTACTTGTGCTAGGGGGGATTATTGCAAAATGGTGTGTCCCTTGGTCTTCCTTGCAACATAATGCTTGGTTTTGTGACATTGTCTAACTACCTCCTATGGATCCCAACTGATACTTGTATCGGGCATTAATAGGTTGACCTTTTGCAATGACAAGGCAAATAGTATTGTCCAACACAAGTTGGGAAAATTGGAGTATTATCAATGAGTGCTTGATGATTTGGAGACCGTCACATGGAGACCATACTTAGATTGTGAGAAGTGGCCTGAGGATAATTTGGAGATGCCATATGTTTGCAAGTTGAGATATTTGATTGGATGGACCCAGTTTGTTATTAAGAGATTCATTCTCATGAGGGTGCTTCATCAATATGGCCAAGTGCAGGGGATGCCCTAGGGAGTTGCATTATATGCTTGGAGATAGCAAGATATTCCAGAGTGAGGACCTACCATATCTTATGATACAACTTGTGAGGAGTATTTTGGATTGCGGCCACAGGTGTGGGATTACTATTCAGAGATCGCGGTTGGTGTGATGACAGATGAGTATGCTGAGTATTTTTTCACACATGTCATACCAAGGATATCTAGTCCTAATGAGCTAGTACTGTCATTTGATGACGATGAGAGAGAACCACATCATGCATTGAGATGGAGGAGGGATGGGGGAGATGGTGGGGATGGAGGGGGTTATGGAGATGGTGGAGATGCAAGTGACAAACAAATACTAGATTTCAAAGTACCCCAAAGGAGGAGATCTATGGTTCCCTTAGGATAGCAGTAGACAAGACCATCCCAAGTTCAGATTTGTCTGCCTTCCCATGAGCAACAAGCATAGATAGATGCCTTATAGTTACAGGTGGAGGGATTATAGAGACAACTAGCACAGGCACAGGAGAATATTGCCTCTTTGATAGAAGAGAGAGATGTCACAAGACAAAGATGTGATCATGTAGAGGCCCTAGTTGAGAGACTATAGAGAGTGTCTAAGGGGACTACTATAGGGGATATGCTCAGAGAGGTTCAACATTCAACCCAAGAGATAGAGTATTATAGATCATTGTATTATCAGGTGGTTCCGATAGAGCAGCATGCCCCTAGTTATGCACAGTCTATCAGTGCTAGGTTAGGTCAGATTCAGTCACAAACTACGAATAGGGGTGTGACTGGGCCACCTATCAGAGATCCATTAGGAAGAGATCCAGGTGCTGGTCCATCTAGTGGTGTAGCAAAAAGCACAACGATGCCTACAACGTCTAGGGGGAGCAACACGTAGCTTTTGTGTTCACATTTAATGTACTGATACTTGATGTAATCACTGATTCAGTCAGGGACTTTATGATTTCATACCATTTTGTTGATATATCTCTCCATATTTTGTGATATCATTGTACACTTGACAATGATTATTTTGATATTATATGAGATGCAATAGAGACTACTGATCTATATGTTGTCTACATGCTTTTATGATGAATGCTTATAATGAACGTATTTTATTTCACTCTATATGCTATGTGATGTTTATATGAATATGCCATGGTTGTGTATGGATGCAATAATGAAATGATGATGCATGGATTATGATTCTATATTCTATATAGCCTTATGGATTATGCTTTATGATATATGAGATGGTTTTGGTCATGAAAATAAGATGTTATGCACCTTATTATTATTTTTGTATCTTCCTAATTTGAAAATGTATGGTCTAATGCATGGATGGATGACCTATGGTAAGACTTTCTAATGTATGTATGATATGAAAATGATTATACAACTACATGATTTCTTTTTTTTAATGTCAAATGTACTCAATCCTTTAATGAGACATAAAATCATTTTGAAATTTTCCAGCCTTGGAAAACCTAAAATGCACATGCAAAAACTAATATGGATGCAACCTATATTAACCATGCAAATCTAAATATGCAATGTTGCCATCTTGTTAGCCGATTTTTTGTGCTTGTTAAGATCATTGAGCTTTTGATATGTTGAAAGTTAGTACAAACACTAATGGTATAATTAAACCATGATGACTTGAGTACAACTTCCATGTATTTTTGATATTCCAAGGTAATACAAGCATGCAGGTATAATTGAACCGAGATAACCTGAGTATTGCTTGCGTAAAACAGACAAGAGTTAATCCTTTTCCTATGAAAATCTTGAATGTCATCAATGATACTTTTTAGAGCACGTCTTGTGACAAATTTACATAGTAGTAATGATCAACTCACAGACAGCAGACAAAGAAAATATCATACTCCATCATAGCTTCTCTAGTCCATGACATCCTTGAGTTTCTGTAGAGAAATGATAACAAAAATAAAGATACAACAGTTGAACATTCATGCTGAAGTGATTAAACCATGATTCAGAAGAACATCATCCAGTGAGATTTGTTTTTCCGATCTTGTTGATTTGGATGGTTGTATTTTCTAAAGATTGTGATTGATGTTCAATGTTGAGTTTCATTGTGATTGTTATGATTTTTATGTTGTCTTACTATTTCTTATTTGTTGTTTTTAACCTCAAAGTATATTTTCCCCAATGAGAAACCAACCATTTATTGTGAAAGTGTACAATGATCCCCAAGCCAGGATGAGACACGACCGCGATGCCAAATCTATCAAAAATAACATCTGTTTTCCAGGTTTTCACTACTTGTTTTTATTGCACTTTTTTTATTTTATGATTTTTTTGATTTTTTTGCTTTTTTACTTTTTTTTGGATTTTTCCCTTTTTTATTTTTTTGTATTTTTTGCTTTTATGCTCTGTTTGTATTTTTCATCTTTTTGAACCATGCACTAGATGAGTTATGACTAAAACTTCTTGAGATGAATGTTGTTGATAGGCTCTTCAAACAAGTCCCCTTCAAGTGTAGATAACTAATATGCTCCAGATCCATATACTAATATAATGACAAAAGGACCTAGCCAATTAGGTTCAATTTTTCCCTTCTTTCCCTAATCTTGTTGATTGTGAGGATTCTCTTTTAGGACCAAGTCGCCAACCTGAAATTTTCTTTTTCTTACCTTGTGATTGTATCTCATTGAAATTCTTTGTTGATAAGCTTTTAGATGATCAAAAGCATGCTGACAGTGTTCATCTATCAATTCCAACTCCTGTAGTCTAGATACTCAATAGTCTTCCTCTGAAATGATTCCTTTCAATGATACCCAGAGTGAAGGTAACTCAACCTCAATGGGTAAGATGGCTTCTGATCCATACACAAGGGCATATGGTGTGGCTCCTGTAGGGGTACGGATGCTAGTATAGTATGCCCACAAGGCGGGGTTTATTTGAACATGTCAATCACGTCCAACATCGTTGACATTTTTCTTCAAGATTTTCAAAATGGTCTTATTTGAGGCTTCTGCTCGGCCATTCCCTTGAGGGTCATAGGGTGTGGAAAATTGGTGTTGGATATGAAATTTTTCACAAATTTCTTATACATCTTGGTTTTTGAAGGGTCTACCATTGTCAATGACAATGGAGCTAGGGATGCCATATTGATAGACAATGTAGTTCAAGATGAAAGAGGCAATTTGTTTACCAGTGATCATGGTTAACTGGACAGCTTCAATCCACTTCATGAAATAATTAGTGGCCATGATTATGAATTTATGTCCATTAGAGGAATATGAATGAATCTTACCCACAAGATCAAGTGCCCATTGATAGAAAGGCCAAGTTGATGTAAATGGTTGCAATTCATGTGCTAGTTCATATATAATATTTTCATGGACTTGACACTTCTCGCACTTCTTAACAAATTGAAAAGATTATTTCTCCATGTTCGGCCAATAATATCCCAAGCATAGGAGTTTCTTAGCTAGAGTAAGACCACTTGAATGGGTACCACAAATACCTTCATGAACTTCTCATAAGGTAGTTTCAAATTTGTCACATTCAAGACATCGGAGGAGAGTACCATCAAGACCTCATCGATAACGTGTATCAACTATCAGGGTGTGTAGAGCTGCTTGGCGGATAAAGTTTCATTTTTGGTTCCAGGATAGATTAGGTGGAAGGTTATTTTCTCTCAGATAGGTATAATTCTTCCCATAGATCGAAGAATCAACATCAACTAGATGGCACACGACTTGGAATTCAGGATTGTCATATGCAGGATTAAACAATTGTTCCACCATGAATTCATAACGACTTCATTTTTCTAGTATTTGTAAAGGAGAAGCAATGGTTGCAATGGCATCTATAGATTTGTTGTCTACTCTTGGAATTTGTTCAAACTTGATCTCAACAAATTACTTCTTGAAGTCATGTACCATTCTCTTGTATGACATCAACTTGTCTTTTGTTTGATATTCAGCATTAACTTGATTGATGACTACTTGAGAATCTCCATAAACTTGTAATTTTGTGATTTTCCATTCCACTGCTACCTTGATACCAATGATTAGTGCTTCATATTTAGCCATGTTGTTTGTGCAATGGAACATCAACCTATAATATTTTGGGATAGTGTGTCCTTAAGGAGTAAAAAATAGGATTCCAACACCCAATCCATGTTGAGTGTAAGACCCATCAAAGTATAATATCCAATGTTTTGCTGTCATTGTGAGGACCTCTACATTTGGGAATTCAATGTGCATAGAATGTTCATCTTGCAATAGTGCTTCAGCTAACTGATCTGCTATTACTTGGCCCTTGATTTCTCTTCTATCCACATATTGAATGTCAAATTCACTCAATATCATCACCCACTTTTCTAATCTACCTATTAGAGTGGCTTTGCTGAGTAGATATTTTAATGGATCTATCTTGGCTATTAGTTTGACCGTATTTGTTAACATATAATGTTGAAATTGTTGAGTAGAAAACACCACTGCCAAACAAGCTTTTTCAATGAATGTATAGTTAAGTTCATAGCCACTTAGTGTTCTACTCATGTAGTAGATGGCCCTTTCTTTTCCTATAGAGTTTTTTTGTGCTATTAAAGCTCCCAAAGATACCTCAGTAGTTGCTATGTAGAGTAGAAGTGCATTTCCCTCTATTGTTGGTACCAATATAGGTGGATTAATCAAATATTGTTTCAATTAATTAAAGGAAATTTCACATATTTCATCCCATCTAAAATAAATATTCTTGTGTAACAAATGAGTAAAAGGATGGATTTTGTCTACCAGTTGCACAATGAATCTTCTGATGGATTGGAATCTTCCTTGTAGAGATCTTAGTTGTGTAATGTTCTTAGTATGTGGAATTTCCATGATTTCTTTAACTTTTGTTGGATCTACTTCAATGCCTTTAGTTGAGACTATGTATCCTAAGAGTTATGTTGATGTTACTCTGAATACACACTTCTTTGTGTTTAATCACACATTGAACTTTTCCAATCAATTAAAGATTTTATCCAAGATTTCTGGATATCCTTCCCTGGTAAATTATTTTTCTAGCAGGTCATCCACATATTCCTCCATGAATGTGTGCATCACGTCATGAAATATTGTTTTCATTGCATGCTGATAGGTGGCTCCTGCATTCTTTAATCCAAAAGGCATGAAATTCCAACAAAATTTACCCCATGGGCATGTGAAAGTTGTTTTTTCTTGATCTTCTGGTGCTATTTTGATCTGATTATAGCCTAAAAAACCATCCATGAGTGATAGCATAGCATGTCTTGCTATTAAATCCATAATTATGTCTATATTAGGCAAAGGAAAGTCATCCTTTGGACAAGCCTTGTTAAGATTGCTAAAATTTGTGCATATTATGATGTTGTTGTCAGGTTTGGAGATAGGTACAATGTTTGAAATCCATTCTATATAGTTGATTGGTTGGATGAATCATGCTTTTTAATTCTGCTTTCACTAGTAGGGTGATGTCTAGATGCATTTTTCTCAATTTATGCTTTACTAGCTTTACTCCAGATGCTATGGATGAATGACACATTATTAGATCTAGATCTATCCCTGGCATGTCAGCATAGAACCAAGCAAAATTGATTTGTCTTTCTTTGCAGAATTTGGTGAAATTTGGATTTTCTTGCTCTGTCATTGATGTCACTAGGTGTATGGTCTTTGTTGTTTCTGCAGTACCAATGTTTATAGATTGTGTAGGCTCAACCAATACTAAAGATATTTCTTGATAATTCTCAAGAAGAGTGTCAAATCTATCATCCTTCAGTTCCTCAGAGAGGTTTTCACCATTGGATATGCTCTTTCCTTTTACTTTTTCATCATTAAATACTGTCATTGCATGGTTTTCACCATTAGATTGATTTTTTGTATTTTTTATTTTACAGCTAATAGACTTGGCACTCCCTTGATTTGAAGCTTCGTTATGAAATTCATTAGTGGAGCTTATTTTTGTATTTTTAGAATAAAGGAAATTGACAATGGAATCATCATCTGAAAAGATAGGGATATCAAGAGGCTCGGTTTGTTCCCAGTCAATTAGTTTGGGATGTATCAAAGGTAAGGAATCATCAAATTGGTCAAGATCAAAGGTGGTGAGGGCCATGATGGAAACGTTTTTGAGGTGTTTGATATAAATGTTAAGGTCTATAATGTTACTCTCCTCTGAATGATCTATCTCGCTCGATGTCTTATCGTCCTCACTAGAGTCATTGATATGTAGTGATCCAAATTCAAATGGTCTACACCCTAAACTTTGTACCTCCATATTCTTTAGATAGTGAATCCCATTCATATTCATTTGAGTTTGTTTTAGAACTAGCTTGCAATTGGAGGATTCACTCACAAATCTGTTGAGTGGCTTCTTCTTTCGTGGTGCAAGTGCACCTACACCACACTATCATTGTTGATTATTTGAATAAGTAAAGTGTTAATGTTTTGAGGTTTTTTCTTCAATAAGATCTAATAAGATCAGTAGTCATGTATTAGTGAGGTCTTAGTGAAGTTAGAAGTGAAAAAGTGCAAACATTTCATTATGAGTCATATTATTGTGTAATTGTTTGTAATCTGGCCTCCAAGGGTCATTAAGCTTTCAAAAGTCAATGAGATTGGTAGTTAAAGGAATTGGGAGTTGGATTTCAATGCATATAAATGTACTTAAGGCCTTCAAGGGCTTGAGACAAGGACTATTGAAGAATTTTTCTTTGAATCAATAAAGTTTCAACTGCTTAGTTTCAAATTTCACTATTTTTCTTATGTTTTTTTGCCTGTGCACAGGCCATTCAAGCATCTTTTGTACCAAAAATTTATGTATAATTTTTGATACAAGTATTAACTTTATTCTTACTTCTTAAAAAAGGGTTTCTTCATTTATTTTGTGCCTTGAATCTCATATTTTCCCTTAATGGGTTCCTGAACAAGGATATAGGGGTTTTGTGGTTTTAATGGTTTGAATCTCATCCCACCTATTGTGTGCCAATGTGACTTATTGGGATGAGTTGACAGGGCTTAGGAAATGATTCTTCAAGAGTGCAAGGCATGGAGAACTAATTTTTGAAAGAGAGTGAGGAGTTAAAGGTCTGAAAATGGTGGTTTTTCACTTGAAAATAGAGCTTTTAACCTAGGGTTTGCAAAAATTTCTAAGATACCAAAAGTTTCTTTATTTTTTAAGCATATTGGGGCCTAAAAAAAGGTTTCTAAGTTGGTTGCAGAGTTTGAAAGGCTATGGAAGTGCTACATCTAATAAACCCTCACAAATTACACTAAAAACAAGGGTTTTCTAATTTCATGGTTATAGGTCTGTACAAATGGAATTCAATTATAGAATCTTTGTTTTTTTGGAAATTTATTTGCTTCCCCAAGTTTTTAGGGGTCTTTGTGGTGTTTGAAGGTAGGTTGCTTTGTAATTTTGGGCTAATTGAGTAGCCTTTTCAAGGGTGAGTGCATAGGAATTCAACGATGGTCCAAAGGAGTATATTTTGTTTCTCATATACGTTGTGTAACTTGGAAATGGGTGTTTGAATCAGTCATGTTTTGGTCTGGTTATTTGGAAGATTGTGGAGTAATTGGACAAAAACTAGTTTCTCACTATTCCAAGGGTTTAAGGGGGTTAAAGAGGGAAATTTGTTTTAGTTGCTTGTCAAGCTTTAAGGGAGATTTGGATTGTCTAAAGAGGTTAGAATAATCTTGTTATATGCCTCAAATAGGCAGGTTGTCAAGAGTTTGTGATTGTGCCCTTGTGTCTGCATCATAATGGTATCAGAGCAAGGAGTAGATTTTGGTTTGCATTTTGCAGGTTGAAGAAGAGGCAAGGTTGAAAAGATGCCTCCAAACAAGAATGATATAGCTAAAGAGATGAAGGAGATGAACGAAAGGAATGCAAGATAACTTAGAGAGTTGGAAGAGAGGATCATAGCCTTGGAGACAATCAAAAGAAGAGAAGTGGAAGGGAGTGAGTGGTGCAGGAGCACCTAGGCTAACCTCCATAGTTAGGACATTTTGGCTTATATATGACATTAGCCAAGTCAGATTTATTGTGTATTTGTATTGGACCTTAGAATTTCATTGTTTTGGTTAGGTGAATTAGTCATTAGGACTAAGATTCAACAAAGTTTAGTCATCATTGATAGTTTAGCTTTAATTAGCCTTAGTAGCCTATGTTGGGATTTGAGTCTTAAATGTGTTCTAAACACATGAATGCTGTTAGAAAGATGCCATGAGGTAGTTAAGGGAGTTGGATGCTTGAAATATAGGAGATAGAGGTCCTAGGAGTTAGGAAGATGGCATAATGGTTTAATTTCCAAAATTTGTTACAAAGTTGTCATGACAACATTTGCCATTATGGCAAATGTTGCATGCAACTCGGTTATCTTGGATCCCCTTAAAGATAGGAGTGTGGTATAAACCAACACACCCTAAAAAAATGGTGAATGGAATCTATGTAAGGAGAAGGCTCGAATTCAAAAGTTAGTTTTTTGTAATCAAGCTTTTGGTTTTTTGGAATAGAAGAAGGAAGTCTGCAATTATTGTGTTTTCTGAATGTTTTGAAGTAACAGTGATATCAAGTGGATTGAATGTATTAAGTTGACATTGTATTTGTGTTCATAGGATAGTTTTAAGTCTTTTCCATCTTGCAATCAAGTTAATTTGAGTAATTTAGTGTTTTGAATTCATAGATTAGGGTCTTGTAGTTTTTCTGGTCCTGTCCTAACCAGTTTGTCTTTTCATGGCTCCCCCATGAAATCTAGCCACGGGAACTTCCTGATATTAGATGGATTTGTTAGGGGAGCCAATTGTCTATACATATGTAGTGGTAGGAGTCATGAATATTTGAGCACGTATTTTTAAAATCAAACCCTAGGTGAGCTTAGAGAGCCCGGTTAGAGGTTTGACAGTGAAGAATAGGAAAATATAAGCAGAGGATTAAGGTACAGTATGGAACAAGTATAGTTCCAGGTAGGGTACAGTCACACCATAACATTCTAAGAGGATTGAGGGCTTGTCAATCCATTTGTTGAGGTAAGGAACAAGAAATCAGTAGGATCCTAGTAATTAGGCCTTCTAGCCCTATTTGACCTAGATAATAGGAAACCAGAGTACAGAGGAGTTAGGGGTCTGAAACCTTGTGAATCTTTTAGAAGACCAAAAAGGGTATCCGAATGTGGAATTTTTGTTTTCAGTTCTTTGGAAATTTTGGGCAAGAATGATAAAAAGGTCACTGTCAAGGGCTACAAGGGATTAGGCCTCCTCAAGACAAATTCTTAGAAACGGTAATAAAGAAGATTGAAGACCATCCAAGATGGATCCAGTTGGACGTACTTGGTATGTTCCCAACATGTTTGGCACCACTACAAACAGTTCAAGGTTTTGTGTGATGTTGGCACTTAGAGTCTTCTAAGTGGAGGAGATAGTTTACTAGTTCAAAGTGGTGTTAGTATTTCAAGGTGAAGCACAAGGTGTGAAACTCTTGGAGAGGAGTTGGAATAGGACTTAGTTAATGATCTAAGCCTAAAAAGAACCTAGAAGCTATCAGGTTCCTGTATGAAGATAGGGAAAAGTCTTCCTAGCTAGTTGTGCAAGCAAACCAAGGAACACTTACACTAGTGAGTCAAATGAGGAGGAAGAAGATGAATTTGAAGACATGGAAGAAGAACTTAATCCAGAAGATCAAAGGATTGAAAAGTTGCTGAAGGAAGTGAAATATGACAAGCCTAAGGTAAAATTTGATGTTGATAAATATGGTGGTAGCTTAAATGATGAAGTACTACTTGACTGGATTGTTGCATTAAATAATAATTTTGAATGTGATGAAGTTCCTGAGGAGCAGAGAATAAGGATTGCAAAGACTAAGTTGCAGGACTTTGGTATGGTGGGATTACTTTCAATCTGAGAGGAGGAAGCAAGTAAATTCCAAGGTCACATCATGGGACAAGATGATATTAAACTCAGAGGTAAATTCTTACCCAAGGATCATCAAGTTCAATTATTTAAGAGATTGAAAAACTTAAGACAAAGGGAAATGGATATTAAGTCTTATACTGAGGAGTTTTATAAATTGAGTTTATGATCTGGTCATCATAAAAATGAAGATGAAAATATTGCTAGCTATATTGGTGGTTTAAGGCTTAATATATAGGATGAATTGGTTTTGGGTAACCCTAGGAGTGTAGAGGATTGTTATCAAATGGCTATCAGGGTGGAGGAGAAAATGAAGAGAATGCAAGACAAAGAAATTAGGAGCGGAGGTAGTTTATCAAGAGGAAGAGGATTCATGTCTAGTTCAAAGCCAAGCAATCATAATCAAGAATATGCCATGAAAGGTCAAGAGAAATCTGATTCCAGATGTGGATGGAGAGGCACAAGAGGTAGATTTGGAGGAGGTAGGAATCCTAACAATTCTTTTTAGGGAGATGCTACACTTCTAACCAGGCTAGACATCCATCCTTCAAGTGTCCTGAAAGGAAAGAATCAAGCTCTCATGGTGGAGAAAGGAGGAATCAACTAGTGCATGAAGATGAAGAAAGTGTGACTTCACCTATTATTAATCTCACATCAGAAGTTGGAGAGAACCTGATGATTAGAAGAATATTGCTCAAGGTGTCAATTCATGAAGAAACCCTACAAAGGAAAGCACTCTTCATAATCAATTGCAAGGTACAAGGTAAAGTATGTAAGATAGTAGTGGATTTAGGTTCAACTAAAAACATGGTTTCTTGTGAAATGGTGAATAAACTAAATTTGAAAAGAATCCCTCGTGATTTTCCCTACAAGGTCTCTTGGTTAAGCAATGGTCAATCATTATTAGTGATGATCAAGCTATGATAGATTTTCAAATAGGTGAGTATAAGGACAATGTTCTTTGTGATATTTTTCCAATGGACTGTTGTCACATACTCCTTGGAAGACCATGGTTGTATGATAGGAGTGCCATCTATGATGGGAAGGAAAACAAATACACAATCATGAAGGATAGACAAATGTTTTTTTTGACTCCTTGGATAGGTGATGAGAAGGGTAAGGCACAATTCATCATGTGTGGGATGAAAGAGCCTATAGAGGTTGTGAAAGAAAGCAACATGGTAGATCCTAGTGTTGTTTTGAAGACTAACAATGCAGGAACAACAAGTCACAAGGTAAACGCAGGGGTAAAGAAGGTATTGGAAAAGAAAATGAAGGACAGTGTGAGCGTAGGCAGTATTGAATGCCTTGTGGTTGAGAGTAGGGGTAAGAAACAAACAAATTTTGTAGGCACAGTGAATAAACAACCTGATTTGATAGTGATGAAGCAATGTAAGGGGATAGTGAATGCAAGTCAAGAGGGGCAAAGGAGTAAAGGCAGATACAAACCTGCATGTGAAAAGTAAGTAAAGATAGACCAAAGGACTCCTAACACAAGTCTGGTTGCAGGTATTAAACATGGTGAACACTCAAGGGATGGACAAAGAAGACTGATGACTGGTCTGAGAACAGGGGCAAGGACAAATGCTTATATGCATGCATTGTAAAGTAATGGAGTTTTAGGACAGTTTGTAGGTCCTATGTGAATGAACCAGTGGAGTGGATTGATGAACCAATGGAACCTTCATGAAGCATGGAGACAGTGGATTCAAGGCCAACTCATGAGGCATGAGTTTTTTTCAAGGAGGGTGTATGGTGCAGGAGCACCTACACCACAATATCATTGTTGATTATTTGAATAAGTAAAGTGTTAATGTTTCGAGGTTTTTTCTTCAATAAGATATAATAAGATCAGTAGTTGTGTATTAGTGAGGTTTTAGTGAAGTTAGAGGTAAAAAAACTACAAACATTTCATTATGAGTCATATTATTGTGTAATTGTTTGTAATTTGGCCTCCAATGGTCATTAAGGTTTCAAAATTCAGTTAGATTGGTGGTTAAAGGCATTGGGAGTTGGATTTCAATGCATAGAAATATACTTAAGGCCTTCAAGGGCTTGAGACAAGGACTATTGAAGAAGTTTTCTTTGAATCAATAAAGTTCCAATTGCTTAGTTTCAGATTTCACTATTTTTCTTATGTTTTTATGCCTGTGCACATGTTATTCAAGCATCTTTTGTACCAAAAAATTATGTATAATTGTTGATACAAGTCTTAACTTTATTCTGACTTCTTAATAAAGGGTTTCTTCATTTATTTTGTGCCTTGAATCTCAGATTTTCCCTTAATAGGTTCCTGAATAGGGGTATAGGGGTTTTGTGGTTTTAATGGTTTGAATCTCATCCCACCTACTATGTGCCAATGTGACTTAGTGGGATGAGTTGGTAGGGATTAGGAAATGATTCTTCAAGATTGAAAGTCATGGAGAACTGAGTTTTGAAAGAGAGTGAGGAGTTAAAGGTCTGAAAATGGTGGTTTTTCACTTGAAAATAGAGCTTTTACCCTAGGGTTTGAAAAAATCTCTGAGATACCAGAAATTTCTTTATTTTTCAAGAATATTGGGGCATAAAAAAAGGTTTCTAAGTTGGTTGTAAAGTCTGAAAGGCCATGGAAGTGCTACATCCAATAAACCCTCAAGAATTACACTAAAAACAATGGTTTTTTGATTTGATGATTATAGTTCTGTACAAATGGAATCCAATTACAGAATCTGTGTTTTCTTGGAAATTTATTTGCTGCCCCAAGGTTTCAAGGGTCTATGTGGTGTTTGAAGGTAGCTTACTTTGTAATTTTGGGCTAATTAAGTAGCCTTTTCAAGGGTGAGTGCATAGGAATTCAACGATGGTCCAAAGGAGTCTATGTTGTTTCTCATATAGGTTGTGTAACTTGGAAATGGGTGTATGAATTAGTCATGTGTTGGTCTGGTGATTTGGAAGATTGTGGAGTAATTGGACAAAACTAGTTACTCACTATTCCAAGGGTTTAAGGGGGTTAAAGAGGGAAATTTGTTTTCAATTGCTTGTCAAGATTTAAGGGAGATATGGATTGTCTAAAGAGGTTAGAATAATCTTGTTAGATGCCTCAACTAGGTAGATTGTCAAGATTTTGTGATT
Source organism: Sequoia sempervirens (assembly GCA_007258455.2). NCBI lineage: Eukaryota > Viridiplantae > Streptophyta > Pinopsida > Cupressales > Cupressaceae > Sequoia > Sequoia sempervirens. The sequence continues at coordinate 305,020,138 of VDFB02000003.1, read as the reverse complement.
TTTCCCTTGTGTCTACATCATTTTGTCTAAATAGGTAGATTGTCAAGATGCCAGTATATTGGAAGTTGCTACTTGGGATTTTGCTTCATCTTTGTAAATCCAATTTAGAATGTCTTTGTCTTCAGATTCATCAACTAGAGTACCTACTTCTAGATCATGACGAGTTGTGAAGATTCTTGTCTAGATGTTGATGGTTGTCCATATGATTTTGGAGAAGGTAGTAGTTGTAAGAGACATAAGTACTACTTAAAATAATACTCACCCATGCCTTTATCTTTCAACTAAATCTTTTTCTCAAACTATTTTGACAAGGAATTGAGTTGGCTTTCATTACTTGAGGAAATAGAATCACCAATGCCTTTATCTTTCAACTAAAATTTCTTCTCAAACTGTTTTGACAAAGAATTGAGTTGGCCTTCATTACTTGAGGAAATAGAAGTGAGAGCTTCTCTATTATGTGGTACAAAAACATCTTGGACTATCTTGAGAGTGTTGTAGTATTGGGGACTATTAGAATCTACTGAAATTGTGGTCTCTTGTCCATTGTAAGGGAATTTTAAGCATTGATGGTATATTGATTCTACTGCTTGCATTTCATGGATCCAAGGTTGACCCAAGAGTATGTTGTATGTTAAATCCTTGTCTAAAACTTGGCATATTATATCCTTTTGAACTAGTCCCACTTGAATTGGCAATACTATTAGTCCTTGAGAGGATCTTTCTTCATCATCATAAGCTTTTATGGTGATCTTTCTTCTAGAATCTATTGCATTTTCTAAAAATTCTAATGCACAAATAAGCTTTAAGGTGCAGATATTTAGACTAGCTCCTCCATCTATTAAAATTTGTTTGACCTGATGTTTATGGATTAAAACCTCAATATGGAGTGGAGCATTATGTGGATGAGTGCAGGATGCATCATCGTCTTCTGAGAATGATAAATAATAGGATGCAGTCAAATGTCCCACCATGGAGCCTGGGTAAAAGCACAAAACTGTGTCACACTTTTGGCCAAATAAATAGTTTCGAGCGAAAAAAATTTGGCTGGAACGGTTTCGCCCGACTAGGTTTCGACCGAAACCATGTGGCGTATTACGTGGCACATAGGTTTCGGTCGAATAAGTTTCGCCCGAATCCAAAAAAATCAAAATTTTCCTCTTCCCGCTTTAAAAATGCCTTCAAAATTGGATTTTTTAATGTGCGGGGTTTCTATAGAAAGGGTTTCGGTAGAAACTGTTTCTACCGAAACTGTCTATGTGGCATCCTAGTTGGCAGCCAACTTAGCTTTTTTCAGAAATTTCTGAAACTTTCAACTTTAGCTAAGTATTTCTTTATTCAGAATGATTTTTTTGCAAAAAAAAAAAATACACTTTTGTAGAGCTCGGAGTGGAGAATCCAAATATATAATTTTTTTAATATTTTTATTAGTTTTAATATATTTTATTTTTAAAATAATGCAAGTAGGTTTTCAAAATGAAAAAGGAAGTTGATTACAAATTAAAAAAAAGATAGTAAAATTTATTAAAAAAAATTAAATCTTATATGGGGCACAAGAGGAGAGAGTCTTCTTCAAAAGGGTATAATTGTTTTTTTGAAAATGATTTAAAATTTTGAAAATAGTTGACGGCCCGTGAAAACTGTCAAATTTTGACATGTTTGAATTTAAAAATTTATTACAAGAAAAATATACATCAAAATTTTATTTTTCTTTTTCCATGCACAAGATATTGAAGTTACCTATTTGGAGAAAAAAAAATTAGGGAAAAATGAAGATTTTTTCAATTTTTTTCTTGACGGCCCGTGAAGTCACTCTTTTCTGAAATTTTCAGCATTCCAAAAATTGTCCTTAAATTGATAAAAACATAATGAAAATAATTTTTTTTAAAATTTTAAAAATTACAACAATAAACTTAATCAAAAGTTCTACATTTCATTAGTTTACACCATTTTGAAATTCAAAACATAAAGACCACTTTTATGTGGTCAAAGTTCAGAATTTTTTTTGCTGTTGGCCGATTCCATTATAAAGTGTGACACAGGTTTGTGCTTTTACCCGGCTTCTAATTGACAAACTTCCAAATTAGTTGGTACTGTGGTCTCCACCAAAGCTTTTTCCAAAATTTCCTTATGGGCTGGTGAAATTTTAAGAAGTTCTAGTATGGATATTTGTGCTAGAATCTTTTGCAATTGATCCACTATATTATATCAATTCAAATGAGCAGTAGGTGTTTTAGATATACTTCCTTTCAATACAAACTTGGACCATGCTCTTGTGGTCACATTTACTGGTAGGTTGTCTTGTTTATCATTGATTTTGATGACATTGATTTTATTATCAACTACAAAAATGTGAAGAATGGTATTATCATAGATATAATTCACATTCTTCCCTATGGTATTTGTCAAAGAGGATTCTCCTTTTTCATAGTTGGGTAGAGGGTTTTTAAATGCTCCATGATCATCATTTGTTTTATGTCCCTCTATCAATATTTCATGTCTATCTATCAAGTCTTGCACCAAGTGTTTTAATTGCATACACTCATTTGTTTTATGACCTTTGTTTCTATGAAAATCATAGTAATATGCATTGTTCCACCATGATGGTTTAACTCTTGGTTCAAAATCTCATACATCTAGTAATGTTATGATTTTGTGTGCAAGAATCTCTTTCAATGTTGATTCAAGTGGCTACCCCAAAGGTGTAAATTTTCTTTGATGTGGTAGTGGAGCTGCTTTAGATTCACTACTGTTTTGATTGCTTTTAGGTGGCGTACCTGATAAATTAAAGACTGATTTTACATTATGTGTGTTAGCTACACCATCATTACCAACATTTTTGTTTCTTGTCCAAAATTTTGATTTTTCATTGTTGTTATGATGGTTAGAAGAGTCAGCAAGGTTTGTTCCTTCATTATAGATTTTTAGTACTCCTCTTTTAACCAAGGCTTCCTCAATCTTAAGTCTATTTTCAATCATCTTTTCAAAGTTGGGTGGACACTGCAGTTGGTTTTTATAACTCATCTCATTGTTGAGATTATCAATGAAGATATCCATCTTTTCTTTCTCAGGTATAGGATGGGCATATCTAGCAAATAATTGTCTCCATCTTTGTAAGAAAATAAGAAATGGCTCACCATTTTTCTATTTTGCATTACAAAGATCTTTCATGGTTATTTTATGTTGAATGTTGTATGAATATTACGTGATAAATTTTTTTACCAACTCCTCAAATGATCTAATACCTGGTGGGAGTTTTGAAAACCATTCCATGCATTGACCACCCAAACTTCTTGGAAATAATCTCATTAGATAGGTTTCTTCATGTGCAAATTCCAAACTCATGGTGCAAAATTCTCTTACATGATCTTGAGGATCAATTTTGCCATTGTATTTGTCAAATTTTGGAAGTTTACAATTTGGTGGAAAAGGTATCATGTTCATACTTTTGTCAAAGGGATAAGGATAGATGTCTTGCAACACATCTCTTTGTTGTTCCCCTTTGCATTTCTAGGATTTGTTGTTGAAGATTTTGCATTTGATGAGTTAAAGAATTCAATGGATCTATGAATCGTGAGTCAACTTCTATTTTCTTGGGAGTTCCCTTTAGTTGGTTGACATCAAAATAATTGGGTAATTTAACACCTTATTTTTCCAGCATCAAAAATTATTTCTCTCCATCCTTTTCTAGAATTTTTTCCATGAATTTGTGAAATTTAGGGTCCTGTTGAGCTTGTTAAATGTCCTCATCAGTTATCTCATCTATTTCAGGTTGATGAAATCTATGAAAAGGATTTTCTTCTCCTTCTTCCATGATGGTTTGGGTTTCTATTTCTTTTTCTCTGAGTTTTTGTTTCAAAGGTCTTGTTAAAATAGGAATGCAAGTGATAGAGTTTTGCTACACTTTGATCTTTGTTTCGGGAGTGCCAATGAAATACCTAAGTCGAATAGGATTATGGATCCTATTGATGAGACTAGGCTAAATCTAATGTACAACATTCATTTCGTGATAAAGGATGATAGATCCTGATAGTGAAACTCAACTAACAATTAGAGATGTGATTGGTGATTGGGCACTTTAAGTTGTTTGATCAAAGTTTAGTTGAAGGGATTGTACTTGCAAATGCTAGTTTCTTTAATTTTAAGCCAATGGTTGAATGAGGAATGATCTCTACTATAAAAGGGTCCCTAAATATGATTCTAGTTGTTAGACAAAAGTTCAATCTAGCTCTATGTTTGAGTATTGGGTGCATGCGCTAAAACATGGTATATATGTGCTGAAAGATGGGGTATATGTGCCAGAACATAACCTATATGTGCTAGACTCTCATTTAAAATGCACCAGGATAGATAAAAGGTGAGATATTAAACATATCATAAGGAGTGGGACTTGAGGTTTTTTTAAGACTATTAATCATGCAAAACAGTGGAGATTCTTGAGTTACATGTTCAGTTCCAACACTAGTTTGATGCTTGATCATTATGAACAATTATCTTGGGTGGATTGATAAAAACGAGGTGGTTTTCGCATGCTTGAACCAACTTTTGAGGGATTTTCAGTACAGTTTGAGTACTCTATAGTTCAGTTATGAGTTGACCTTGAGTTTGGATCATCATACACTCATTTTTCACATGAGTTTGGTCTATTTTTATCAGGATTTTATCTTATGCTCGAATTTCACATTGGGGATGTTGTTTTCACCTCAGTTCTCAGTTAGTTATGTTACTAGCTACTTTGTGCATGCCTTTTGTATATATTGGAAAAATTTAATCTTTTTCCTCTAGTTATTGTTTTTCAGCCTTTGCATACTGCAAAGAGAAATATCATGTAACTCAGCTTTCAGAATTTAATACAGCAGCAGTTTTTACAGGTTAATTTGTTTGTGATTAGCAGAAGATTCCTTTAGTTTCTAGTATTTTCAAAGTTTTTCCTTCAAGATTTCAGGCATCATTATTGTGTGGGATTTTGATCGAAGGATTATTATGTTTTAAATTTTGTAACCTCCAATTTTTCTATCTCCATAAATATTTGTATGCAATTTAGTTTAAGTTCACTGGTTATACACTATGCATGTAATTGATTAATCAGTTTAGTCATGAAAACCATGTTTTCCCTCAAAATTGTATTGAATCAAAGTCTCTATTTAAAAAATTCAAGTGATTACACTATCAAATCAGGTTGTACAGATTAAAGTACTGAGTAATCATTTTGTGATTCAATTTTCAGTTTAGATTTCCAATTAGGTGCATCACCGAAGTTTTAATTTTAGTTCATTCATTCGGTTCAATCCTATTTACCCTTTTCTCAAAAAAAATCATTCAAGTACTAAATTGATCATCATATAGGAACTAGCCTAGAATCTGGAGGTCTATCTTCGCCATAGGAATACCCACAGCCTAAAGATAGTTCCCATGTTTCAAAAAATTGCTGAATTTAATCATTCAAGCATTCAAGTGCAATCTGTTTGACAACAGTTTTTGGCATGCTTGGTGGGACTCTAAATCACTTCTCAGAGTAATAATTTTATAGTTCAAGCTGTTGTTCTGGTATATACAATAATATTTCAGCCTTTTAGAGGATAATTTTCATATACCTGGAAACTCCTTTCTCATTTTCCAGTAGATTAAGTGCAAATAGCTTATGAGAAATATTCAGAAAAGAAGATCTTCTTTGTTTAAATATTTGTAGCTATCTTCACCAAAAATAAGAAGAAGGATAGCCAAGTGAACACCTGGTAGGCCTTCAAGAAATCAATCAGTTTCTCCAGTTCTCATAGCAGAACCATTAGTATGCACATCAAGAAGGAGAGGTAGATCGTTAGCAAGTTAGCCAGGTTCACATTCAGCCTCACCAAGTTAGAGAGCATCAGTTTCACCTATACCAATTTTACAAGTTGTGAATCTTAGAATACCAACAGCTCTGATGGCCAAAGCACATGCTTTTTTTCCATTCAATGGGGGCATCCCATTGAATTTGGTTTAGCAAGAAGATATACTAGTTGTAGCACTCAAAATTCTTCCTTTTTTTACAATGAAGATCAAACTACGCCAATAGAACATATCAGAGACATAGCTTCACTATGTGGAGTTCATCATGTGACTCAAGAGAATGTGGCATTAAGGCTATTAGGAATGTCATTCAAGGGAAAATCCCTTCAGTGGTTTCGTGGCTTACCGGTCAATACTGTTGTGATATGGAATGATTTAGGTGACAAGTTGAGCAAACAATTTTTTGACAAGTCCGATCATCTATCTCTAGTCGAGCAGATGATGACTATAAAGAGAGCACCACAAGAACAAATGATGGACTTTAATTTCAGGTTTCAAAGGACCTAGAATAGAGTTCTAGTAATGGTAAGGCCAACTCCTAATCACACTTTTTTGTATTACCTTAGATCTTTGAATAGTGATATTTCCTTAATGATACAGTCAATGGGTGGATTAACATTACCAGTAGCATATGACATCACTATTAGAGCTGAGAATAGCCTTATATAGGCTGGTAAAATTGCACCAAGACCTCCTATGCCAATATTTCTAGATATTCATCCCATGATGCCCATTAATTTATCACCTATTTCCTCACTTCCAGCAAACTAGCTTTAGGATATCAGCCAGTTGTTCAAAATGGTGCTTTTCCAGCATAATCAGATTTTCAAGAACTTAAGGGTAATAAGCAAGAGATGGAAAAAAAATTCCAGATAGTCAACAATGATTTGGTGAGTCTTAAGAGGCAACAAAACTAGAATTTTAGGCCTTACCAAGCACCTTTTTAGCCCAAAAGACCACCTTAATAGGAAGAAAATCAAGGACAATGAAGGAATTTCAATCCTAGGACATTGTATAATTAGAATTAGAATGTTGCCATCTCTTCTAAAGAGCTCATACCTATTACGAACAATTTGGCATAGGATTATGTATGGTGTTATCCATACAATCAGCCTCAAAATCAAGCCACATGCATGAACAGAATAATTAATCAGGCCCTGATGGTACAGAGTAATTATGTTGTAGAATATATAGCCAAAGAAAATAGTGATCAACAGAGTGATCAAACACAACAAAGTGACATGGATATGGCCATGATGAACTGGCAAGGAAATGAATTTTTTGGAGTTAATCATGCACAAGGTCAAAATCAATCAGCCACTTCTATTGCAACAAATACAAGATCCAAGAAAAGAGCAATTGACCTAAAACAACAAGCTATTTTTGACAAACTGCATCCAAAAAGTGACCAATAGTAGGTTGATAAAGGTAAACAACAAGTTGTTCAATAGAAAAATCAAGTTCCAGTAGCTAATAAAGAGCAATCTCAACCCTCTTTTTCACAAAATGTCCAGATTTTACCAAGAAAGCAACTTGAGATTGCTAAAGAGAAAAAAACCAAGTTGAACATGTCAAGGAACAACCAAGAGCTCAACCATTTCAAGTGCAGAAGGAGGCTATTTTTCAAAAAGAGCAGCATAAGGTTAGCTCTCCAACTTTCAATATTGTAGATCATATGAAAATGTCAGTTGTTAGCATCACCATGCTAGATGCATTACAACTTCCTGGGTAGAAAGAAAGTCTACAGGAAGCTCTGGCTAAGATATCAATTTCTAATGAAACAACTTAAGAACAACCAAGAGTTCTTGAAAATAGTTCAGATCATAAGAAGGATCAGCCAACTCAAGAGTTATAACCACCACCTTTTTATGTTAGCTTGGTAATTGGTGATAACATAGTGCATAATTGCATGATAGATAGTGGAGCAAGCAGCTCAATTATGCTTAAACATCTGGTAGATAAGTTAGGACTTGAGTATGAACCATTATCAAAAGGGGTAGTTCAATTGGATGGCACATCCATTAAGTCTGTAGGTGTTATTAAAAAAATTCCTCTTACATTGCATTCCTATCCGAATTTTCAAATTCCACAGGACATATATATTATTGATCTTCCACCTTATTTTGCCATTTGCCTATCTAGAGATTTCACTACAAAATTATTTGTCATCAAACTGGTCACACATGTTTTTCAGAACCAGATATGGTACTAGAGTCACAATCAAGTCAGAACCTCTGGCTAAAGACCATATCGAGCCCTATGTGCCAAATCCCATAAATGCAAACCTAGCTTTCCATGATTAGGAGGATCAATCCATGACTGATTTGAATAGGATCTAGACTAAATTACAGAATTTGAATGCTTAATTTTTTTACAATGATTATTCCAAGTTAATTAGAACAAAATTAACTCATGGAAATAATTACAATAATTAAAATGACAAGGTGATAACAACAGAATGAAAGAAAGTGAGAGAAAGAAAGAGAGATGCAAACAGAGTTTGATTACAGAGTTCACCACAAACGTGACTACATCTCCGGGTCGGCTCCAATAGAGTACGACCGATCTGATTAATCTCCAAAATCAAGTACAATGCACCAAGACCATTTCCTTCAAGCACTTCGGCAGCATAACAATACTCCGTTGTATGAAAAACGGCTTGAGAAATCTCCTTAGAACTCTTCTTTCAAAACACCTGTCACCTGTTTCTCTAATTTGCAAAATCTGAGTTTTACACTTCTCAAAATTCCTTAACCTCACTCTCACCCATTCACCCCTTTTAAATACAAAAATTTCACCCAATTTGGTGAAAACCATAAGATTTACATAATCCCCCAAAATCCCCTAATTACATATAGCAATCAGGATAATCTCCTTTATTTTACATATAATCTTCAACAATATCCTCCATTATTAACATATTAGGATTATATTAATCCTTTTCAAGTATTTTTAACCCTTCAATTTTTCTTATTTTCGGGCTTTGTTGTTTTGGAGGTTTTGATTTAATCTTTAAAAAGATTATTGTTTGTCTTTATTTTTAAATTAGGGGAGTATTTTGTTTAATTTTTGGGCATTCGATTTGAGTTAGTCAACAAAAGCAACCGATGCTATATGTCTATTAAATCCATCGAATGGCTTATCGGTGGCTATCAATTTTGGCAGGCCAGCAGTCAGGGGTTCAACCCTGGCCGCTAGCTTTTAATAGCCAATTCCCACTGTTAAATAACAAAACAAAACCATCGCCACATTTAGTTAGACACAAATGCATTGGTGCAACGGCCCGACGGGATTCTCGGTGACGAGAGGTCGGGGGTTCAAGTCCTTAACAAACCCTTTTAACAAACAAACAGACTAATCCATCCGCCAAATGAAGTGATAGGCCACGTGGCATGCCGAGGAGGTTCCACGTGGAAAAACGTGATTCGATGACAGTGCTAACTAAGAGTTGACGTGGCATGCTGATGGGACTGATGACTATATGATGACATGGCATACAGATGCCACGTGTCCGCCTCTGATTGGTTCCATAAAATGCTGACATGGATGCCACGTGTCAAATTCTAGTTCTTCCATTTCATCGTCCATACAGTACGGAATGCTGACGTCAGCATCCGTACGGTCCACCTCAAAAGTCAACTGAAAGCTTTGACCGCTGATAACTCTCACGTACGATGTCGGATTTCGATGAAACGAATGCCGTCGGAATCATCTCGATGAGATTTTCATGATGACATCAGTTTCATCAATTTTCAAGACAATCATTTTTTTGCCTTCTGGATGCCCTCTGATACCAGTTTGACCCAAGGTTTGACTGGCCATAACTTGTGCAAACGGACTCCTTTTCGCTCCGTTCGAGTTACATTGGAATCAGGATGTTGAGCTCTCTCTGGTGGTGCAAATTCTAGAGAGAATGGAAACACTTCAATTTTCACTAAAAATATCCACCGGATCAGGCCTCCCCACTGAAGACCTTTTGGACCTCCAAAAGTGACATTTACTCTGACATTAAGTGAGGACTTGGCCTCCCCACTTGTCCTGTATCCTTTGTATATTTGAATACCTAGCTCACAAGCACAATGAAGACTAGAACAACATTGTTGAACATAAACATCATTCTATCACTTCCATAAGCATCTACATCAACTGTCGTAGCTACTAACCAACAAACATTGACTAGCATCAAGCTGAACAAAAATGCAGAAATGAAAGACAATAAATCAACAACACATCGATTCTTCACAACAGGAACATTTTTACCCAAGGGACCATCAATTCTTTCAATCATCATTCCCTCATGCTATACTGTGGGTGCATCCTGCAACATCTGACCCTGGTTAGCTACTCCAAGTTCAAGTTTAGAACCACCTGTACTAAAAGACATAAGAGTTAACTCTTTACTTGCATTAATTACCCTCTTTAACTACCCTGTATTTGTAAAAGAACGATCAGTCTTTATCCTATGAGAATGTACAATTTACTGAATGCCATCTTTAAACAAGTGATAATGATTCTTTTCCTTGTAGAAAATTGCTTTCCTGTCATATAAATAAGGGCTACCAAGCACTATCCCATAGATATCCAGTGGAACCACATCAAACTGTACTTCATCCACAAATTTACTAGTGATTGTGAACCTTAAGGTGCATTGTCTTGTTACTTGCAACTTATCATTCTCACAAATCTAGCCTAGTGGATAAGGTTTCTTATGCAATGTAGTTTTCAATCCCAAGCTTCTTACAACACTTTCAGAAATCAAGTTAACTTGAGAACCACTATCTATGAGTGCATCAATTTTAATTTTCTTAGCAACAACCCTTAAATAAAACAACTCATTCCTTTTCTTATCTTCAGAGAAATCATTAACTGTAGAAGTAGAAGCACAACTAGCAACAAAAACACCAGAAATAGGAGCTTTACCTTTTAGGCCCATAGCTGTTATCTTAGTCTCATCATCTGAATTTGAACCAAGATCCAAAACAACATTCGTGGCTTTCTCCTTACCTTTATGTTTCTGATTAGGTTTCTGAGCCCACTTAGGCCTCAGTTCTGGATGCAACTGCCAACAATGTTCTTCATCATGACCCTTCCTATCACAATGAGAGCAAGAAAGTTTCTCATCCTTCTTAACTGTAGTTGCCTTCTTTCCTTTCCCTGTCTTTGCAACCTTAGAAGATTTATTTACATCATTATCAAACTTATCAATAAAAGATCCTTTACCTCTTGACTCTAAGTGTGTAGCTTGAACAAACACTTCATCCAAATTACAAGGGTTCAATACCAAAATAGAATGCCTAAGGTAGGAATGCAGACCTGCTATGTACTTCAACAAAGTGTCCTGGGTGTACAAAGGAACATTCAAAGCAATAGCCCTTTTCCTAAATTCATGGGTGTACTCTTGGACAGATTGACCCTTCCCTTGCCTAAACATTTTCCAGTCCATCATTAACTATTGCATATGTCCTAAGGGATAAAACTGCTTCTTAAGAGCATTAACAAACTCTGCCCAAGTTAAACTGACTCTACCATGCTATGAAATTTCTGCCTTAGTCTTACTCTCCCACCAAGTTAAAGTTGTACCTCCTAACCGAAGAGTAGCTAATTGAATCCTATCAACATCATCTAATAGGTTTTGGACTCGACAATAGACTTCAACTTGTTGAATCCAATCATCCAATTTTTCAGCATTTAATTCACCACAATATTTAGGCAAGTGAAATTTTACATCCAATTTAATTTTTGGCTTATGCCCACTCTTGAAAGGATTAAAAGAAGTAGAATGAGGAGAAGAAGGAGAAGGAGAAGATGGAGAAGAGGGAGAAGAAGGAGAAAAGGGGTGATCTGGTTGCTTGTCACCATCTCCAAGTTGTTTATCTTTCTTGTCTTCATGAACATCTTTCTTCGATGAACCTCCTTCACGTTCCTTCCATTCTTGTCTTTCTTGAAAAAGAATGTCCACATTAGCCTTCATCTCAAGGAATGCTCTTCGAAACTCCTGCTCACTGATTTCTTTAGGAACCTCCATTCCAGACAAGGACATCTTCGAAAAATTTCTTCGCTTCCCCATCTCAGGATCAAAGTCTTCGAGCTTGCCTTCACCCTTCTGAATCTTGGATCTCGTTAGCATTCAAGAAAACAACTGCAATAATAGTCAACTGAGCTCTGATACCAACTTGATCTGTATAGGATCTAGACTAAATTACAGAATTTGAATGCTTAATTTTTTTACAATGATTATTCCAAGTTAATTAGAACAAAATTAACTCATGGAAATAATTACAATAATTAAAATGACAAGGTGATAACAATAGAATGAAAGAAAGTGAGAGAAAGAAAGAGAGATGCAAATAGAGTTTGATTACGGAGTTCACCGCAAACGTGACTACGTCTAAGGGTCATCTCCAATAGAGTACGACCGATCCGATTAATCTCCAAAATCAAGTACAATGCACCAAGACCATTTCCTTCAAGCACTTCGGCAGCATAACAATACTCCGTCGTACGAAAAATGGCTTGAGAGATCTCCTTATAACTCTTCTTTCAAAACACCTATCACCTGTTTCTCTAATTTCCAAAATCTGAGTTTTACACTTCTCAAAATTCCTTAACCTCACTCTCACCCATTCACCCCCTTTAAATACAAAAATTTCACCCAATTTGGTGAAAACCATACGATTTACATAATCCCCCAAAATCCCCTAATTACATATAGCAATTAGGATAATCTCCCTTATTTTACATATAATCTTCAACAATATCCTCCATTATTAACATATTAGGATTATATTAATCCTTTTCAAGTATTTTTAACCCTTCAATTTTTCTTATTTTCGGGCTTTGTTGTTTTGGAGGTTTTGATTTAATCTTTAAAAAGATTATTGTTTGTTTTTTATTTTTAAATTAGGGGAGTATTTTGTTTAATTTTTGGGCATTCGGTTTGAGTCAGTCAACAAAAGCAACCAATGCTATACGTCTACTAAAGCCATCAAATGGCTTATCAGTGGCTATCAATTTTGGTAGGCCGGCGGTCAGGGGTTCAACCCTAGCCGCTGGCTTTTAATAGCCAATTCCCACTGTTAAGTAACAAAACAAAACCATCACCACATTTAGTTAGACGCAAATGCATTGGTGCAATAGCCCGGCGGGATTCTCGGTGACGAGAGGTCGGGGGTTCGAGTCCTTAACAAACCCTTTTAACAAACAAACAGACTAATCCATCCGCTGAATGAAGTGACATGCCACGTGGAAAAACCTGATTCGACTACAGTGCTGACTAAGAGTTGACGTGGCATGCTGACAGGACTGATGACTATATGATGACATGGCGTACGGGTGCCACGTGTCCGCCTTTGATTGGTTCCGTACAATGCTGACATGGATGCCATGTGTCAAATTATGGTTCTTCCATTTCATCGTCCATACAGTACGGAATGCTGAAGTTAGCATCTATACGGTCCACCTCGAAAGTCAACTGAAAGCTTTGACCGCTAATAACTCTCACGTACGATGTTGGATTTCGACGGAATGAACGCCGTTGGAATCGTCTCGATGAGATTTTTGTGATGACGTCAGTTCTATCAATTTCCAAGATGATCATTTTTTTGCCTTTTGGATGCCCTCTGATACCAGTTTGACCCAAGGTTTGACTGGCCATAACTTGTGCAAACGGACTCCTTTTTGCTCTGTTCAAGTTACATTGGAATCAGGATGCTGAGCTCTCTCTGATGGTGTGAATTTTGGAGAGAATGGAGACACTTCAATTTTCACTAAAAATATCCACTGGATCAATGACCCTCGACCCCACTGTACCTATAGAAGGCATACTTGACATAAATTTAGATGAGTGGGTAGCCAAGAATCACGAGTTTGATTCATTAAGTCTCATGGATGAAGTAGGTTTGGGCATTTATATGATTCAGGAGCCTGATGTAACTATTCCAAATTTGGTCAAAGAGGAAAAAACAAGTACAATAGATTGATTAGCTTTGGAAGTTGTACTTTGATGGATCCAGGAGTAAATTAGGTGTTGGTGGAGGGGCAGTGCTCATATCACCTGAAGGAGATAGGTATTATTCAACTTTTAGATTTTCTTTCAGTTGTTCCAATAATGTTGTTGAGTACAAAGCATTGATACATGGTTTAGAATGGGCCAGAAAAAGAAAAATTAGGTGCTTATAGGTGTTTGGTGATTCTCAATTAATAGAAAATTAGGTTAGAAATCTAAATTTAACAAAGAATGACTTGCTGAAATTGTATAAGCATTGTGTTTGGGACTTAATTGAGGATTTTGATGCATTTAATCTATAATCAGTACCAAGAAATCAAAATAAGCAAGCTAATAAACTTGTTGCCATAGGGTCATAGTTTGACATTCCAACTGAAATTCACAATGTGGAGGTACAACAATATGTGAAGGTAGTTGTCAGACTTTTGATACCTGATAATAATGTAAGTTAGTAGATTTTTTACAGTGATGAACAAATAATTCACTTTCTAATGGAGGAAGTAGGGTTTTCTGCTGGAAACCAGCAAAAATTTGATAAGCAATATGGTGATCAGATCATGCAACTAAAGTCTAATAAGCTACCAAATGGGTTGGTGACCCTTGAATCCATCTTCAACACTAATGATCAGGTTAGAAGAGATAAATCAAGCATCATAGTGAAGCAGGAGCATTACGAATCAATAGAAATATTCAAGGACAAGCTTCTTAAGCTTAACAGAGTCTATACGAAGGAAGAACAACAAGCCTTTATCTTTCTTTTCCAAGAATTCAGTGACATATTCGCCTGGTAGTTTGGAGATCTAAAGGGTTTTAACCTTGAGTTGGCTCAACATACAATTGAGTTAGATCCTAACACAAAACCAGTGTGATAGAAACAAAGGCCATTGAATCCTAAGCTAGAACACTTGATGAAGACAAAGTTAAACAAGTTGATCAAAGGTAGTATAATATTACCAATCAAACACACTTCTTGGGTATCAAACTTAGTGCCTGTCAAAAAGAAGAGTGGAGAGATAAGGTTGTGCTTTGATTTCTGTGATCTAAACAAAGCTTCACTCAAGGATCACTATCTACTACCTTCAATGGAGCAAATTTTGTAGGTTGTTTCAGGATCAAAAAGGTTCTCATTGTTGGATGGAGACTCAGGTTATAACTAGATCTTAGTTAAAGAAGAATACGAGCACACGACAACCTTTACCACCAAATGGGGTACTATGGCTTATATACAGATGTCATTTGGATTGTCAAACATGAGAGCCACCTTTCAGAGAGCAATGGATATGGCTCTCCAAGGTTTGATAAAAAAATTTGTTCTCTTTTACCTAGATGATATCACTATTTTCTCACAAAATGTTGATGATCACTTTGTGCATCTTAGACAGATTTTTGAAAGATGCAAAGAGTATGGAATTTCTTTAAATCCAAAGAAAATCATTTTTGTCATTCATGAAGGTAAACTTTTGGGTTATATTGTTTCTAAAGATGGAATTTCTATAGATCCAGAGAGGATTGCAACCATATTGGCCTTACCACTACCCGCTCATAAGAAGGGTTTACAAATTTTTTTGGTCAGAATAAACTTTGTGAGGAGATTTATTCCCAATTTTGTAGTGTTGCTGCAACCTCTCACAGCCATGTTGAAGAAGAATATGCAGTTCAACTAGACAAAATAAGGAAATAATAGTTTTGAGTAGATTAAAGAGGCACTTGCAGCAGCCCCTACTCTTATTAATCCATATTTTGATAAGGATTTCATACTGTACGTGTTTGGGGGAGTGGATACCATCCCCACAATGCTATGTCTGCAAAATAATGAAGGTATGGAGCAGCCTATAGCTTTCTTTAGTCAATTTTTACATGATTATGAAACTAGGTATTCATTCGTTGAGAAGCATGTGCTTGCTATAGTGAGAAGTCTCAAAAAGTTTAGACATATGTTGTCAAATAATAAGATACATTTGTTGGTAGCTCACCCGACAATCAAAGAGTTTCTGCTAATAAGAAAATTAATGACAAGAGAGCAGGCTAGATAACCAAAGTCATGGAGTATGACATCAGCATAAAGGTTACCAAGCTTGTTAGAGGTAAGGGTCTGTGCAAGCAGCTTGCAGAAAATGAAGAAAACAGCAGTGAAGAAGTTGCCACAGTCCTTAATAATGAAGATGGACTTGTTGTTCCAGTTACTTCAACTAATTGGATCAATCAAATGATCCATTACTTGCATATTGGAGATTTTCCAGAAGGTATGGATAGATTGAAATGAAGGTATTACATATTACAAGAAATTCCATATGCAGAAATAGATGGTGTTTTGTATAAAAAAATATTTCAATGGTGTATTCCTCATATGTGTTTACCCAAATCAGACTGAAATAATTCTCGAGGAATTCCATGATGGACCTGCTAGAGGTCACTTTGCACCACATACTACAGCTCTAAAAATAATGAGAGATGGACATTATTGGTCAGATCTGTTCAAAGATGCTCATTCTTATGTCAGAAAATGCAGTAAATGTTCACTTTTTGCAGGAAAAAAAAAGTTAGCAACCCTGCCCCTGAATCCAGTTCAGGTTGAACAACCATTTGAAAAGTGGGGACTTGCTTTTATCAGTCCAATTAACTCATCATCAATCATAGGTCACAAATGGATTTTGAATTCCACAGACTACTTTACGAAGTGGACTAAAGTAGTTGCATTGAGAGATGCAAATGACATAGTTTCCAGGTTTGGTACACCTAATTCAATTATTTTTTATAATGGTTTGGCCTTTGTTGGTTTGAGAGTTTCAGATTGGTCAGTAAAGCATAATATTTATCTGAATACTTCATCCAATTATTACCCCTAGGGTAATGGACAGGTTGAATCAATGAATAAAAATATGATTAAGATCATAAAGAAGACTATTGAAGATAATCAGAGGTCATGGCATGACAAACTCAAGTTAGCCCTATGGGCTGATAGAGTTACATCAAAACAATCAACAAGATTTTCACCATATGTTTTGGTTTATGGCAAAGAATTCAAATTATGTATTTCAATTGAATTGCCAACTCTAAGTTACATAAAGGAGCTTGAGTTACTTGAGGAGAATCCAATGCAAGTTAGGTTTTCTCAATTGATAGAGTTGGAAGAAACCAAAAAAGAGGCTTAGAGGAAGCTCCAAATTCATCATTCTCAGATGAAGAAAAAATTTGACAAGAAAGCAACAACAAGGATATTTAATGAAGGTGATTTAGTGTTCAAGTGGGATGAGCTCAAAAGCAAGCCTGGTCAACATACAAAATTTGATGCTATGTGGGATGGCCCATACATCATAACATAGTGCAAACAAAATAATGCATTTCAGCTTTCAAAGATGGATGGTGAAACACTTCCAATCCCAATAAATGGGATTCACTTGAAGCAATGCTACTAAAGAGCAACATTTGTAGCTGTACATAGTAGAGTAGGTTTTAGTTTCAATTATGCTTTCAATAAGTTCCCCATGGCATGTTTCATTTCAGTATTGTTTTGTTTTCAATAAAGTGCAATTGCTACACGTTGTTTTCAAACTCTATCTTAAGCAAAATTTTAGTAGTTTCTTTCATTTTGTGTGGTTTGTTGCTAAGTTACATTTTTTTCTGAGTCAAAACAAAGTGAAAATGGACTCCATGCCCAATGGATAAGCTGTATACTGGTCTATGGTGTTTAACAGGAAAACACTCCGTAGAGGTCACCAATTTGTTACCTAGTTTTCACTAAAAGCTCAAACAGGTAGAGCTGAATTAAAATCATCATTGAGAGGTACAAAGAATTTTAAATTTTGTTGCTAAAGTATTCATTATCCATCATGAAGAATCAGATTACATTTGATTTTCAGTTTTATTATGCAAGTACTTGTAACAGAAAATTGGACATATGCATAACAAATGCTATTTTATTCACATTGTAAAAATCAGGTCCCACACATGTCATGGGAGTAGCTTAATCTGATTTACACAATCAAATGATAGGTACAAAATAAAATTGTATACTATACAACTATTGACAATGTAAACATAGAAAGGAGGATGGTTCATCATTGCCTGTAATGATGAAGTCATTGATACTTGATATCTTTGAGTAGTTTTGTTGAAGCTCTTTGGTCTCCTTTGACTCCAGTCTCCTTGAGTTTTCTGCAAAATAAATGAAGATGATGCTAGAGATTTACTCTAAGCAATGATGAATCAAGATCAATCCTATGTGTACATTACAACCAGAAATATAACATACATTCAATCAGGCATCCATCAGATGATTTCATTGTTCACAAGAAAAAAAATTCAATGGAAGCTTTCAACTTCGATTTATTTTGCTAACTTGTTTGTTTAAATGTGCAGGAACAGGTTCATTATGTTCGTGATCTTTTTTCATCAAATATGTGGAGAAAAATAGGCTCCCACAAGGGTTGAGCCTGGCATATCAAGAAAACATCCTCTCATTCAACATTCATACATGAGAATCATCAAGTATTTATAATAGTCATCAAGTAGGACTATTGTAATAAATAAATTCATGAAGCAGTCTTTAATTCATTATGATAGAAATAGATTGGGAAATTCATCTCTTATTCATCATTTGAAATTATATCAAGAATAGTTACTAATCATTCATTGCAAAATCTATCATCAATAATGGAACAATGACCATGATCAAAGTGCAAACCCAATGTAAATGATGATGCAGATTAAGGTGTTTCTAAATCAATCTGCCATTAGTAGTAAATCATGGTCATAAATGATGGTTAAAAGTATAAGTACACATTTTTCAAAGGTTCAAGGGTGATCACCATGTTAGCATGAATGCATAACTGGAGGGGAGTATTTCAAATCAAGTTCTGATAACATAGTCAGCTAAAGATCTACAAGACTATAATAAATGAATATTTGCTACATGAAAGAATTAGGAAAGCATCATCCAAAAGATCAAAGGTATATACTATCACCATTTTTTTATCAGAGCATTCAACTGCCCACATGATAAGGTTTTTTGAGCCATCATTCTGAAATTATAAGGAGCATAAAGAAGGAAAGAATATTTTTGTTTATCATCACAACAATGGAATAATGAAGCATTATTTTCTGTCAAAAGGAAAATCAGAATTACAGCCACATAATGTTATGTACAGGAGGATAGTTCATAATCAAGTAAAATCAGTCAGTTTCCATGGTGAAGACAATGCTTTTGTATAACTCCAACTGCTGAATTCTTCTTATCCTTATTACCAATGTTTCATTTACACAAGGAACACAGATATAAATAGAGCAACATTATTTTCAAATGTAGACCGGTTATAGCAAACATGCATTACAATGATTTTCAGGTTGAAGGACAACATTATCAATAAGAATCATGCAAAATATGAATTCAGTCTATAGAGGAAGGTTCTATTTAAGTTACAGAAGCCCATAAATACCATTATCAAAGAGCTACTACAAAATTAAAGAAGAAAGACTTCAAGTAATCTCAATCAAGGTGCGGTTACAACCATATGAAGTTAGAGAGGTTTTCTTCCGTACCCACATGAGGGTTTCAATTATAAAATGTAGTTTTCCTCTTATCATAATTTACCCATGAGAGGGTTTTTCCAAAATATAAGAAAAATGACATAAGATGCTATCATGGGTCGAGCCCAAGAAAAGAAGAATATTGTATTTTCAAGAAAATAGAATGGAAATTACACAATTTTTCCAAAGTCCAGCTAAGGTGTACATAAGAAATATAATGTTTTTAAGGAAAACCAAATCAAGAATTGTAAGCCCGCGACCCAGAGAAAGCATTTTACATATACACGGATTGGGTTTCAACAAGAGAATTACAAATTTTCTTCTTATAAGGTCCACAGACATGAGGGTTTCATCAAAAATTTAAAAATGTGTATAAATATTGTTGTGGGTCAAACCCAAGAAATGGTGAAAGGAGAAAAGCTTCCAAAAGCTTGTGTAACGGAAGGAAACAAAGATAAGAGAGAACTTACCATCTTGCACGTAATGAAGAACAAACAAGCCTGCGACTGAGCTCTCCTTGAGCTTCAAAATTCATAATTTGAGCTCACACAATAGCCAAAGAAGATACAAAGAAATGCAACAGGAAATGAGCATACAACCACGACCTGTAAATGTTTGAAAATCTAGTTGAGCTAAGGTCACGGCCTTAAGAAGGAAAAATATGATTTCTTTCATTTTTATCACTATTGTTATAACGACTTGTTTACAAGTTTCATGTCTGAGCTTTGATACAAAGCTATAGGATAACAAAGACAAATTTGCAAAAAGCAATGAAAGCCTCAGCCTTTATAGAGTAACCAGTAGCAAAAACAACCTATTGACTTTTCATTCAACAAAAACTTGAATTAAAAAATAGAGCTAGATTTGTGCAAAAGAAAGGCTTACCTCTTCTTGCTCATACAAATACATGAAGAAGCTTCAAGATTTACTCGAATGTCAACCTCAAAGGCTTGAAAATGTTAACAGTGTATAAATCAAGTAAAATGTATCAGAAGAATGATGAAGCTGCAGTTGTATAAGCCAAGAAAATGCTTCAAAATGAAGTCAAATGACTCAGATTAAAGAGGAACCAACTTACCATCAAGTCAAAGAAAAATATTCCAACCTCTCAGCAGAAGATTCATGCACCTTTCATGAAGGAATCATCCCAAACCTACCCAACATGATGGCAGTGCAACAAGAGCTCCAGAAGTTACCAAATAAATGTGGAGAATGATCAAGAATGATTAGGGTTCGAGCAAATTCATTTCACACCCTAATTTGACATGATAGCCATTTTTGACAATTTTTTATCAAAAAAAAACAAAATCATTTCATGCCCGTGGTCTTAACTTCAAAGTCATCAACCTAATCATCATGCATAAGGAGGGTCGTGTATTATGAGATGAACTTGAAAATCAGTTTCAAGTTTATTCCTTTTGGTTTCGAAATTGACTATAAGCCCTCTATTTTATTTGTAATATTTATTCGATACTATAAAAACAATTTCATTAATTACTTTTTAATAGCTATTGAATTAAACTATTTAAAAGGGGAAATGAACTAAAGATAAAAGGTGGGATATTATACATATCATAAGGAGTGAGACTGGAGTTTTTTTTTATATTTTTAATCATACAAAATGGTGGAGATTCTTGAGTTACATGTTCAGTTCCAACACCAGTTTGATGCTTGATCATCATGCACAATTATCTTGGGCGGATTGATAAAAATGAGGTGGTTTTCGCATGCTTGAACCCGCTTTTGAGGGATTTTCAGTGCAATTTGAGTACTCTATAGTTTAGTTATGAGTTGACCTTGAGTTTGGATCATCATACACTCATTTTTCACATGAGTTTGGGCTATTTTTATCAATATTTTCTCTTCTACTCAAATTTCACATTGGGGATGTTGTTTTCACCTTAGTTCTTAGTTAATTATGCTACTAGCTGCTTTGTGCATGCCTTTTGTATATATTGGAAAAATTTAATCTTTTTCCTCTAGTTCTTGTTTTTCAACCTTTGCATTCTGCAAAGAGAAATATCATGTACAACTCAGCTTTTAGAATTTAATACAACAACAATTTTTATAGGTTAATTTGTTTGTTATTAGTAGAAGATTCCTTTATTTTCCAGTATTTTCAAAGTTTTTCCTTCAAGATTTCAGACATCATTATTGTGTGGGATTTTGATCGAAGGATTATTGTGTTTTCAATTTTGTAACCTCCAATTTTTTTGTCTCCTTCATAAATATCTGTATGCAGTTTAGTTTAAGTTCACTAGTTATACATTATGCATGTAATTGATTAATCAGTTTAGTCGTGAAAACCATGCTTTACCTCAAAATTGTATTGAATCAAAGCCTCTATTTAAAACATTCAGGTGATTATACTATCAAATCAGGTTGTGCAAATTAAAGTACTGAGTAATCATTTTGTGAGTCAATTTGCAAATTATATTTCCAATTAGGTGCATCACCGAAGTTTTAATTTTAGTTCATGCATTCAGTTCAATCCTTTTTACCCTTTTCTCAAAAAAATTTATCCAAGTAATAAATTAATCATCATATAGGAACCAGCCTAGAATGTGGAGGTCTATCTTCACCATAGGAATACCCACAGCCTGAAGATAGTTCCCATGTTTCAACAGATTGCTGAATTTAATCATTCAAGCATTCGGGTACAATCTGTTTGACAATAGGTATATTTTTTTTGTTGAGTAGAATGCATGCAGAGAGGGGTATATCTCATATTTGGAGTTTTTGAAACTAGTCATATAAAAGGGGAGCATGATGGAGAAGGTACATGTGTATAGAGGGATCTAGTTAAAGAACAACTAAAGATTAGAGTTGGTGTTGCATAATTCATTGATGCAAGTTCAATTGTTGAGTGGTGTAATTATGCATTGTCACAAGGAGGGGAACTTGATTCAGAAGTGTATAGGTTCTTTTGGTTGGTTGATGAAGGTAAAGTGGGAGAGATATGGGATTGCCATACAATCAAGGAATCATCAAAGATGCATTCATTTTGAAGTTCAAATGCAAGTACATGGACTATTTGGACATAAGATTTAGCTTTTTTTTGTCAGATTTGTATCAAATCTGAGTGGGATAGTTGTGAGTCAAGTGAGTGGGTAGATACATGGATTCCTCAATAACTAACCCCTTTATATGAAGTTAGTTCATCTCTTTCTTGATGAAATGGAAACTTCATTTGACTATGACCATAATTCAAACCTTGTACAACTAGGACATGTTTATGTATTTGTTGCACCACATGGGAATGAAGAGAGATCAAGCTTTTGGTTGGCATGTTGTGTTCAAGGAAAAAAAACATCTAACACAATCTATGACAAATGATGATGGGTTAACATATCCTATAGGCTCAGTTGTTATTGTTGGAACTTGGTTGCAAAAATATATGATTAGAAAGAATGGAATTCCTACATTTTAGGACTTTGAGAAGCACAAAACCATACTTATGTATTCGTACTTAGTTGAAGCAATTAATGTTAAGTTATTGAAGAATCATGTAAAACCAAGAACAAAAGAACTATGGACGATAATTATTGATGATCATGAATCAATATTGGAAACTTTGAAGATAAAATATGACCCCTCAACCACACTTGAGTAGTAGATCTATTTTTTGTATGGGATAGGTATGATTTTGTTCATCTTATTTAGATTCGCGCTATTTCTATGGGTTGGATTAAAAATACATTAAAATTTTGCATAACAATTTATTGGTATATAAAAATGTATACTTTTTAGAGAACAAAGGTATATTTTCAAGTGATTCAAGTCAATACATCTATGATTGTGTTATGAGTACAATGAGGTAATGTTGATAATGCATTGACATATAATTCATAAGTATTGATTCTTAATATTACATACTATTTTATTTGAGAGAATGTTTTGTTAAAACTTTGTAGTTCATGTTGTTTATGCTCAACAATTTGTCTATATTTATATGCAAGTCTATTATACTCAAGTTTTGAGCATGAAAAGGTTACAATAATAATAAATCCACCATTGTTGAGTTTCAAATAGGTCTTCAATATTGATTTTCTTAACAATTCACTTGTTTATATGTGTAGTTTTTTTGGAGAAAAAAGGTATATTTTCAAGCAATTCACATCAATACATCCATGGTTTTGTTATGAGTACAATGAGGCAATGATGGTAATGCATCGACATAGAATTCATTAGTAATGATTGTTAATCTTGCATCATATTTGGTCTGAGAGAATGTTCAGTTCAATCTTTGTAGTTCATGTTGCTTATTCTCAACAATTTATCTATATTTATATGCAGGTCTACTATAATCAAGTTTGGAGCATGAGGAGGTTACAATGACAATAAATCCACCATTGTTCAAATAGGTCATCAAGATTCTTTTCTTAATAATTCACTTGTTTATATGTGTAGGTTTTTTGGAGAGTTTGAAGCGAAGGAAAGGCTATTAAGATAAATAGTTATAAATTTTACAGTGGTAACATATCATTCATAAGGTGAAATCCACATATAATTCTATAGGAGAAAATTTGCAGCACATTTGAAAATCCCCTTTTTTCCTTTATCCACCTTAGAAAACCAAGTTTAGAGGCTTAATTACACTTAAGCCCACTGCTTTCATCACACTTGGCAGATGTTTTGAGCATCGGTGGAGGTGTTTCTATTGAGGATGCCCATGTGGCATGCAGACATCCGTACGACACACTTACATCCCTAGAAGATTCCTATAGTTGAACCTATAGAGGTGTTACACTTCTCATTGGGAGTCAAGTTGTAATGCCCCCTTCAGCCGACTAACCCGAATATGGCCATTTTTCTCAATCACTTCTTCAAATTCACTCCTTGAACAAGCATTTCAATCCTCTACACACCTCAAGCATCCATTCTCACACTCTTCCACTCACTCTCAAAGATTTCAAGTAGCATTCTTGCACTCTATTATATCAAATCCATCACTCCATCACTTCGGTAGAGAAAGTTGGGGGCAAACACCATTGCAGTAGAAACTCACGTACTCTCATTTTCTCCCTCAAGCAGCCTTGAGTGCTCTTGGTGGAGGTGGTAAACTCCCTTTCCTTTCCTCTATCACTTGGTTGAGTTAGCACATTTACTATTTTGTAGTGCTTTAGTGCTCTTTACTATATTTTTTTCTTTATCTCACTTTCTTGGTTGTCCATTGAGGTGGAAACACCTAAACAGGGGTCTGACTGAAACATGCCCCTATATAGCCACCCAACATTTTCCTCTCCTTTGTTTGTGTAGGTGAACATGCTTTCAAGGAGCTAGCTAGCAAATAGACTCTTCTACAAAATCATCTTCGTCACTCTAGCTTTGGTATATTTTATTTATCACATTCATTTATACTTCTCATATTTCATAGTGTTGTTTTGCTCTTTTAGAAATCGCTAGCGAGGCCGCTATCTTGTTTTTTGCTAGTTTGCATTGTATTTTTGGTCCTCTAGTCATACGAATGCTAGCACACCTAAGAGATTCTAGTGCACCGCGTTGTCATCCCTAAACTGTGCTCTCATCCTCAAACAAAGAGCTATCTGAGATATAGTGTTGAGCTCAAAAACTAGCTTTCCTAGCCTTAATTCAAATCTCAGGATTGTAGAGTGGTTGTAGAAATTTATAGTCCTTATCATTCTCATCCCACATATCCTAACACCCCTTTAGCTGAGGTAAGTTAGGGTAGCCTTCCACATCTTGGACCTCCATGTCCTGGGGCCTTGCACGTGGTGGTCCCCCTCTCTTACATTTTTGGTGAACCCGATGTGAACCAACATTTTTTCATCCATTGGTGTTGAGACCTCTCTCACGTACCTTGCGACTGTTGTGTTCTGGAGTGTTGTGAAGGTTTATGAGCATCACAACCCAGTCTACAACTTCTGGGTATATCATTAGGAGAAGTATACGACACCTCTCGATGGAAAGGATGAAGGTCTCGATTGGTCTCTCTATGGGCCTTTTCTCTGGTCCCACCGTTAGTGTGACCGAGCAAGAGTAGTTTTCGAGGAACAAGATGGGATTCTTTGATGAAACTAACCACATTCCCACTCCCCCTGCATCTTCTACACCATGATCGGTGGAAAATTATGAGGCCATTCAAATCCCTATAGAATATGTTGCTGCCCTCGCTAAGGGACTGGGCAACTTAGAAAATCACTTGGAAAGAAATCTAAAGATGGCTAGAACCATTTGACTTGTTAGCAAGTTAAAAAATATGATGGGTAAAGATCAAATAGGAATAGAACTTCTAAATAGCCTCCTCAATCTTTCCAAAGTGTGTGCTCCTTCGAACAATCCTAGGGTATGTGCAAGATCATGATGGGCCAAAAAGTGGCAATATGATGGGTATGTGGCTGACGACTATTTTTTTACCCAAAATTGATGAAATGAAAAGGGTTTTTAAAGGAGATTCTCAGCTTTCCAATGATATAAATTATGCTTTACTTTTAATTTAATAAGTAATTATTATTTATTTTCTATTCAAATTACGACTAAAGTCCTGATTGATAGGCCGATTGAAAAATATCTTTAGTTTTCAAATAGTATCACATTTTTTGAATCAAAAACATGCAACACATTCTATGATTTGCATACTATAGGATTAAAAAAATAAAAATTGAATTTCATGAATTTTTGACCAAGTTAAGGTGGTCAGACATACAAGTTTTTATATTTTTTACAAATTTGTAATAAAAAAATCATAATTAATTATTTACATGGAAACAAATTACAAAAAAATATGCATCACATCGGGGCATGAGTCCTCTACTTATATCTAAACAAACCTACTAAGGACTCATGCCCCGATATAAAAAATCATAATTAATTATTTACATGGAAACAAATTACAAAAAAATATGCATCACATCGGGGCATGAGTCCTCTACTTATATCTATTTTCACCAAATAGATTTTTTTGTTTTTTAAACAAACCTAGTATTTTAGAAACTACATTCAATTTGCTATAGATTCTATTCTTACATATTTTTGAAATAATATAGATAACTTATTCAAATTTTATCATCAAGTTTCCTAACTCTCATTTTTCTGAATTTTTTGCCACTTAAGGGCCTATTTTTTCCATGATGATCCTGCACATACCCCCTAGCTTCATACAAGTATTCACTTTCAAAGAGTGTGAAGGATAGTTAGGAGTATTGATGCCTCCCACGTTCCTCTACATGGATGATGTAGTCACCTCCATCAGTATCCTTTCTGTTTTCGAACAACCTAAAACTATCAATGTAAACAAGGTCCCATTAGATCTTAGCTTCACCCCCTGTCACCTCTAGTGGTGGAGGCTTTCTAAGGATCGGTGATGGGGGATTTGGTAGTGGTGGTGGATTCAGTAGCAGAGGCAGTGCTGGTGAAGATGGCTTCGGTGGAGGTCATGGTGGTAGTTATGATAGAGGCCGTACTGGTGGTGGTAGCTCTGGTAGTGGTTATGGTAGAAGTCACATCAGTGGCAGCTCTAGAGGTGGCCTTGGCGGTGGTCTTGGAGGAGGTTCCTTTGGCCCTCTATCTTCTAATGACCCTATTCTAAACACTCTCCTTTAGAATATGGGTAAGATGCAGAGTCAATTAGCAAGTCTTTCCCAGGCCTATGCCCAACCTATCTTTCAACCCTTCTTCCAACATAGCCCATTGTCGATTGCAATCTTAAACACTCCCTTCCCCCAAGGAATGGAGATCCTTAAATTCAATAAGTATGGAGGTAAGGGATATCTACAGACACATGTGTCTACCTTTAACACCCCATGCACAGACTTCTTCCATCATGATGCATTGATGGCTAAACGATTTCCCTGGTCTCTCAAGGACATAGCACTCGAGTGGTATTGTTCCTTGTCTGACAACTCTATCTTCTCATTTGACAGACTTTTGAATCAATTCCTTAGACAATTCCAAGCAAACATTGGGCTGAAGATGACTTTCTTGGATCTCGTCCGATGTAAACAAGGAGATAATGAAAAAATCACTAATTTCATAGTGCGCTCTCAAGCACTTCTTTCACAAATCTTGTACCACCTACCCAATTCTGACATGCAAAATGTATTCATAGGGAACTTACAAAGGCCTTGGCAAGACAAGTTCACCCTTATGAAATACCCATCTTTCATGCACTTGTGTGCAACTTTATGAGAATACCAACAAATGGTTTTTTAGTTCAGGGTATCCTCCTCGCACTCCCGTTCTAAGGGAAATTCAATTGTATCAATCTATGGGAAAGGTAAGGTCATTACGAATCTATTAACCATTGCTAATGACAATGGCCTCAAACATAGCCAAAATTTCACAAAGTTATCAAAATCCTATTCTTCTATCTTGCAAAAGTTGTTGAAGGATAAGATCATAACATTGTCGAGTCTTAAGCCTGTCAAAGAGCCTTACCCTAATTGGTAGGATGGGAACACTTATTTTTAGTACCATCAAGTTAATGGACAAGATAATGAATGGTGTATGTAGTTGCGTCATGAGATACAGGACCACATTGAGGACAATACCATTCATCTTGATGGGAGTAAACACAATGCTAGCAAATTAGTGGCAAAATATAATAGTGAACTATAGATATTCATAGCCTCCAGCCTCTAGCTCCAAGAGTTGTAGAAACCACCTTGTGTGCGAATGCAAGCATTAGTGAAAGGCTCTCTTAGCTGAGAAGGCTACCTCACAAAGGAAGGAGGAAGAAACAACCACCCCTGCTTCAGGTCCTCTTGCAACATCTTCTCCCCTTCCTTTTGCTTCTCTTCAGTATGTTTGTGTATTACTCTTGACTTCTATTGTGAGTACAAATTCACCTAACCTCAAGTGGGTACAGGTGTTCATTTCTCCTTCAATGGATCCACCTTTGCTAATGTCCATCCCAAATATCTAGCCTTTCCCAAAGTCTATGGATATGATTAATACCTTGGTTGTATCTATTGCGGTTCTTTCCTCCTCTTCCTCTGCACCTCTAGCCTTGTCTATGGGGAGTTCATCTCCTCCAATGAAACAAAAGGTGGAGTGTGATCCTTCTAGTGGTGAAGGACGTAATAGGAACCCACCTTCTCCACAAGGTGGCCCCACATTAACTTGTTTTGTCCTAGTGACGGAGCTAGTACCAGCCTCCCCTGAGTTTGTCACCGCTCCTGAGTCCTTTGATGAGCCTAATGTTGAATCTTAGGTGCAACCTACCCCGTCCATTGAAGTTAAACACAACACTCATGTGGGGTGCATGTTTAAATTTTTGGATGAAGTCTTGACCTCATCAACAATCCTCACAAAATTGCTGACCTTAGCTCCATAAGAGCTCAGTGAAGAAGACCTTGCAGGGGATTCTTCCTTAGCCCTTGTTGTAGGAGGATCTGAAGCTCCAACTCTTAACGTCCCACCATTGTAGGCTCATCCTCCTTCCCCTTACAAGGATTTATATTGGGAAGCAGACAACCTCTTGGTAGATCAATGTTAGGAGGAGGCCTCTACTTGATCTTGTGTGTGTGTGTTTTGTGATGTGTTCCCCCGTGCTCGTGCTGTGTGTTCCTGGATGACCCTCATCACCCCTGTTAGTGCTTGGATATAGGTGTGGTTTTTGTTTTGTAAACCTTCTTCTATTTGTATCATCATTCTTCCATGTTTGTGATTGATTTTCAATAAATTGGGGATGATGCAAAGCATTGGGAGCATTTATGTTTCCCTTCCATGTTGACCCAATATTTTATTTTTACTTTGTTTTCCATGCATTCTTCCTGATCTAGTTGGGGATTGATGATATTTCACCTTGCACTATGGCTACCTATTATCTATAAGAGCTCATATAGATCTGACATCACTAAACCAAATCCCCTTGTGTCCTTTTTTTTTCTCTCTTTTGCTTTACCTTTATCTTTTTCTCTTCTTTGCCTGAGTTTTCCCTCTTATGTGTGACAATGATTTTCTTGAACATTTTGATTTTCAGAAAATGCATTCGTTTTCGACAAATATTTTCTCAAAAATCTTCACAAAACTTTCTTCAAAATCACATTCTCAACTTGGAACCCTAACGAAACATGTTTCCTTCATCACAGATTCTTAAATAAAGAACTTGAGAACCTTCCTCTAAAATGGGAATAGCTTTAATCTTCCCCTCGTGTGGGGGCACATCCTTCCTTTCAAATTCCTTGATGAAGTGAACATCTTTTGAAAGGATCCCTTGATGATGAATCACTCTAAGAAAATGAAACATCTACTTTTGAACTATTTGTCCCTTCAGTGGACCCCCTTTCTTCATGGCGGGTTCCCAAGGGACCCCCCTTCTTTGAAAGTCTTTATCTCAAATGGATTCTTTCACGTCTAGCTTTGGGGCAGCCTGACTAGACCTCACTTTTCAAATAGTGCATCCCATGAGTGGACCCCCTCTTCTTTTGAAGGGTTCCCGAGGGATCCCTTTGAAAGACTTCCTAATCATCGACGGTTTGCACAACTATCTACTTACTTGCCTATTCCTAACTCTACAAAGTCCACTTTCTTGGGTTTCCTCCATGCTAGAGTTTTTGGGGGACACCTTCCTAGTAGGTTTGTGGGCCTATAAGGCACTTACTTCACGGGACTTCATGCAAGAGATCTTGGGGGTTTCCTCCTTGCAGGTCTATGGGCCTATAAGATGCTTTATTTTTACAACTTCATAGTTCCAAGTAGCTATGGAGTCCTTCACTTTCCTTGTAACTTTAGGTTTGCCAGATCATGGTCTACTTCCTCGATGGTTTAGGTATACATTTCTAACCTTACTCTTTCTTGATCTACTTTACTGAGCACTCATCAGTATTTGTGCTCGCTAAAGTGGGGGAAAAATGTATAGGAACAAATTTTCACCCCATGTGCAAATCCCCTTTTTTCCTTTATCCACCTTAGAAAACCAAGTTTGGAGGCTTAATTACACTTAAGCCTGCTGCTTTCATCACACTTGGTGCCTATTTTGAGTGTCAATGGAGGTGTTTCTGTTGGGGATTCCGGCACAACACATAGACATCCATGTGGTGCACTTATGTCCCTAGCAGATTCCTACGACTGAACCTACAGAGGTGTTACACTTCTCATTGGGAGTCAAGTTGTAATGCCCCCTTTGGCCGACCAACCCGAATATGGTCATTTTTCTCAATCCCTTCTTCAAATTTACTCCTTGAAAAATCATTTCAATCCTTTACACACCTCAAGCATCCATTCTCACACTCTTGCACTCACTCTCAAAGCTTTCAAGTAGCTTTCTTGTACACTATTACAGTAAATCCATCACTCCATCACTTCGGTAGAGCAAGTTGGGGACAATCACCATTGTAGCAAAGGCTTGAGTACTCTCATTTTCTCCCCCAAGTAGCCTTGAGTGCTCTTGGTGGAGGTGGTAAGTTCCCTTTCCTCTCCTCTATCACTTGGTTGAGTTAGCACATTTACTGTTTTGCAGTGCTTTAGTGCTCTTTACTATATTGTTCTCTTTATCTCACTTTCTTGGTTGTCCATGGAGGTGGAAACACCTAAACAGGGGTCTAACTAAGGCAGGCCCCTATACAGCCACCCAACATTTTCCTCTCCTTTGTGTGTGTAGGTGAGTATGCTTTCAAGGAGCTAGCTAGTGAATAGACTTCTATGAAATCATCTTTGTCACTCTAGCTTTGGTATATTTTCTTTATCACATTCGTTTATACTTCTTGTATTTCATAGTGTTTTTTTTCTCTTTTAGAAGTCACTAGATAGGCCACTAGCTTGTTTTTTGCTAGTTCACATTGTCTTTTCGGTCCTCTGGCCATATGGACGCTAGCACACCTAAGAGATGCTAGTGTGTCACGTTGTCGTCTTGGAAATGCACTCCTGTCTTCAGATAGAGAGCTATCCAAGATATAGTGTTGAACTCAAAAACCATCTCGCCTAGCATCATTTCAAATCTCGAGATTGTAGAGTGGTTGTAGAACTTTATAGTCCTTATCATTCTCACCACGCATATCCTAACACCCCTTTAGCTGAGGTAAGTTAGGGTAGCCTTCTGCATCTTGTCCCTCTGTGACCTGGGGCCTTGCACATGGCAGTCCCCCTCTCTTACAATAATTCTTAAGTAGTGATTCCCAATCTTCCATCTCATTTAGTTTGAGAAAGTGTTCAATTAAAACTTTCTATTTCGTGTTGCTTATGCTCAACAAATTGTGTATATTTATATGTATGTCTACTGCACTCATGTTTGGTGCACGACCAAGTTGCAATGACAGTATATCCACCATATAACATCAACAATAGAATTATAAGTAGTTGTTGAGGCATAAAATTTCACCCTAGTGTAATTTCCCACAACATCACCTTCACGTTAGTCTTATAAGGATTACAATGCAAAAATCTACCACCTTTACTCTTCATTACTGCATGTGCTTTGTCATTTTCAATTAGTGAGGGAATTTTTATCATGGATACCTCTATGCTATGTAGAAATTTGTGTTCCATGCTAGCATCCTAAAAATATTCTTGGGTCAATGGATGTTGGGACGTTATGATTCTTTGTCAACCTACAAATGTAATGCCTCCTACAAACCTTGACTACTCAAAAATGTCTCTTTTCTTTTGAAATAGTTTTTGAACTCACTTCCATTCACTTCACTTCATTTGATTCAATTTCATTCACCCAGTCTCACTCCCTTCTTGCTCATTCACTCTACATCTTCCATTCTACACCATTGTTCTTGTTTCTTCTTGCTTCTACACCATCATTTCTCATAAGTTTTCAAGCTCTTCATCATCGGCACTATCATCTCATGCTCTCAAGGCTCTCTTCCTCTCTTGACTTCTTCACACAAGTAGAAGGGAGGGTAACGTTTACTTTTTTTCATTTTCTTACTTATAGCTTAGCATATAGATTATCTTTTTTTTCTATAAGTTTCATCTATTAATTTTATTTATCATTTTTCTCTCTATCGTTGAATATCAGTTGTTCGTGGAGGTGGAAACACCAAAGTGGGGATTTGACTAAGGAAAAATCCAAAATGAAACCCCAATATTTTTCTATCTCCATGTGTGTAGGTACTTTGTTCATGTGGAGCTTGTAGGAGGCTAGACCACCCATAAGTTGGATTTCTACTACCCTTGCTCTAAATTATTTTACAATTAATTTATCCTTAAAGATATAGTATTCATCTTGTTGTAGTTAGTATATTTCATGTATTAGTAGCATTCTCTCATTATCATTCAAACTATCAAATTAAGGTTTTTGGGTCATTAGCACACCTTACAAGTTTCTAATTGTATATTTTTTTCTCAGTCTATACGAGATGCCAACATGTCCCTAAAATGATAGTGTGTCACCCTATTTTCTGAGTCCCACAATGTCATCCTCTGTCTGAGAGCTAGTTAGTACACTATCTGATCCCACTATGGTTTGCTCACTTGATTCTTGAAATCCTCCATCCCTAGAAGCATAAAATATTGTCCAGTTTGTCTTCCATTTTCCACCCTATTTTCATATCTTTTTCATTGAGGTAGTTGAGGGTAATTCACTCTTTTTTGACTCTTCCTTGTCCTAGAGACATGACAATAGTGAATCCACTCTTCTACATGTTGGTGCACCCAATGTGAACCTTACGTCTCCTTCTCTTACGTTCAATTTTTTTCTTCTCTTGCATCTACAACATGTCATAGCTAGTGTGTTGTGAAGATTTTATGAGCTTTATGATTCAATCTACAACCTCTAAATATATTGTAAGAAGTCTTCAACATGTTATAATGGGATCAATAAGGTTTACTTCCCCTCGAACTAGCCCTACTTTCAAAGAAATTATTTCATGAGGCTCTACAAGTTTCTCTTCTCCTTTAGTGATGTGGTGACTCATGTTCCTACTAACCCTACCTCTCCCTTTATCTCTTATGTGGAGGATGATGTTGCTCTCAGGGTTCCTAGAAAAAAAATCTATTCCCTAGATATGAGACTCAAGGAACTTGAGAAATTAGTGGCAAAAGATGATAAATTTTCCCAAGCGGCTCTTATCATTGATCAATTAAGAACTATGTGGGTAAGGATCAGAGAGGCATAAAGGTCCTTTGAGGGATAGAAAACATTGTGTATACCCATGTCCCTTATGTTGGTTATTTTCTTAGAACCAAACTTGATCTTACCACTTACCTATGAATCTTCCAGAATCTAATGATTAGCATGGGTGAGGATTGGCCAACAAACAAGTAAGGATTCTAAGGCCTTTACTTCTACACTTCGGGCTCTGTGAAACCCATGAGGGTAATCCTTATTATGTTCATATAATATTCCTCTTTCACTTGATCAAGAACATTGCAACACACAAATAATTCTCGTATTGAGGCTCAAATAGTAGAACATATCAAAGAAGTCGGTTGCTTCTTAATATTAGTTCATGTTCAGAGCATGAGAATAGTAAAAACCTCATATCTTTGTAACCCATTTTAAATAATTTGATTTAATAAATGGTTAGTTGTTGAATTAATCACCACAATGTGATACAATTACCTCACTTAGACCAGCACCTCATCCTTGGAATGGAGTGAATTATAATAACCACATAATTTGATAGCAATGTTCACACATGACATTATTCAAAGCTTTAAGAATACTGCATTATAGTATTTCAACATTATATCTCAACCATTACTTCTTACTAGCATCCTAGCACTTAATTTAATATAAACCTATAGTTTTATTCAAGCATTTACATCAATTCTTTGAATTAATAAGAAAGAATAAAACCATACACATATTGGAAATCAATATAGACAAATAAGATAACCATTGATTATATTATTCATAGTTTATAAAACTAGTACATAGGAGAGAAAATGGTGTCAAACTTGCACTATTATGTTCTATTATGCGTGTATTACTATTAGAGCTTCATATGCATATTAGCAAACTCAAACCTAAGACTTGACACTAAACCATTCAATATCCTTTACAATCCTCTGTGTGATCAATCCTAGAACAACCAACTACCCAACACCCTTGTAACCGGCCTTGAAATCCAATTTATAGAGATATGGGAGTGACAAGCATCAATCCAAAATTATAATTACAATTACATTTGAATTTGACAGTCAATTTCACTTTAATTTCATAGATTCCCCCATATAGTTACATTTACTCATTGCAAAACAAGTGAAAAGAATAAATACAAAACATCATGAAGTTCATCAAAGAAGACCAACTAGCCTTCCAAAAGGCATCATTTTTTGTTGTGGTAGCACAAAAATCCCTTTATCCACGTCAATCAAAGAAGATTCTCCATAAACACTCGAGGAAAAAATTCACATATTAACCGAAAAAGGAATTCATCGAAGCAATGGAGTCCAACACCTCTCCTTCACACCAGCCAAAAATATTTATAGGTCAACATCAAAGACAAAAAACCATATACTTGCTAAAAAGGATGAGTCCATTGTGGTGGAAATGGTGTCAACAAAAATTAAAAAATAGAGCCAAGCTACTACTTTGATTTGTCAACATTAGAGTATGCATGCCTGCTCCACATTCATGCAAAAAATAGAGAAGCTACTACTTACTACTCCTCCCTCATCAAAGTCCTCATGTGGCACCAAAGTGAGAAAGTAATGGCCATACTCTAGGTTGGTATCTCCATAACCTGAAGGGCTATTAAAAACCTCTATGGGAGAGTTGTGCCTCCCTAGATAAGCCTTGTGGCACTTATTCATCTTCTTCACTTCTCTCACATGCTTAACTGATTCTTTCTTTCTGAACTTCACCAATTCTTTTGAAACAACCTTGCTTCTCAAATTATAAGTTCTCTCGACACCACCCTTCACAGCTTTCCTATGAGATTTCTTCTTCTCCTTTGGTGCTTCAGGAGCTCCTGGTACCTCACTTTCAATTTCAAGGGCATCATCCTAAGATTCATGTAGACAAAGTCCCCTAGACCTTCTGACTAGTATGGAAAATTCATTTGGCTTACTCATTTTCAGAATGAGAATAAGGAGACTCTTAATGGAAAGCAAAATTTTCACCAGTTTGTTCTTAAAAGAATTTTTGTAGAATAAAACACTCAACCCCTCACAATTATTATCACCTCAAAAGGATATTGTAGACTACAAAACCCTCACGACCCCAATACTTTAGAGCTAACAAACTAACTTATATGTAATTGAAACTAGAAAGTTTGAGTACCTACTTACCTGAGAAAAATCTACCTCAATTATCTCTATAAATTCTTACGCCATCTTCTTCATGAACTCAAACTTAATTTCTTAGCTTCTAATTTCAAACTGTGAAGAAAAATATGGTTGTTGATCCTCATTATATTGAGAAATTTGAATGTGCTTACCATTATTGCTCGAGGAAGGATTGTGCAAGAAAGTTGACAAACAACTACTTGATTTTGAATTTGTGTTGATCATCCATCGAGATGGATTGATATACAATTAAAATTAGAGTAATTTATTATGAAGAAGTCGACTGCATGTGCCTGTTGCCTTTTTCTACTTAGAAAACCCCATGTGGATAGAAATCCACTCTGTCTTGCATAGTTAATCACCTACTTGGTGTTAAACAAAGCATGTTGTGTCATGTTTTCCCACTCACCTATGGGAAATAACCCACTTGTGCCTTTGATCGACAGGAAGAAAGGGAACAACCATGATTCAATCTCAAACCATCGACTCATACCTTGCCTCAACTCAATATTACCTTCTCGCGTGTACAAATCCCTGACAAAAAAGATGACTGAGTTCAAAAAATACTCATCATATCTCAAGCATGTTTATGAGAAATCAATTCTTATCTTACACCCTTAATCCTTCATGTCTTCTTTGGTGAAATTTATTAATATTATACCCTTACTAAATTCCATTCAACCATTCAGATTGATCCAAGTGGCAATTTACCACTTCCTCGCTGCGAAGAAAAAGGTACGAATGGGCCCCTCACGGGATGGTGGGGAGCGGTCAAGATTGACCCACATCTCCTACCACCAACTGTCGATGCTTTCTCCATAAAGTGTTTGTCATCTCCAAAGCTAGGTGGGTCCCTCCATGAAGCAATAGGTGTCAATCCGCCTGCTAGCCTGTGACATTTCTTTAATATAAAATCAAATCAAATGGGGTGGCGGGGAGTGGCCAAGATGAAGCCACATCATCCAATGATCGCCATCAATTTCCTTTTAATACCACTCACAAAGGTACTAATCCCACCAATGTAGAATACACGTGGCTTGCTCCCACCAGCCTATGTGATTATTTTAATGAAGAATAAAATGAGACAAGGAAGTGAGGAACAGTGGAGATTTTCTTGTGATGATAAAATGGTCAACATAGAACCTAATATTTGCACATGCCAAAAATATTAGTTTTAAGAAGGGGCCATCACTAGGTAGATGATGGTTGAGGACAAAAATTAAATTTAAAACCTTAGGTGAATATTAAAACTCGAGCTTAGACTTAGAAAAAATATTTTGGAAGACATCGACCCCGATTAAAATAAGGCAATAATTTTAATATGACCATGGGCATCGACTAGGACCACTAGGATCAAGGGTTCAATAAGAGAATGAACTTGACAACATAAGTCATAAACTAACTAGGAACTTGTTACAAAAGGTCAATGATGAATTAAAATGCCAATAAGAAAATTTTAGAGTTAGACCTTTTGAGAGGGTTAAGGAGCAAAAAACCCTAAAGCGTGATTTACAGGAGAAAATCAAAGCCCTCCATGATGTGAGTAACCAAATTTCATAGGATTTTGAGGTTGAATCAAAGAATTTTCTATAGGTTCCATT
Organism: Sequoia sempervirens; assembly: GCA_007258455.2. Classification (NCBI taxonomy): domain Eukaryota; kingdom Viridiplantae; phylum Streptophyta; class Pinopsida; order Cupressales; family Cupressaceae; genus Sequoia; species Sequoia sempervirens. Next base: position 304,983,037 of record VDFB02000003.1, on the reverse strand, counting down.
AGTGGCTCCTATTGGGGATGCATGCCTCTCACAAGCATGGTGAGATCCAAGAATCTCAAGTCACAAAAAACCAAAACAATGACCTGCCCAGATAGGGAAAGGAAAAACCAGACCAAAACAACATATATACATAATTTATAGGATTGTACAAAAAGACCCACCTCCCATTTTCTTAGAAGCCTCTTCTGATGTGCAAGCTTTTAACCTACAAATTCAACTTCATCAAGCTTCAACTTCAATTAGTGGCCTCAGGCTCCCAAAGCTTAGGATAAGTGTTTGCCCCTATCAAAAACCTTGATTTTTGTTGTATGTATTAGGCCAAGACTGAAAATATTTCCATGGATTGTCCACCAACTAATCTTGTTATGGTTGCTACAATCGACCATATTTTCCATGTGTCCAAATTTTCCATTATCACCATAAATTTTTCCTAACTAAAAATTGCAATCAAACAATACTTGAAACCCATACTCTTTGTAATATATGACCCCAACCTACTCATTAGCATGCCCCAGTAAAGGCTTATTCAATTGAATTGAGAAAGTAAAACATTCATAATCCACTTGATCATTAAGGTCATATGAGTTGACACCAACTTCAATTTGCACATCAAACAAAAAACCCTGATAAACATTGGGCTTAAAATCTTTACCTAGGAGCATATTCCTTGAATTCCTAGATTCACACTGCAATTTCCCTTCTAATGAGTCAAAATACATAGGAGGATCATATAAAACCTTGAAATCATCCCTTAGCTTCTGTCCCATTCTAGGAAAATACTTATCTTGTGTTATGAACAAGAAGTGTTCATATACAAGCATATCTTCAAGTTGATGTTTACATTTACCTCATCACTCCATACCAGACATATTGTCACATGCTCAAATATCATGGAAATATGATTTATCCAAGTTCATAATTGCTTGACTTATATTCAGCTCAAGGTCATCATTACAAACCCTATTGTCAATCACATCCCATGCATCAAAGAATACTTCCAATTCAGGCTCAATATCATATTATGATTTACTCCTCATATCATCATCTAGTTCAATGCAAAATGTTTTAAAGGATGACTCAAATGACTCAAAATTAACATAACTAGCAACAGGGAACTCTTGTGCATCATCAATTGATAGTTGTGTTGAATCTAATGTGAAAGGTTCACTACAATCTAAAGGTACAAGCTTCTTCATCCTTTTCTTCTTCAAATTATTTGTTAAAAACAATCATTTCCATTACTACAAAATGTGCACATTCCATTTTTGTTTCATACATGCAACTCAAAACATGGTCCTACTAGCTAGCACCAAAATTTCCATCATTTTTAACACTGACCTCAGGCTCAGGATGTTGAATACAGACATTCTTATCTTCAAACACCTTATCATTCACAACACTAGCATAGTTAGTATCTGACATAATTGGATTGCATTTCTAGTATCCTTCACATGGGATTTTTTCTTTGACTTATAAGGGAAAAACCTCATGAGCATCAAGTTATTGTTACATCCTTCAGGTAAAGAAAAGGATCCTAGGTCATCCTCATAAAAGACTCATATTTTTCAGAGGGACAATCAGAAATTTCACTCTCCTTATGATCATCATCAGAAGGAGATTCATTATCACATATATTGTATTCAAAATGTTCATTGTGAATGGTCACACTCTCATTTTTTAGTATTTTGATTATGACTTTGTAGGGACACATCAGCAACACTCGTATATGTATTAATTCCATCATTAGATAGATGTTCACTTTCTAAAATATACTTTTCCATTATTTGGATTGATCTTTGATCCTTTTCAATAAGGAAACCACCATTATCATCTTGAGACCTCATCCTTTATATATAGTCACACTTAGACTCCTCAACAATCCTTATCCAATCTAATATTTGATCAAAATTATTAGGCTTCAATTCTTTTGGTAAGGTACTAAGCACTGGCTCATAAATTTCATAGAATAGGTCAATACATATTGAGTCCTCAGGTCTCAACCTTTTGGGGGTTTCTAACAAGGTATCCAAAAAGCTTGCTAGCAATTCATATGGTGATTCTCCCTCATACTTTTTCATGCTAGCCAATCTTAAGAAAAACATCATTTGATCATCATTATTTAAATTTTGTTGAGGTTCATCTTGAATCTGTTCATGATTAATATGTTGGCAGGATGAACAAGTTAAGGCATCAAAAGTATCATCACCTTGACCATCTCTTTCATCCTTACGAATTTCATTTTCATGATGTGTGTTACAACAACAAACACTTGCAGCTATATATCCCTTCATCGTCGAATATCTCATGTTAATTTCAATGTCTATGGAAAAATGATATGCATAATGCAATGTTGCGGGCTCCTTGTCTCTTAACAAATAACTCATCTCATCATCAAATGCACCTAGATACACAACCAAAAATTCTACATCACTTTGACACATGTTTTCAGGAATATTTTTCACTGCTTTTACAAATTTGAGGTTAAAAGTAGGGACCAACTCCTCTTCATCTTTCTATATTTCCATGAATCTTCTCCTTACCCCATTCGGATTAATCCTTTCACCAACCTATTCTACAAATGCTACCATGAGCTCATTCCATGAAGTTATAGAACATACTGGAAAATATGTGAACCAATCTCTAGCATCTTCCTTCAAAGATTGAACAAAAATCTTGATGACAACATCTTCATGATTTACCTCATAATCACCCATCAAATCCATGAATACATACAAATTTCTAGAAGTTGATTTTGAACTTTTCCCTGTAAATTTAGGAAAATGTTTCCTAACATCATTAGGAATAACATTTGGGAAACCTTGAAAACCACTAAAGTTTAATGACTTATATCTCTCAAGAGACAAATCCCCTTGATGGCATGATAAATATTGCATGCCCTACATGATTTTACTTGACATTCCACAGAGAGATACAAGGGAATGATGTATTTTCTTGTAGCCCTATTCAACCCTCAAATATCAACTTCATAGTTGATCATTTACTACCTTATTGCTTATTTTAATCATGATTTTAAAATACATAGCTCAAATACATCCATACCTTAGTCCTTCTACTAGGAAAATTTCAAAGATAAGCACACTTCTTCAGACCAATATAGATATTTCAAATTACACCTTAGAAGAATGTAAAATCACTACTACTATTCCATTTATTTGTGCTCAATTCACCTAATAGGGAACAAAATTTTCTTCCAGATCGTTTAATATGGTTTTCCTACAAATTTATGCTTCATGAAAATCATAACAGGGGAAGTACCTGGATATGTTGCAACTACCTTGAATTGTGCTTCTAACTGGAAAACTTTGTAGATCTGAAGCTAGCATTTTATTTGACCCTCTTTGCATAGAGTCACCACCTCTTTTCATAGAAGATTGAGCTTCAAGCAATATAAAGCTCATTCAAAGATGAATTTCATTATGGGTCTTTAGTAGAGTCACATAGATATTTCTTATCCTTTCTCAGCAACTTTTCACTCTACCTTTTCTAGATTTCTTCAAGTAGTGCATACTAGTGCAAGGATCTTGGAGTCACCACCCACAATTAGTGAGAAATAATGAAAATATTCTGTAATTATGGTAGATCTTCAATAGGATTTGAAAGTTCAAGGAAACACAACAAATTCATGAAACATTTATGTGATTCAACTCATTGACATCAAAGCTAGACTTGAAGGATAAATTACTAGCAAAATATTTGACTCTTCACAATTTGCAATCTCTGATTACATATCATCTTGAAACTTCAATGAATCTTTAAGGCACAAAATCTTCTATCAAAATTTTCTCAGGTCATCCCCAGTAGAGTCGCCAATTTTGTTGGTTATTTTTTTAGAACCAAACTTGATCTTACCACTTACCTATGAATCTTCCAGAATCTAACAATTATCAAGGGAAGGATTGGCCAACAAACAAGGATTCTAAGGCCATTACTTCTACACTTCAGGCTCTATGAAACCTAGGAGGGTAATCCTTATTATGTTTATATGATATTCCTCTTTCACTTCATCAAGAACATTGCAACACAAATAATTATCGTATTGAGGATCAACTAGTAGAGTTGATGTAGGAGTATCCAGTGGTGTAAGGGAAATCTTGCATCACCCAAAAATAGTTAAATTTCAAGTTTCTTAGTTTTTAGATATTTTTACATTTTTGGATACCCTTTTCATCATAATGAAATTCCCAATTTACGGTTTTTATTTTCTATTCCTGGGTTGAAAGATATTGCAGTTTTGGTTTCCCAGATTTGCACCTGAAAATCTTTCGAGTTAGATTTGAGGCACTTAGAGTTCCCAAAACGGCCCCAAAACTTGCCTAAATCAGCATAGCATATTTAAAGCGCGTTATTGACTTTGAGACCTTTCCAACGGTTCAAACGGTTTGCGAATCAGAGTCCCAGATCAAAAGTTATGGCCCCGAGAAGTTGGCGCATTTTCTAGAAGATACAATTGCAAATACTCTTTTGAAATTTGAACTTCATGTTGTAAGTTTTTGGCGCCAAACTGCCTAAACTCAAATTTGAATGTTGTTTTGGCTCCAAACTAATGAGGAGCTCTATTTATGGGTGGGTTTCTAATTTTTGGGTAACTTTTTGGGGGACAAGCTCGCATATTGTGAAAGGGTTTTTCTGTAGCTTTCTGTAACTTGCATGTGTTGTAGAACATGGGGATTTGAGATCCTCTGCATGTAAGAAGCTCCATTTCCTAAATAATAAAATTATTCTCTTGTTTGTGGGTTATTTTCTAAGTCTCAGGCTGTGTCCTCATCAAGTGGTATCAGAGCGGGTTTTCTTGAGCGTGTGGACAGATCATCGATCGTGAGGTAGTTCGCACCAAGACCGTAGTTGTGGGTCGAGGTCAAGAAAGATGCCTCCAAGAGTGATGCTTGGTAGACATGGTGGTGCCAGAGGTGATCGAGGCGGCAGAAATGCTGGTGGAAGAGATGCACTGGTAGCCCTCTAGAGACAAATTGACGTGTTACAAGAGCAGTTGAGAAGAGGGTTCAACCTGAGGGAGGAAAGTGAGGATGAAGGAGAGGAAGAAGGTTCAAATGTAGAAGAGGAAGAAGTAATTGATCAGGACCAAATGTGGCTAATAAGGGCCATTTCAAAGATCGGGAAAAGACCCAAAGCAGAAGTCCCCAATTATTCTGAAAGTCTGAACCCAGAAGAGTTGATCGACTGGATCAACGAGCTAGAAAAATATTTTGAGTATGAGGAAATAGAGGACCCAGATTGAGTTAAGTTTATGAAAATGAAGCTAAAGGGCCATGCCAGTATTTGGTGGAAAGAGGTCCAATTGGAAAGAAATCGAAGAGGAAAAGGAAATATCACCAGATGGGATCGCATGGTAGAGAAACTGAAAAAGTAGTTCATACCAGTGGACTACGAGTTAGATTTGCTGAAGAAATTGCAAGGTTTGAAGCAAGGAAGCAGATCTGTGAAAGAATATACTAAATATTTTCACAAGATAATCATCAAAATGGGTCATACAGAGGCCAATAAGGAGAAGGTAGCCTGATATCTTAATGGGTTATGACCGAGCATTTAGGAGGAGTTAAGCCTAGTCAAAATGACCACCATTGAGGATGTGTATCAATTTTCTCTAAAGGTGGAAGAGAAGCTGAACAAAAGATTTGATGGCAATCAAAAAGGACGAGGAGGTCAAAGCGGAAGGGGCAATGGAAGACCTTCAGGAAGCTGAAATGATGATGAAAAGAAAAGTGAAGATGTTGCTACCAGCCAAAGCCAAAGAAATGACAACTTCTACCGCCCTCGTGATCAAAACAATGGTGATCAAAGAGGTAGAGGATGAGGGAGGTATGGACAAGGATCTGAAAGAGGTGGTTTCAGAGGAACGTGTTTCCAGTGTGGTGAAGAAGGGAATCGAGCCTATGAATGTCCACAACACCAAGGAAGGGCAGACAAAAGGCCAGAAGCTCGTGGAAGGGTTGCACATGCGGATGAGGAGGCCCAATCTGAACATTCTAATGATGTTGAAAGGGGAGAAGCCCTAGTGATTAGGAGAGCCCTAGTGACTAAGGAAAAGGAACCAGAGCAAAGGAATAATCTAGTTCACACAAGGTGCAAGTGCGAAGGAAAATGTTGTGATGTCATTATTGACGGTGGGAGCACCGATAATCTGGTGTTAGAGGAGATGGTCACAAAGTTGAAGCTGAAGAGGGAAATGCACCCACATCCGTATCAGATTGCCTGGTTGCAAAAATACCACAAAGTTTTGGTCAATGAGCAGTGCCTAGTAAAGTTCAAGATCGGAAGCTACCATGATGAGGTACTCTGTGATATCATCCCCATGGATGCATGTCACATGTTGTTAGGGAGGCCATGGCAGTTCGATAGGCGAGCTATACATGATGGCCATGCAAACACTTATTCCCTGACAAAGGATGGGGTTTGTCACAAGTTGAAACCCCTGAAGGAGACCGAAGAAAAGGTATGCAGAAGTGCTAGAATTTGTTATGTAGATGGAAGAAAAATTTTACAAGGTATGAAGCATGAGTGTGTGTGTTATGTATTGATTCCTAGAGTGAGTAAGGAGGCTAGTGAGAAGGTTCCAGAAGAAGTTTCTGGGATGTTGGATGAGTTTCAAGATATTGTTTCTGATAATGTACCTGAGGGTTTACCACCAATAAGGAAGATAAGTCATCAGATTGACTTGATTCTTGGAGCTAGTTTTCCAAATAAAGTAGCTCATAGAATGACTCCAGCAGAAAATGAGGAGTTGAACAAACAAGTTCAAGAGTTGTTGAGAAAGGGTTTGATATGGGATAATTTGAGTCCATGTGCAATACCTATAGTACTAGCACCAAAGAAGGATGGGGAGTGGAGGATGTGTATAGATTCTTGAGCCATAAACAAGATAACAATCAAGTACAAATTTCCCCTGCCAACGATGGATGACCTGATGGACTATTTGAGTGGAGCTCAGTACTTCACAAAGATTGATCTAAAGAGTGGATATCACCAGATCCATATTTGAGAGGGAGATGAATGGAAGACTACCTTCAAGACCAAAGAGGGCCTGTATGAGTGGTTAGTCATGCCTTTTGGGCTAACCAATGCACCAATCACATTCATGCGGCTCATGAACGAGGTACTAAATAAATTTCTGGGAAGTTTTGTTATTGTGTATTTAGATGATATTTTGATTTTTAGCAAGATGTTGGATGCGCATCTGATGCATATTCAGAGAGCCTTTGAGAAGTTAAGAGAAGAGAAATTGTTGATTAATCTGAAGAAGTGTAGTTTTGTGAAGAGGGAGTTAGTGTACTTGGGGTTTTTTGTCTCAGCAGAAGGTCTCAAGATGGACCTAGAGAAGGTGAAGGCTATTCTGGAATGGCCTACCCAAAGAACTGCTACCAAGGTGAGATTTTTCCATGGTTTGGCTAGTTTTTATAGAAAGTTCATTAGAAACTTCAGTAGTATTTGTGGACCCCTGACTGAAACAATGAGAGGGGATAGAAAATAATTCAAGTGGAGCATTGGAGTGGCAAAAAAATTTGTACTATTGAAGCAGAAGGTGACAGAGCAACCTATTCTAGCCCTCCCAGATTTCAACAAGGTGTTTCAGGTGGATTGTGATGCCAGTGGTTGTACCATTGGAGCAGTGTTGAGCCAAGAAGGTAAGCCCATTGCCTATTTCAGTGAAAAGTTAAATGATGCCAAGAGAAAGTATTATGTATATGATTAGGAATTTTATGAGATAGTTCAAGCATTAAAGAAATGGAGACATTATTTGTTGCCAAAGGAATTTTTTCTATATACTGATCATCAAGCCTTACAGTACATAAATAGTCAGGAAAAATTAAATCAAAGACATATGAAATGGGTAAAGTCTTTGCAAAGTTATACCTTTGTTTTGAAACATAGGAGTGGGAAGTCAAATAGGGTTGCAGATTCCTTAAGTAGGAGGCATACATTGATGACAAAGATGCAGATTGAAGTGGTTGGGTTCAATGAACTCAAGACACTATATGCAGAAGATCCTGATTTTGCAGAGGCTTGGAAAGCTTGCAAGGAACCTATTACAATGGGTAGGACAAGGGGTGGATTTCATAATCTAGGATGGCATGTTATTTAAGGGAAGTCAATTATGTATCCCAAGGAGTTCCATGAGGGAGAACCTGATAAAGGAGAAGCATAGTGGAGGAATGGCAGGACATTTTGGTCGGGATAAAACCATTGCCATTATCAGTGAGCATTATTATTGGCCTCAGTTGTCACAGGATGTGAAGAAGTTTGTACAAAGCTTCACAGGGTATGTTAGATGGCTAAAGGAGTGAGCCAGAATACAGGCTTATATCAGCCCTTACCTATACTAGAGAGGCCATGGAAGGATATAAGTATGGACTTTGTTCTTGGTTTGCCAAGGACACAACGAGGGAATGATTCAGTCTTTATGGTGGTTGATAGGTTTTCAAAGATGGCACATTTCATTCCATGTCAGAAGACCCATGATGCAGTCCACATTGCTGACTTGTTCTTCAAAGAGATGGTGAGGCTACATGGTCTACAAAATAGTGTTTCAGGTCATGACACCAAATTTGTGGGGTTTTTGGAGGACCTTGTGGAAGAAGAGCTGAAGAGGGTTGAAGTTCATTCGCACATCCTAAGCAGTGGCAGAGCATGAGGTTGCATTGAAGTCTGGGAAACCTACTGAGATGTTTGGTAGGAGATAAACCCAAGGAATGGGACTTGATCTTACCCCAAGCAGAATTTTCTTACAACAATTTTGTCAACAGAAGCACTGGTAGATCACCATTCCAGATTGTGTATGGAGGTAGCCCTAGAATAGCTCCAGAATTGAGGAAGATGGACCAAGAGAAGAAAATAAGTGCTAAAGCCAAATATTTTGTAGAACACATCAAGGATATACATGAGAAGGTAAGAGAACATATTAACAAGATGAATATGCAGTATAAGGCCAAGGTAGATCAAAGGAGGAGGTATAAGGGTTTGGTGATGAAGTGATGGTCCCTTGAGGAAAGAAAGGTTTCAGTGGGAACATATAACAAATTGAAGATGAAGAAGTTTGGTCCTGTAAAATTTTTAAGAGGCATGATTTAGGGAATGCATATGAGTAGAGATTGCGGATGGATTCAAAATTTTCCCTATGTTCAACATTTCAAATTTGACAGAGTATCATGAAGGTGGCATGAGAAAGCACCAGCGATGGAGCGGTGTGGGATTCCATCACCTGCCAGAAAGGAGGAGATTGAAGAAATCTCGAGATAGTCATGTGATGGAGCAGTGTGGGATTCCAGCACCTGCTTCAGAAAAGGAGGAGATTTAGAAATCTTGGATAGTCGTGTGGGAAGGAGTACCAGGAACAGGCAGTATGAAGAATATCTGGTGAAATGGAAAGGAAGGCCTGTTGAAGATTCATCCTGGTTGCCTAAGGCAGAGGTTGACCGTTTGGGTTTTCCTCCACCATCTAAGATGTGACGGGGTCACTTCTCAAATTACCCTGGGTGTCTGATGCAGGAGCATCCGGTGGTGTAAGGGAAATCTTGCATCACCCAAAAATAGTTAAATTTCAAGTTTCTCGGTTTTTAGATTTTTTTACATTTTTGGATACCCTTTTCGTCATAATGAAATTCCCAATTTACGGTTTTTATTTTCTATTCCTGGGTTGAAAGATATTACAGTTTTAGTTTCCCATATTTGCACCTGAAAATCTTCTGAGTTAGATTTGAGGCACTTAGAGTTCCCGAAACGGCCCCGAAACTTGCCGAAATCGGCATAGAAAATTTTGAGCATTTTATTGACTTCGAGACCTTTCCAATGGTTCAAATGGTTCGTGAATCGAAGTTTCGGATCAAAAGTTATGGCCGCGGGAAGTTGGCGCACTTTCTAGAAAATACAATTGCAAATGCTCTTTTGAAATTTGAACTTCATGTTGTAAATTTTTAGCACCAAACCACCTAAACTCAAATTTGAATATTGTTTTGGCTCCAAACTAATGAGGAGCTCTATTTATGGGTGGGTTTCTAATTTTTGGGTAACTTTTTGGGGGACAAGCTCGCATATTGCGAAAAGGTTTTTCTATAGCTTTCTGTAACTTGCATGTGTTGTAGAACATGGGGATTTGAGATCCTCTACATGTAAGAAACTCCATTTACTGAATAATAAAATTATTCTCTTGTTTGTGAGTTATTTTCTAAGTCTCAGGCTGTGCCCTCATCAAGAGTATATCAAAGAAGTTGGTTACTTCTTAATATTAGTTCATGTTCAAAGCATGAGAATGGTGAAAACCTCATATCTTTGTAACCTATTCTAAAGAATTTAATTTAATAAATGGTTAGTTGCTGAATTAATCACCACAATGTGATACAATTATCTCACTTAGACCAGTGCCTCATCCTTGGAATGGAGTCAATTCTAATACCCACATAATTTGATAGTGTAGACTTGTAAAATGTACCGATTGACATTGTGCATCTGATCTTGACTACTAACACCATTTCATCCTAAATTATCCCTCGGTCTAACCATTTAATCAAATCCCCCTATCTAATTAAATTCATCAATATTCCTCTCTTAATTAAATAAACCAATTATCTAATTAAGTCACCTCTTCTCGATAATTAAATTCACCATCTTGATCTAGTTATCCTATTTAATTAAATAATCAATTTTATTTGATTAAATCTCTTAAGTCTATCTATTAAATTAAATAAATTAAAACCTTATTTAGTTTAATCTAACATAATCTCTTTAAATTAAATAAATCAAAATCTTTATTTAATTAAGCCTTTATCACATTCCTCTCATATTTGATTTAAATAAATCCACAAATTTATGTCAAATAGGTCACATCATCTAATCCCCTTCATTAAATTAATTAACTTTGATTAATTTAATTTCCTATCATGTCCCATCCTCTAGCATTTACCACTTGCACATGAAAATAGATTTAATTGATTTATTAAATCTCTATTTTCCTCAACAAGGCATCTTTTGGGAATATTCTCCAAGTTTGAATTCAAAATTCCAAGTTGACATGTACATCCAACAAGGCATTTACTCCATCTTACATGTCATTTTCCTTGAGCCAAGTGGCAATCAATGCTTCTTTCTTCCCTCTTGCAAGTCATTTAAACAAAATTCAAAATTAAAAAATAAAAATTTATTGGCACAATCCTCAAAACTTGCACATCCTCCATCCATTCATAGGTTGACAAATGGCATCTTGCCATTGGATGAATGTTAGTCCCACATTGCTCAATTTTGGACATTCATCTATATTCTCATCTATAAATGAAGAGATCATCTCCTCATTTCATCATCCACAAAGTATGCAAAGTTACCATGCTCAAATATCTATCAAATTTCATCCATCATTCTTGAATCTTAGCTAGGTTATGCAAGTTTTTAGCTTGGAGCATTCACCATCCTTCATCAAAGTGGATCAATTATCATCAACACATCAAGCTTGCATCATAGGAGTTGGGAAAAGGGCCAATTTTCACATCAAATTGGCACCAATTCCCCAATGGAATCATGAGTTTGCTAGTTTAATTAGGATTCAATCTTTATTTTGTTGTCTTCATTGTGTTCTTCACTATTTTTCCTAATTTAAGCTTTCTGAATGGATTTCATGGGGAATCCTTGTTCTTTCTTGCATTCTATAATCTAATGTGTTTGTTCTTATTATTTTACAGGTATTAGGATTGGGGTTCACACATTTGGCGCTAGAAGGAGGGCTTGATCTCATTTTTAATCACGTTTTTCTAAAAATTATGCGTTTCTATTTGTGCATATGAAAATTCCAATGCTGGAAGCTCAACGTTGTTGTTTTAGCACCGTTGGCTTTCCAAAGTTGCCATATAGCACAGCTAAAAAATCAAGCTGTGACACTTTAGCCATCCCACCTAATTTTTTTTGAATTTGAATTTTAAACAGTGACGCTAGTGAAAAGGGTGACACATTTGAGCTGACTGGTCCTGACACAGAGCGTCACTGACTGGTAAGTGGCATTGTACAACACTATTGAGATATCAAACTGCAACACAATCACGGGTTGTGCTACTGGGAGGGAGTAAAAAGTTGAAATTTAATTTTAGCATGTGCTTTTTGTTAAATGATGAGTTTACCTTCTATTTTCTACTTTTTAACCTCTGTGTTTTGCAAAAATTGACTGATTTTCTTTCTTGTAGGTTGGATCAATTAAAACTAAAGAAAAGGAAGCATGATGATGATATTTCACAAAATCAAAGTTTTTTTAAACACTTTAGTCTTTGTTTAACACTCTTAAGAAACTATTATCTCTTTTTACTCAGGATACTAATTTCATTTGGGCTTTAAAAAGAATCTTTTCAATTTTTGCAAAGGCTTAAAATGAACATTAGGACTACAACTTACTAGAGTTTGTTTTTTGGTTAATAATTGAACAAAACAACTCTCATTTGTCTTTTGGTGCTTTAAAAAGAACTCACAATTGCTTCATGGGTTTAAAATGAATAAGTGAAACTTTGTCTTCGTGATGGCTTACTTAAACTAACTTCATTGAAAAAGGACGTATGCACTTCTTTTGCACTTTATAGTGATCTTGAGAATCAAAAGGCCTTTTTTTGTGATTTAGGGTGAGACAAAGAAATCATCTCCACACTTCATTTTTGGGTTTAAAATTGAACAAAATCTTGTGTGAGTGTGAATGAACTTATTGCATGTTTTCTCCCTTTGTTTCTAAACAAGGGTCGATCAAACTATGAATATGTTTATTCACTTTTTTTTATCTTAGAGGGCCTTCCTTGGGGAAAAAGTACTCACCCAAGGGAATGAATCAACCGGTAACACTCTGAACCCGAGAGTATTTCCAGCCAGGATATAAATGTGGGTATTGGAATAAACGCCAATATCACGCAGTTGACTCCGACGAGATGGATATGAAAAAGGGACTCTCACCGTATGGGTCAATCTCTACAAATGGAAAGTCCTAATTAAAGCCCATGTTTTAGAATTTTCAAAATCCTTGATCTATTTGTTGGTGCAAGAATGATCATTTTGAAGCTGCCCCACTCTTTTACAGTCTTTTAGTAAAAATGAAAAGCATGTCATGGGAGTTTCATGGGTGTTGATGCTTGGCTGCCTTGATTGACATTAATGAGCCATGGAGGGGAGCCAGAGGGGTCAAGAATCTAACCATTCACTAAAGATAAGCATAGCTGGACTTGTCCAAGTGGGGACTCAACAAATATTTCCTTCCACATCCATAAGGTTGTACTTATTCTTGGTTGCAAAATTCTTTTCTTGTTCGAAAACATCTTGGAAACAAACACTTAAATATCATCATCAAAATTTCAAACCCTTTAGGAGACAAATACAATTGACTCAATCCATGTGTTATTGCTTTCCCTTGGGATTCTATCCTTAGAGGTTTCTAAACACTTGGATTGCATCTCAATTTGTCTACTCAAGTTAAACAATAGGTAACCCTTGCCTTGAATTCATCAAATTTCTACATAACATACTTTGTGGGATTCAAAGAAATTAAGACATTGGACATCTAGTTTGGAAACCTAATCAAAGAAAGTGTTTGTGGTAAAATAAAGTCACTAAGCAAAGCTAAAAAAAATGAACTCTCACATGTGTTGAAACCTCATGATTTTCAAGAAGAAAAATCCCAAAATGAAAATATTTGATTCAAAATCCGGAAATGTATGCTCAAATTGAATCACTTCTTGGTTATAAAGGTCTATAGAAGCATTGCATATTCTTCAATATCGAGGTTTAGGTAAACAAAGTGTCCTTTTTAAGTTCATCTTAGGAATCAAAAGAAATCAAAATATTTTCTCATCCATCCTTCAAACATCAAAAAAAAAAATCATCTCATCATCACCTTTTGAGAAATCTTGAAATTATCCTTCATGCTAGGCTTTTTGGCAAAAATCAAAATTATCAAATCCTTGAGACAAAATTCTTTAAAAATTTATCAAAATCATCTTTGGCTAGGTATGTGTAGATGCATCCTTTTGCATATACTTAGTCAAAGTTATCAAACCATCTTGTTTAGCTAGGTATATGTAGATGCATCCTTCTTCATATGCTTGGTTAAATTATCATCTTGTTTGAATAGGTGTGGGTAGATGCATCCTTCTCCCTACACACATTCAAATTATCATCCTTTGAGAAAAACTACCCCTTAGATAATCATCCAACATCTTAGGGTCTTTTTGTTCAAATCAAAGCAAACCAAAATCAATCAAATCAAGGACAATCCCAAGAGAAAATCAAAAATCAAAATCCAAAACATATCCAAAAGTCTCAAAAGTCTAACATCCCCCTCAAGATTTATCAAAATATCAAAACATCTACATCGTCCATCTCTTGTATCATCATCATATCACCTTTTGATCCTTAAGATATCCTAAAATTTTCTCTTTTGTACATAAAGTAAAGATCAATCCAAGGAATTAAGAGATTCATCTCCCATATTCTCAAAAATTTATCCTTGTTTTATGGTTCAAACTAGATCTCAATACAAGAAGAACATGGAAGCCGAAAAAGAAACACCCGCTTCAAGTGATCTAAGACAAACGAACGTCAAAATGAATCCAGTCGAATCAATCAATCCTTTGACTATCTCATCATCACAAAACCCACAAGAGGAAACCCAAGGAGATCTTACCTTTGGGATGTCACATGAAGAAATAACTGAAATGCTCCAAAATCCAAAAAACCATAAAATCATCAACAACATGATGAGGCTTAACCCTTCACTATACATGCTTGAGCTCAAAAAAAGGGGCCAAATTACCTTCTGATTTCGACATGAGTACTATAGTGGAGAAATCCTTACCTCCAATCTCATCCACCATCCCCATCTCATCCTCACCCCCATCCCAAAACATCACTCAAAAAATTTAGCAAATCATGACACCTTTTGCTCCAACCCAACCCAATGTTAATAAGGGAAATGCATTTCTTAATGCTATTCAAACACACCCCCTTGTTAATAATCAAGACTTGGAGGAAAATACTATTTTGGAACAAAACATATCCCAAAATCCATTACATAAGTATGTTCCTCTCACTTTCCATAACGATCCATCATCATCATCCTTCCACGCAACACCTCAAACTTCAATCCTCACAAATTTGCAAGAGGAAGGTGACATGTTTGGACTTGGGGGCATTTTCAACACCACACCCCTCATATTTCCACCACTTCCACTATTTCCATCATCATCTACACCACTCCTTGGCTTAGAGATTCCCCCTTTACCAAGTATCAATCAAACCAACATTCCAAACACCAATCAAAACATCACACCAAACTTTCAAAACTTATCATCAATATCGCAACAACAGATAACAACTACACAAGGAATTGTGACGTCATCAAACATCCCCCTAACATATCAAAGCATGGTCTCTCAAGGTCCAATCACATCAACAATGCCATTTATCACTCAAACCACCACATCAACAACACCATCCACCACTCAAATCATCAACACGACATCACCGCTCACTACCACCACAAATGCCATTCCAAATCCACCACCACCACCAACTTCCAGCATATCAAGCCAATACAACATGGCATTGCAAGCAACTCAGCAAGATACTTTTCAAAGGGGATTCCTACAAGTGAAAAAAAAAAAGCCGCACAACTATCTACTCAGCAAGTTACTCAAGCTTCCCAAGCAGCCCAAGCCGCATTACAAGCGCAACAGGCCGCACAAGCCCAAGCTTTATTGCAACATAAACAACAAGTTGTGCAAACTGCTCAAGCATCCCAAGCTGCATTACAAGCACAAAAAGCTACCCAAGCCCAAATTCTATTGCAACAATAAGTGGCACAAGCCCAAGCCCAAGCTCAAACGCATGCCCAATATCAAGCACAACAACCACAAGCACAAGCACAACTTCTTGCACAAAAACAAGCAGTGCAACTACAGGCATATCAGCAAGCAATAAAACAATATCAAGAGCAGCAAGAAGCAACCCAACAACAAGCGTTATAAGAACAAAACCAAGCACAATAGTAGGAAATCGTAGCACAACAATAGGCAATCTTAGCACAACAACAAGAAGCACAACAACAAGCAATCCTAGCACAACAACAACAAGATCAACAACAAGCATTGTTCATACAGTAGCAAGTGCAAGCATACCAAGCTCATAAAAATGTGCAAATACCATCAAATAACACACCAACTAACCCACCCATCCAAACCACAATTGAAACATCCTAGAACACCTTCATCCCACCCCCTGATCTGCAAAATGACGTAATGGCACAAATAAGGTTGCTCTCACAACAAGTGTTTGATCTTCAATCAGGGCGAACCACAAAAACACCAAGCAACTTGTGTTCCTATCCATTTGACAGGAGCCTTGTGATGAAACCCTTCCCCAAGGGATTTGAGATCCCCAAGTTTGACAAATATTGTGGGATGAGAAACCCTGAAGATCACATCAAGGAATTCTAGGTCCATTGCATGGAAGTCGCATATGACAATATTTATCTCATGCAGCTATTTCCTAGGAGTTTGGCTAGCCACACTATGGAATGGTTCTCTCACCTACCTACAGGCATCAAAACATTCCAAGAAATTATCGATGCATTCATTAAAAATTATGCATGCAACATTGCAATGGATGTTAGTCTAGATGAACTCTTAGCTCTCAAACAAGGAAAGAATGAATCATTCGCTTCATTCTTACAATGATGGAGATCCAAGGCCAATCAGAGCAAATGGACCATGCCCAAGGAACAACAAGTTTGCACCATCATATCCAACCTTGATAGCCTATTAAAATTTTATCTCAAGGTACAAGGGATCACCACATATGACCAGTTGATCTCCAAGGCACTCAACATCTAATGAGCCCTTATGATGCAACCCGCGAGATTAACTTCATACCCCCAAAAAAAAAACAACCACCCACCTGCCAATTACAATGATAAACCTCGCACGTGGGAAAGGAAAAAAAATGTTACTAATGATGGTGTCGTCGATGCTAAAGTGGTCATTAGTGCCCCACACCAAAATACACCCACACCACAAATCCAGATCCAACACCAAAACAATCATCAAGAAACACAACAACCAAACAACAATCTGGTGATTAACAATATCAATGATAAAAGGGGACTACCCCAACTAAACAAGAATTACCCCAAGAAAAAATTACACTGCTCTTGGGGAACCACTTGACGTCATCATGAAGAAACTGATAAATGAAAAACTCATCAAAGTGCTGACCTATGAGAATTACCAAGAACCGGATGTGAAACCTCCTTGGTACAATGAGAATCAACTTTGTGACTTCCATAAAATCAAAGGGAATACCATGAATAGTTGTATGAGGCTAAAAAACATAATTCAAGATCTCATTGATCAAAGAATTATAAATGTGGAACAACCAACAAGAAACCAATACCTTAAGATATACATGAATCTGATGCCTAACCATGGCAACAAAGGGAATAATAACACTGATAAGGGGAAAGGCACCCACACAAATGTGAATCATGTGTATGAAATTGTCATTGCCTCCCTAGATGAATACTGCATAGTCATCACCATCAAAGGTGCCCATGCCGATTGTGGAGTCGCCACAAGAGGCAATAAAGTCACCATCATAGGATCTTCCCATCCAAACAGAGTCCCTGCATCTAGATTTGTCCCCAATTATGGATACAATTTCCTAGATCAGCTCAAAAGAATTCCAGCACAAATCTCCATCATGGAGTTACTAAAAATCTCATCTGCCCATAAGAAAATCCTAGAAGAAGCGTTGGCTTCATCCACTGTCCCCATAGATCTTGATGAGAAACAATTCCAAGCTATGGTTAGAAATATAATTACTCCAAATCTCCTCACATTCTCCGACCAGGATTTCCCCGCTCAACCATCTCACAACTGTGCACTCCACTTAGAAGTCATAGCATAGAAAAGAAAATTCAAAAGGGTCTTGGTGGATGGAGGTGCGGGATTGAATATTTGTTCTCTCAATCTCATCAAACAAATGAAAATGTTGGAGGATTCTATCAACAAAGGAAAGGGTATCACAATAGGAGCATATGATGATCAAGAAAGAGTGTCCTAGGGCACAATCAAACTCCCTATTCAAGTAGGGCCTACTATCATGGTAACCACTTGTCAGGTCTTGGACCTCGACTTTTCGTATAACATCTTCCTAGGATGTCCATGGATTCAAGCGATGAAAATAGTAGCATCAAATTTCCATCAATGTGTGAAATTCACACATGAGGGACAAGAAGTTACCTTCCATGGAGATCCCGAACCTTTCTCCTATTGCAAAAGCCTTGAAGAAAAATACTATAAAATCCCCCAAGTACAAAAAAATGATGAGGGCCCATCTAAACCATACATCGATCCCGCTACTCTCGCAACCACTTCTGTGACAGAGACACCCGCCACTCCCGCCATTCCCACCATCTTGACATTAAGGTCATCATCCAAGATAGTGGTTGTGGAAACTACACGATCCCTACAAATGCTTTTATGGTAGGAAAGTTACCACAATCTCCTAGATCACGGGGATGTCCACAAATAAATAAAGCCTCCACATCCCAAACATCTCCTGAAGACTATCCCAACTTTAAAAGTTGAGGAGATCTTGGCCAAGAAGTTATTGGGGTAGATCCATCTCATATGCTATATCAAGATGAGAGACCAATAGCTAATTTACCAATGGATGACAGAAGCAAGGGTCTGCAAAATGATGCTCACAATGGGCTATGATAGAAATTAAAGACTTGGGAGAAATGACAATGGGCTTATAATACCTATCATTCCGGAGAAGCAAACGATAACAAATCTTGTCCTTGGATGTACCCCTCAGAGTATAACCATACGTGGCTGAAGTCCTCCAGTCAGAAGGGTTAATAATCCTCCTCAGCCAACCGCAGCAAAACTATGGTTACCAGTATCTATAGGTAGAGTCATAGATTACTTTACATTTGACATGATGTCTGTAGAAGTAGTGATGACGAGGATACCATGACCAACTTACCCAAGCTATTTGAGGATACAACTCTTTGCATGATTAGCACCCTATCTTTTGAATCAGACCACAAAAATCATGAAATCTGCCTACTATACCGCCAACTCATCGACTACAATCAACGAGGACCACTAGTTCTCGATACATTCAAAAATGATGAGGTGCTCTCGAAATTCATGGGACTACGAGATAACATTCCATATGGGGATTACAAATCAGGGTTCCTAATTGAGCTAGATACACATGCCTATTATGGGGAAACAATTGAATCCCTCAGTCGCAAAAGTGAAAAATTAAGAATCATATCTAAGTCCTTGAGTGAAAACCACACTGTGGCACTCTCCGACCAGAAAAAAGTAAAAAGAAAGCATGCATCCAACAGTGAAAAAACTCTCTGAGGTGCCCAAGGATGGGGGATTCAATCTTCCTTTTAGAGCTATTCATTAAGAAAAATTAGCAGTCATTATGGGAAATTTACATAAAAAATGGGCCTCCTAAGGAACTCTAAAAAAGAAAAAATTATCTCATATAATACAAATTATTTAAATATAAAAAATATAAATTACTTAAATACATGAGTTAAGTGGGGACACACGTTTCTATTATAATTCCTTAAAAAACTGAAGTCAATGATTTTTTAAAAGTGGTAACATATATTTCTATTATAATTTATTAAAAAACTCAAGTTCACTTTCTTCATTATTTATTTTTTATTTAAAAACTCTTAACTCAAGTTTGGTAACTTATATTTCTATTATAATTTATTAAAAATTCAAGTTCACTTTCTTTTCTTGATTATTTGTTTTTTAAATTATTATTTTTTATTTAAAAAGTGGCAAAGTAAAAGTAAAGTTAGATATTTTATTTTTTACTTAGTATTTTATTTTATATATATATATATATATATATATGATTTTATAGATTTAGATTTAATATGTTACGTACATTTATTTAAATAAACACGTTTATAGGCTTTATAATAGTATATTTATATTTAAAAAAGTATGTTGAGGATATCTTTTTTTCCAGTCTCTTTGATTTTCTCATTTTCTTTCCTTTGCAATTTTTTTTGGTTTTTAATTTTTAATTTTTCCAATTATTTTTTCCATAGTTTCATGATTTTCTCCAACTTTTTATTTCTTTTAAAATATTTTTTATATTTTTTTCTTAAAGAATAAAAATATTTTTTTGAAAATATAAAAATTTCTATAATAGAACTTAAGAATATAAATCTAAAAAACAAAAAGAATATTTTATATTTAGAAAGATAAAAGACATAGAATGGGATATGTAGAGTTAAATTAACCATCATGAGTTAATTCATAAGATTTTAGAAAGTTTGTTTTATAAAATAAATAATTTTATTTTTATTTTGGATGATGTCACTGTACAGGTTGATGTCATATTTTAGTTGATTTTTGATAAAAAGCTAATGATGTCATCCTTAGGAGGCCCATTTTTTATGTAAATTTCCCCTAATGCCTAGTAGAAAAATGCAATCTGGCCAATCTAGGAACATAGGAAAACCCACACATCACATTCTATGCGGAATCATTACTATTTGAGGAACAAGAGCTCCTAACAACCTTCCTAAGAGAAAGATAGATAAAATTTGCATGGAGCTATGCTGACATGCTAGGACTTGATCCAGAGACCGTGGTTCACCACTTAGTAGTATATCTAGAAGCAAAGACTGTTAAACAAAAGCTTCAAAAAATGCACCCTCATATCGCCTTATTAGTCAAAATGGAGCTAAAAAAGTTATTAGATGCAGGATTCATCTAACCGATAGATTATCCAGAATGGGTGTCAAAATTGGTACCTATCTCAAAACTCGATGGGAGCATCATAATCTGCACAAACTTTAGAGACTTGAAAAAGGCATGTCCAAAAGATGACTTCCCGCTTCCAAACATTGATATGATTATCGATATGACAGTTGGACATGAAATATTGTCACTAATGGACAGATTCTTAGGGTACAATCAGATTATGATAGCTAAAGAGGACCAACATAAGATGACTTTCACTTGTCCATGGGGGACCTACTGCTGGAATATGATGCCATTTGACTTAAAGAATGCAGGAGCAACATACCAAAGGGCCATGACATTGATATTCCACAACAGGATTCATAAGATAGTTGAAGATTGTGTTGATGATATTCTAGCCAAATCCAAAAAGAGAAAAGATAACAGAGCACCCCTTAGTGCCATCTTTGACAGGCTAGAGGAGTACAAAGTCAGATTAAACCCAAAGAAGTGTGTCTTCGACATACAATTAGGTAAGCTACTAGGATATATGTAAGGAAAGTACAGGTGCAAAAGCAACTTTCCTAACATCAAAACCACAGGGAAGTAAGCATACAGTACTTTTCATTTTTAAAATTACAATCTAATTAAGATACACATGAAATATTTATAGTAACAAAGAAGATACTCAAAGACAAATGAACAACAAATTTACGTGGGAAACCCTTTCAGGGAAAAACCCACCACACCAAACTAAATCTCTTTGTATTACAGTAACAACAAATTACATACAAATCAAAGATACAACTCTCTGGTATTAGTTCACAGTCATTTCATTTACTGTTCATCTAGTTTCAGAAAATGCTCTCAACAAATTGATTCACTCGTCGCTATTTCAACTCAGAATGCTATCCTTTAAATATTACCACATTTTGATTTTTGTCCTCTATTCATCCTTATCCACCATTGCCCATCGTAGACAATTTCCTTTTGAGCAATTAATTTTTCCTTGCATGCAGCTCAGCTCCAACGTCGCAGAAGATGCAAAAAATCAAACTACTAGCTATTTGAATTTTGCTTCCTCTAATTGGTCCATGAGACGCCACATAGGAAGGTCAAACGGTCAAGGAAACATCCAAATTTGTTGGCATATCGGTGAGACACTAACAGTGTCTCCCCAATGCCACAAAGTATCCATATTGATATCAGCATGATTCCCAATAGTCGGCAAGACATTATAACGAACGCCATGAGTCATACTGAATCCATCGACATCCATTGTGTTTCTATCAGCAAGAGATTTCTCCATCGGCAAGACATTTTACCGATGCTCATAAGTCATATTGATTTCAACTTTTTCATCGGCACAACTTTTCCATTCGCCAAGAGCTTTCGCCGAGTCTCCTCAAGTTTCACCGGAGCACTTGACAGTCAGCAAGACATTTTTCTTTCACTAGGACTTCATACTGAGCACAACCAAGTCTCACTGACCACCAAATGATAGTCGGCAAGACTTTTGTCTTTCACCGAGTGCCCATGACTTACCCATAGAATATCAGTGAGACTCTTCCAAGTCGCCAAGACTTCACATCGAAGTCTTTTGTCACCGCAAAGGCACCAAGTGAATACTCCCATCGGTGAGACCTATCTTCATTGCTGAGACTTCTCCCCGATGACCCTTGTGTTACCTCGATAGCCATATGCTATCAGTGAGACAATCTCTAGTCATTGGGACTTCTCCCCGAGAGACTTGTGCTAGCACGATGACCATATGCTATTGGTGAGACACCCTTCATCACTGAGAGTTCTCCTCGAGCACTTTTGTGTTACTCCGATGACCCGGTCACTAGGAGTCTCCCCGACAACTGCTAGACACCCGATAGCAACTCAGCGAGACATTTCCACTATTGTTGGGACTTCATACTGAGCAATCAAGTCACCCTGAAAACTAATATGAACATACTTTCGGCCAGAGGTCTCCATTCAACAAAAGGTCACAGCGATAGTTCATTCGGCAAGACCAAAACCTTGTCTCAGCAACTTGGAACATTTCAAAGGATTCATAACAATTGGTCAGCCAGACATGATTAATGTCACAGCAACTTTTCCTTGTTGGAGTTCCATGCCAATATGGATTGAGGCACATATTCCAACAATCTCCCACTTGATGAAGACCTTACTAACAACTCTAGAGCATAATAAAACTACTAAAATTCATGGGCCAAGAGGCCCATCAAACTGGCACACCATCTGAACTTGTCTGTGCTTACTGGCTTTGTCAATGCATCTGTAACATTCTTCAGAGTATCCACTTTCTCCAAAGAGACATTCCCATCCTCTACCATATTCCGTACAAAATGATATTATACATCTATATGTTTTGTTCTAGCATGGAAAGTAGGATTCTTTGCCAAACATATAGCACTCTGACTGTCATAGTAAATAGTGATTTTTCCTGCATCGAAACCAATGTTAGAACACAAACATTTTAACTAGATTGCTTCTTTACAAGAATGTGTAGCTTCCATGTATTCTGCCTCTATAGTGGAAAAGGCGACTACAACTTGCCAATTGCTCATCCAACTCACTGTTCCACCATTCATCATGAAAATATATCCACAGGTGGATCTTCTGCTATCAATGTCCCCTACCTAATCAAAGTCCACATAACCCTCAATGTTGAGAGTTCTCTGTGATTCAACCAAGTTCCCATGGTAACACAAAGCATATTTTGAAGTTCCCTTCAAATATCTAAACACTCTCTTTACAGCATCTCAATGTGTCCTTCCAGGATTTTTCATAAACCGACTAAGAACTCCCACTGCTTGGGAAATGTCTGGCCTTGTATAGACCATTTCATACATAAGGCTTCCAACCGAACTAACATAAGGTACACTGGTCATGTCCTCCATCTCAGTAGGATATTTTTGACAGTCTTCAACAGATAGCTTCATTCCCTGCAAAACTAGAACAACTAGCTTCTTGCACTCAGTCATACAAAATCTCTCTAGAACAGTCATGATATTCTTACTCTAACTGAGCCAAAGTTTTCTATTCTTCCTATCCCTAGTTATTTCCATTCCTAGAATATACCCTGTTGCACCAAGATCTTTCATTTCAAACTTTGCAGACAACTAAGACTTGAGATCAGAAATCATTAGCTTACTATTGCCTATAAACATCATATCATCAACATAGAGAGCAATAATAAGGACTTGATCACTTTCAGCTTTGTAATAAACACAATGATCAGATTTTGATCTTACAAATCCCAATGACAAAACAAAAGTGTCAAATTTTTGGTATCAAATTCTAGGAGACTGTTTTAACCCATATAGAGATTTTTTTAACTTGCAAACCAGTCTTTCTTTACCTTTTTCCACAAAATGCTTCGGCTGTGACATAAAAATTTCTTCTTCAAGATCACCATGAAGAAACGTTGTCTTCACATCCATCTATTCAATTTCTAAGTCATACGCTGATGCAAGTGACAAAAGAAATCTAATAGATGTCAGCTTAGCTATAGGAGAAAAATTTCTCCATAGTCAATTCCCTCTACCTGGGAATAACCTTTTGCAACCAACCTTGCTTTATATTTTTCTACATTGCCATCTAGACCAATTTTCTTTTTAAATACCCATTTGTAGCACACAGTTTTTCTGCCTTTAGGCAATGGCACCAAACTCCAGGTATCATTATTTTCTAATGATGCCATTTCTTCATTCATGACTTCCAACCAAGAGTTTGAATCAGACATTTTAAATGCCTCTTTCATAGTCCTAGGTTCATCAATGCTATAAATTAAATTATAGGCACAAGTAGACTCTATTAAAGAAAACCCATACCTATCTGGTTGCTTTCTTTCACGAGTTGACCTCCTCACAGGCTGAGGCTGAGGTGGTTCTTCATCTTCTTCAGAACTTTTAGAACTACTTGAGCTCTCCTCAGTATTAGGTACATTTTTATTTTCTAATTCCTCTTTATCTGGTGTTAGAGGAATTTCTGCTACATCCTTTTCATGTTCTGATTTCTTCTCTGACTGCAGATCCAGTGTAGAAGGCTTCAACTTATGAAAGATAATGCTTATGTTGTACAAAACCTTCTCAGTCCTAGGGTTCCAAAGTTTGTATCCTTTTATGCCAGCACTATAGCCAATAAAAATACACTTTACAACTTTTTTTCCAACTTGGATCTTTTTTCAAATGGAACATATGCATATGCCTCACAGCCAAAGACACAAATATATCTCAGAGAGGGCTTCTTTCCAGACCATGCTTCTAAAGGCGTCTTCTCAACAAGAGTAGAGTTAGGAGAACAATTTACCAAGTAACATGTTGTAGAGACTGCTTTAGCCCAGAACTTCTCCTCCAAGCCAACACTGCTCAGCATACTTCGTGCTCTTTCCATTACTGTCCTATTGAACCTTTCAACAACTCCATTTTTTTGTGGAGTGTAAGGTGTAGTCTTATGTCTTTTAATCCCATGATCTGTATAGTACCTTTCGAATTCATCTGAACAAAACTCACCGCCATTATCAGTTCTTAAACATTTTATTTTCCTACCAGTCTGATTTTCAACAAGGTTTTTAAATTCTTTAAATTGACTGAACACTTCTGGTTTACTTTTCAGAAAATACACAAATGTTCTTGAATAATCATCAATAAACGACACATAGTATCTTGATTTAGATAGAGAAGGAACATTCACTGGACCAAACAAATCATAATGAATATAATCAAGCAAACCAGAAGATTTGTGAGGACTAGAATAGAATGAAACACGGTGTTTTTTACCATATATGCAATGTTCACAAAATTCAAACTCAAGGTTACAATCTTCAAGCCCTTCTACCAGGTTTTTATTTTTCAAGGTTTTCAAACCTTTTTCACCAATGTGGCCAAGCCTATGATGCCAGAGCATAGTCTTTTCTACTGGAATTTTAACCTCTAGGGTGTTTACTCCATCAGGAACATTTCCCTCTTTTACTCCATGAGTAGCTTTTTGTGACTTTGCAGAAACACTATTTCATTGAATAGCTTGTGCATCCAGCTTGTACAAGGTACCAATTCGAGCACCTCTAGCCAGCACCATAGAGCCTCTAGTCATCTTGTAGCCATCTCCAAAGAATGTGACATGCACTCCAATATCATTCACCTTACTTACAAAAAGTAAATTACGAGCCAGACCTAGTATATGCATCACATCATTGATTCCCTTCACTCTTCCATCAGGGAATTGAATTCTGACTCTTCCACGGCCAACAATTTCCAAAGATGAATCAGTTTCCAAGTACACCTTTCCACCATTGTATTCTTCATACTTCGTGAACCAGTCTCTATGAGATTTCATGTGGAAAGATGCTCCAAAATCAATCAGCCAGACATCATCTGATGCCTGTGTAGCCAAAGCTGCAATGAAGGCGTCTGCATCACTCTGAGAAGAATCATTTCCAAAAGATTTCTTCTTCTTTTTCTCCTCACAATCCTTTCAGACATGACCAGGTTTCCCACAATTCCATCACTTCACCTTGAACTTCTTGCTAGGTGACTTTTATTTCCCTCCTAATTTCAATCTAGATTTCTTGTCCTTCTTCTTGCCTTTCTTCTTCGATCTACCTCTGATAGCCAGAGCCTCCTTTGACATCTTAGAAGATTTTCTTCTCATCTCTTCTGACAAAAAAGAAGCAACAACATATTCCATCTTGAAAGTGTATGTCATACTCCCAATAGCCATCACCAGATGATCCCAAGAATCTGACAAAGAACATAGCAGCAGCATGCAACGATCTTCATCTTCAATCTTCACACCAATAGATGTTAATTGTGCAATTAGCATGTTGAAAGCATTCAAGTGATCAGCAACAGATCCTCCCTCCTACATTGTCAAAGAGTACAGCTTCTTCCTCAAGAAAAATTTGTTCACCAAGGACTTGCCTTGATAAATTGATGCCAGTCTTTTCCACAAGGAAGATGCAGTCTTTTCTTCATGAACATTTAGAAGAACAAAGTCTACTAAACAGAGCCTTATCAGCCCTTTTGACTTTTTATCTGCAAGGTCCCAATCTTCTTGCTTCATGCCTTGAGGCATAGTTCCAGACACATCATTCCAAAGATCTCGGTCCACTAGCAGATCTTCCATTTTGAGTTTCCACAACTCAAAATTGCTACCATTGAATTTCTTTATATCCATCTTTCTGGATGTGCTTGTAATTAAATTATCAGACTTCTACCAAACTCCCACTGGAAAATGATTGACACAAAAAACCCAACCCACTCACAAGGACAACACAACTGGCCAGGCTCTGATACCACCTGTAAGGAAAGTACAGGTGCGGAAGAAACTTTCCTAACATCAAAACCATAGGGAAGTAAGCAGATACTACTTTTGATTTTTCAAATTACAATCTAATTAAGATACACATAAAATATTTACAGTAACAGAGAAGATACTCAAAGACAAATGAACAATAGATTTACGTGGGAAACCCTTTCAGGAAAAAACCCACCACACCAAACTGATCTCTTTGTATTACAGTAACAACAAATTACATACAAATCAGAGATACAACTCTTTGGTATTAGTTCACACTCATTTCAATTACTGTTCATCCAGTTTTAGAAAATTCTCTCAACAAACTGATTCAGTCGTCGCTATTTCAACTCAGAATGCTATCCTTTAAATATTACCACATTCTGATTTTTGTCCTCTATTTATCCTTATCCGCCATTTCCCATCATAGACAATTTTCTTTCAAGCAATTGATTTTTCCTTGCATGTAGCTCAGCTCCAGCATTGCAACTGATGCAAAAAATCAAACTGCCAACTATTTGAATTTCACTTCCTCTGATTGGTCCACGAGACGCCACATAGGAATGTCAATCGGTCAAAGGAAACATTCAACTTTGTTGGAATATTGGTGAGACACTAACAGTGTCTCCTCGATGCCACAAAGTCTCCATATCGATATCAACATGATTCCCAATAGTCGGCAAGATGTTATAATGAATGCCATGAGTCATACCGAATCCATCGACATCCATTATGTTTCTATCGGAAAGACGTTTTACCGATGCTCATAAGTCATATCGATTTCAACTTTGTCATTGGCATGACTTTTCCATTCACCAAGAGCTTTCACCGAGTCTCCTCAAGTTTCACCGGAGCACTTGACAGTCGGCAAGACAATCGTCTTTTTCCAGGACTTCATACCAAGCACAACCAAGTCTCACCGAGTGCCAAATGATAGTTGGAAAGACTTTTTTCTTTCACCGAGACCTTTCACCAAGCGCCCAACTTACCCGTAGACTATCAGCGAGACTCTTCCAAGTCACCAAGACTTCACACCAAATTCTTTTGTCACTGCGAAGGCACCAAGTGAATACTCCCGTCGGTGAGACCTATCTTCATCATTGAGACTTCTCCCCGATGACCCTTGTGTTACCCTGATAGCCATATGCTATCGGTGAGACAATTTCCAGTCACTGGGACTTCTCCCCAAGAGACTTGTGTTAGCCCAATGACCATATGCTATCAGTGAGACACCCTTCGTCGCTAAGAGTTCTCCTCGAGCCCTTTCGTGTTACTCCAATGACCCTGTCACTAGGAGTCTCCCCGAGATCCGCTAGACACCCGATAGCAACTCGGCGAGACATTTCCACTATCGTTGGGACTTCATACCGAGCGATCAAGTCACCCTGAAACCCAATATGAACATACTGTCGGCCAAAGGTCTCCATTTGACAATAGGTAGCGAATACTTCTTGTCACAGTGATAGTTCATTCGACAAGACCGAAACCTTGTCTCAACGACTTGTAACATTTTAAAGGATTCATAACAGTTAGTTGGATAGACATGATTAATGTCACAGTGACTTTTCCCTCCAGGAGTTCCATGTCAATATGGATTGAGGCACATATTCCAACAATATATAGTGTCAATGAGAGGTATCGAGGTAGATCTAGCAAAGGTAAAAGCAATCCTTGAAATAGAGTCACCAAAGACATTAAAGCAATTGAGAGGTCTCCAAGGAAGGCTCCAATCCATTCGAAGATTCATAGCACAGTTGGCGAACAAATAGATCCCATACTCTCACCTACTCCAAAAGGGAGTAGCATACAAATGGGATAACAAGTGTGAAGAGGCATTCAAAAAAATCAAAGAATATTTACTTACACCACCAGTCTTAATGCCACCAATCCCAAGAAAACCATTAATTCTCTACATATCAGCAACTGCAGCAACCCTTGGAGCTCTCCTAGCTCAGCATGATGAAAATGGAATAGAAAGGGCTATCTATTACATCACTAGAACAATGGTTGGGCATGAGCTAAACTATTCATTCATTGAGAAAGCATTCCTAGCAATAGTGTTTGCATCACAAAAATTCAGACATTATATGTTGGCACATAAAATAAAACTGATCGCCAAAATCAACCCTCTCAAATACTTATTGTCAAAGGCAATGCTCATAGGAAGAATGGCCAAATGGGTGATGATACTATCAGAATATGGCATTGAATATGTAGAGAGGGAAGCAATCAAAGAACAAGTCATCGCAAATCAACTTGCAAAAGCACCAATGTATTCAAAGAATCCTCTAATCTCAGAGTTTCCAGATGAATCTATTTTCAATCTCAACGTAGCTGACCACTAAAAACTGTACTTCGATGGATCATACACATAGCATGGATCAAGAGTTGGCATCTTCTTTATCACCTCACAAGGGGACTGCATACAAAGGTCCTACAAACTAGAATTTCCTTGCACCAATAACATTACAGAATATGAGGCTTTAACCATAGGTCTTAGAATAGCAGTGCAGTGAAACATTATAGCTCTCAAAGCATACAAAGATTCTCAATTGATAATAAACCAAGTAAATGATGAATACCAGACCGACCAAGGATGAAAAGCTCACTCCATACAAGAAATTGGTGGAGACCCTCAAAGAATCCTTCATTGAGATTACATTTGAGCAGATTTCTAGAACCAACAACAAAGCAACAAATGCCATGGAAACAATTGGATCCTTACGGAATATCCCCCACAATGTCCCAAAATATGAACTCCTGACAGAGCAGCTTCTCATGCCTACATTTGAGATACCAGAATCATAATTCATGTGCAAAATCGTTGGTCCCGGTGATCCTTGGTACCATGACATTTATACATACCTTTGAATAGGATTGATACCTACCGACTTACCCTCAAACCTAAAATGAACCTTTGTAAAAAAGGAATCCATATTTGTCATCCTAGGAGATACCTTATATCGTAGGAGCATAGAAGGAACCCTACTACATTGCTTAAATGTTGAGGAGGCATTAACCGCTCTAACTGAAGTACATAACCGTATTTGTGGTTCACACTCAAATGGAATTTCTATAGCCAAGAAATTGCTGAGAATGGGGTATTATTGGCCCACAATGGAACCATAAGCACATGATTATGCCAGAAGATGTCTACAATGTCAGTAGCATGGGTACCTCATCCATGCTCCAACTCAAGAGCTTCATCCTATCATCACACCATGGCCCTTTTCATAGTGGGGACTCAATCTCATTGGAAAAATCATGCTCACCTCATCTAATGGCCACAAATTCATCATAACTGCCACATAGTACTTTACTAAGTGGGTGAAAGCCATACCCATGACATATATAACTGGGAAACAGATTTCAAAGTTCATCCTGAACTATCTCATTTTCTGCTATGGTGTTCCACAAGCCATTATCTTAGATAACGGAACACCATTTAAGAATCGGGAGGTTCGCGACTTATGCAAAAATTTCAAAATCCAACATCGCTTCTCCACCCCATACTATCCCCAAGGCAATGGACAAACATAAGCTACAAAAAAAAACATTCTGAAAATCCCCAAGACAACAATCAATGACACAGGTCATGACTGGAATTTGTAGCTTAATCCCGCCCTCTGGGCCTATCTAACCAGCATCCACAAACCCACCGACGCCACC
This sequence comes from Sequoia sempervirens, assembly GCA_007258455.2. NCBI lineage: Eukaryota > Viridiplantae > Streptophyta > Pinopsida > Cupressales > Cupressaceae > Sequoia > Sequoia sempervirens. The sequence continues at coordinate 304,952,285 of VDFB02000003.1, read as the reverse complement.
CCTTTCACCCTGGTATATGGATCAGAAGTAGTACTTCCCATTGAGATCGATCTCCCATCACTCATGATATCACTGCAAAACCTCATCATGGATGAAGAGTACCGAGTATCAAGATTGAATGAACTAGAGCTACTGGATGAGTGACGTATAGATGCTTTGAATCATTTGCAATTCTATCAGAATAGACTCAAAAGGAACTATAATAAGAAAATCAAAAGTAGGACTTTCCAAGTCAGAGAACTGGTATTAAAGGAGAATCAGAAGAATGTCCCAAACCCAAGCAGCAAAGGAAAATTTGAACCCAATTGGTTGGGACCATTTGTTATCACAGTAAGTTACAAGTTAGGGGCATATCAGTTATCAACACTCGAAGGGGAACCTCTGCAAGAGCCCATGAATAGCTCTCATCTGAAAAAGTTTTATGCCTAAATATTTCAAGGTATAGAACCAAAAAATCCAAAAAAATCAGAAAATGTCTTGAAGAAATGGTTACTTTGGCGAAAACCTGGCAAACATGCATCTTGGTGACAATAAAAAGATCAAAAAAGCAAAAAAATCCAAAAAAATTAGAAAAAGGATAAAAAATAGTAAAGATAAAAATCATCCTCTAGTGAAAACCACTTCGGTGGCACTTTGGACAGGTGCCTTGGTGAAAACCTGACAAATAGGCACCTTGTGTAAATAAGCACTTTCAATCCATCAGGATCTTTACGACTTGTTCTGCATCATCCATCCATTGTGTTTCCACCATCCATTGCATTCAGATCTCCATCCATCACTCATCCACCTGCATCCACATCATAGCTTGGTCTTGTGTTCATATCATGATCCCTCCTAGTACTACTCAGCCCATCCTCAAGGTTAGTTTTTCCTACCTTTATCAAATTAATCTATTACATCACGCTAGGGGCATGTTCTTATCAGATCAGATTCATGTATGTTCTTAAGGTCCTCAAATCAAAAAATCCAAAAACATCCAAAAATCCAAAAATCCAAAAAAATTCAAAACATATCAAAAAATCCCAAAACAGGTCAAAATTTAGTCAAAAATTCAAAAAGAAAGTCTTCTTGTTGAACTATGGGTCTCTGAGCCGTGAACATAGGCAAGGTTGATCTTTGATCATCCCCTGAGACACTCAGGTCAATCCTTTAGGAGTCTGTCATAATAAACTGACATTTCATCATGTATATCATCATTTGTAAATTGGTCAACTCGTTAGTCAAACTACGTGGTGTCTACATGTATAACATAGGCAAGGCTAATCTGTTGATCAGCCCCTGAAGCCCCTAGGATAGGTCCTTAGGTTAGTCTCTTGGTCAAAATCTCAAAAAATCCCAGAACATTGAAAAATTAAAATATTTGCAAAACCTCAAAAAATACCAAAAACAACCTCAAAACATCTCAAAAAAAGATCAAAAACATCCAAATATTGGAAAAAATCCATCTGTCTCATCTCGCTTTCACTCACAATAACATCACTCATAATAAATGATCATCATCCTCAATCTTTGGTAAGATAATCAGAAACAAGTCTAGTCGGTCAAAATTGAAAACTCAAAAAGTCAAGTCTTAGGTCTAAGTCAGTGCATAAACAAGTTGGTTAACTCTTCTCGTCGATAACCTATCATCCAATTGGTCCCATATCAATCATTTGAAAGAATTCTTTGGATAAACTAAATGATGTGCCACCATCCACTAACATGTCCTAGGATTCATCCTTCCTACAATGAGCATTATCTTTTGGAAATAGTTTTGGTTCTTATCCTTAAAAACACATCCCTTTTTGGTTAGCGGTATTGAAGAACATCAGCTTGTTTGTTTACTTTGTCTTTATCTTTTGACTTATCTTATTGTGCTCATTCCAAGGAATTCTCGATGATATCCCAACAAAGAATTTAGAGAAATAGGAATGGGGCAACGATCATTATATTTTGTCTAATGTGCTTGTTGGACGTTCTTGTAATATAACCTTGGTGAATACTTTCTTTGTTAGGTATTCATGGAGGAGGTTTTGGGAAGCTTGTTCACTATTGCACTGATAGGTTATACCTTTCCATGTTTTGGTCTGAGGTGTTTGAAACTTCTAAAGTGCATCCTAGCAAGGTTTTTGCATGTCAAGTGTGAACAAGGATACTCCTATCTATTTTTCAACTCAAAGTCCATCACAGTAGGTACCACACCATCCTAGTTTTCTATACCTTGATGCATCGTACCATGAGTGTTATCAAACATAAGGAAATTGGCCCTTTGAAAATCCCAACTCCTCGGAAAGTAATCATCGTCATTTTCATTTTCATCATCTTCTGTCTTGTTGAAATGACTTCTTCTCTTTCATTCCTTTTTGCTCATCGCACTAACAAGGTACTATGACAGTTGATCATCATCACTATCATCATCGTCATTGATCCTGCATCCACAAATCATTAGCATATTGCATCAACATATCATATAGGAAACATATGCATTACATTTCCATCATCATATAAACATGTTATTATAAGCATTTTCCATAAAATTAGCATATCCCTTTCTTATTACATTACATCCATTCTTTGCATCACATTGCATTTATCACATAAATCATTGCATAACATTCATGTGCATAAACATTTCATAGTCACTTCATATTTTCATTTACTTCATAATCATACATAATAGGTGCATAAGCATTATAGATAATCCATTGCATACATACTTGCATAACATCATAAGGTCATCTCACTCATTATGTTCATTTTGCATAAAATATCATCATATTATTGCATATAGTACATCACAATGCATCATATACATTACATTATCATTTAATATATTTAGCATACTAATATTTGTTAGTCTAAGCATCTTAAAACACCATCTTATTTGCATCATCAATGCACATCATATAAAACACGACCATTGCATTACATTATATCGCCCATTAATCATCCATGTCATCTCATAAATAGCATCGTAATCATTTTGCATTTCATTGCATAAATAATTCCACATCATTATAAGCACAAATAGGAACATACAAAATCCATTACATGCAAAGCATACATCCATCCATAATCATTCATTTTATAAGCATAGTTCACATATCATTTCACGTATAAAACATAGATCATTTCCATATCATTTTGCATATTGCATATTACATATAATATCATTTCACATCATTACACATCACATAAATACATCTACATATCATAATACAACATAATATAGATATGTTAGTCATAATCATTACATAATCCATATATCATTGGAAATAAATACATCCATAAATACATCATATAACATCATAAACATCATTGCACAACATATAGAAGTAGAATCATCCGCATATGCATAAATAAATGATACACATCACATCATATTAGAATCGCCATCTCATATATATATATCATCATCAGATAACTATCATAGTACAAAATAATCAGATCATTGTACATGTAAGTCAATCAGTATAAAAAGGCCCATCGGGCTATTAAAAAGGAGCCCATAAGGCACAAAAAGTATCATCTCAATCAAAAGAAGGCCTAAACCCTTTGTATGCTGCCCTCGCCCCTATCACCATGACCCTCTACTGGTTTGTGGCTGGTCTGTTGTGAATACTCTGAGACCCATGTTTCTTTGTGTACGGCCTCATGATAGTGCATAGGACAGTACTCAGCCTCTCAAACGACCTCCTTGTAGGATCTAATGGACACTGTACCCTGAGAGGAGGAGGCTGCCATGCTCTCCAACTATTGTTTCTGACTTAGCTTTGTGGCTACCTATAACTCTATGGCATGTCTCTGTAGTATGGACTAATCCCTCTCTACCCTGATCTAATCTCTCTCAGTCCTAGCATGATCCATCTAGGCTGTCACGGTCTGGACCTAGGCCTGCAACTACACAATCAATGCATCTTAGGGATCCACCTGCCCTGCTAGCTATGCTCATGGAGGTTGTACCTAAGGATGATCCTCAACCCGTGGTGGTACACCTGCTCCTGATCCTACATCTGCACATCTGGCTGAGCTGGCTGAAATGGGGGCCCAACTGGTTGGTCCTTACGTGCACCATCCCTCCATCCTCATCCTCCCCCTCAGCCTATCACCCCCTGCCAATTGGGGACTACTCCTGGAATCATCAAATGTAGGGGAGGCCAGAACCAATCCATGTATGCCTGTGTCACACCTGGATTTGCAGGCCCTTGATCGTAGGCCCATAGCCGAGCAACCAACTGTTTGAAACTGTCCACAGTATTTGAGGTAGGAATGTATCGGCACCATGAAACCTGTGACATGTTACAAGAAAATATAGCCACATAATCATCGTCGGGTTGATCCTAAGGCTCACCAAACTAACGCTACATGCACCCGGGAAGATATCTCTCAATCATAGTGTGCTCTCACTCCTGCATGAAGCGGTCCTAGCGGGTGTAGAAAATATGATTTGCATCATCGGCCTATCCAAGCTGACCAAGGTATGGATGCCATGTGAATACATGCATCTCGTCTAGGACCCTCCTCCAATAGGGAATCCCATGCTCGCCTATGTGTGTGAAGGACACACCACCTCTATAGCAGCATACAAGGGGATCGTCTGGCACCATCGAAACTGCAACAACCTGCAGTCAAAGGACAACAATGTACTCCCATGCTCATACATGGAGAAGAGTGACACCTATTCCAAGTGATCTACCATCGAGGTAGACATACTCGTGAAGATCTCTGTATAAAGATGAAAGAAGAACTGGCCCCCAAGCAAATTGAGTAGGCCTATAATGCATCACCATGCACTCCCAGCAAAGTCCCCAACCAAGACTGAAGTATCAGCCTCGTCTATATGGGGAAACAAGACCCAAAATAACAGTCACAACAACCAAGCGGAAGGGAGGTGCCAGGGCCCTATGTCGCTCGAGCTTAATCTGCCCCTCACAAATAATGATATCTTCCATGGCTAGGATTTTGTGGCAAGCATCCCACTGACCATGAATCAAAAATCTCAAGATATGCCAAACATCATCCAAGGTGATGGTGGCCTCGCCGGTGGGAAGGTGGAACAAAGAGGTCTCGCTGTTCGATCTCTCAACAAGCGCTGACATCATCCCCAGGTGGGTGTGAATGGGTGCTACGTAAGCGATATACCATAACCCCATGTCTCACAGTTGGTCCTAATCTATGTCGCTTAGGTCCTGCAAGTAACCGAACAGATCCCGTGACCTGTGCTCTCAGTAGTAGAGCTCCCTCACCATAACCTGCATCAGGAAGGGTCATCATGTTAAAAAAATTGAAAATATTTTGTTGGGCGTCCAAGAAACCACTCTAGTGTCGCAATCCGTGAAGGCGTCGTAGTTTTATTTTTAATCAAACTCTAACACTAAGGCACAAAATGTCAAAAGCACACCACCGCGGTGCACTTCTTTTCCTAGCAGTGCAGTTTACAAAGATTCCTATCACTAGAGCACCACCACATTGCAGTTTAGAAATCATCCCGCTGGCCACGAGTTCAGCTTCAAAGTTTGGAGTTTATTTTCAAACTCCAAACTCCACCGTCATGGCATAATTTGACATCGAGCGATGCAATTTGATTTCTGAGTGGTGCTATATAGCGTCATTGCAGAAGGATTGACTTTGAAAGCATTAAATGAACGTTAAAAACAAAAATCAAAGCTCAAGTAAGGGTCACTTACCAGTGACCCAATGTTGGGTGGCCGCTGGTACATCTAGACTCGGTCATAAATGTGCATCAAGAGCTGTCGTTGTGCCATATCATCAGGAGGTCAGAGCTCAAATCTCAAGGTTGCTAGATGGCTGTGTGAAAATGAATTGAAAGTGACCCCTCGTACCCCTTTTAAGCTTCTAAATTAGGGTTTTTTCACCCTGATTGGCTATCCTACTAGGGTTTTAGACCCTTGAAGCTGATTTTGTCTAGTTAAGGCCTGTTTTACATCATTGTATTGTGTTTAGACACATTTTTTGCCTCCTGGGGCCTTTTCAGACCTATCGGGCATCTTGTTCTCTTCTTTTGCGAGATCACCCAAAAATAGAAATTTTCATCCAATCTCTCGAGGGGGAAATATATTGGCATGTTTTCTCTCGCCCGGTAGCAGTGGGGAAATATTTAAAAATAATTTTTTTTTGGCTTTGATCAAGATCATTTATTCTTTGAACGAACGCAACAAGTGCATTGCTTCAAAGAGGGGGAAAATGTAGACACGTACAATGTATCAATTGACATTGTGCATCTGATCTTGAATACTAACACCATTTCATCCTAAATTATCCCTTGGTCTAACCATTTAATCAAATCCCCCTATCTAATTAAATTCATCAATATTCCTCTCTTAATTAAATAAACCATTTATCTAATTAAGTCACCTCTTCTCGATAATTAAAGTAACCATCTTGATCTAGTTATCCTATTTAATTAAATAATCAATTTTATTTAATTAAATCTCTTAAGTCTGTCTATTAAATTAAATAAATTAAAACCTTATTTAGTTTAATCTAACATCATCTCTTTTAATTAAATAAATCAAAATCTTTATTTAATTAAGCCTTTATCACATTCCTCTCATATTTGATTTAAATAAATCCACAAATTTAAGTCAAATAGGTCACATCATCTAATCCCCTTCATTAAATTAATTAACTTTGATTAATTTAATCTCCTATCATGTCCCATCCACTATCATTTACCACTTGCACATGAAAATATATTTAATTGATTTATTAAATCTCTATTTTCCTCAACAAGGCATCTTTTGGGAATATTCTCCATGTTTGAATTCAAAATTCCAAGTTGACATGTACATCCAACAAGGAATTTACTCCATCTTACATGTCATTTTCCTTGAGCCAAGTGGCAATCAATGCTTCTTTCTTCCCTCTTGCAAGTCATTTCAACAAAATTCAAAATTAAAAAATAAAGATTTATTGGCACAATCCTCAAAACTTGCACATCCTCCATCCATTCATAGGTTGAAAAATGGCATTTTTCCATTGGATGAATGTGAGTCTCACATTGCTCAATTTTGGACATTCATCTATATTCTCATCTATAAATGAAGAGCTCATCTCCTCATTTCATCATCCACAAATTATGCAAAGTTACCATGCTCAAATATCTATCAAATTCCATCCATCATTCTTGAATCTTAGCTAGGTTATGCAGGTTTTTATCTTGGAGCATTCACCATCCTTCATCAAAGTGGATCAATTATCATCAACACATCAAGCTTGCATCATAGGAGTTGGGAAAGGGCCAATTTTCACATCAAATTGGCACAAATTCCCCCATGGTATCATGAGTTTGCTAGTTTAATTAGGATTCAATATTTATTTTGTTGTCTTCATTGTGTTCTTCATTGTTTTTACTAATTTAAGCTTTGTGAATAGATTTCATGGGAAATCCTTGTTCTTTCTTGAATTCTATAATCTAATGTGTTTGTTCTTATTGTTTTGCAGGTAGTAGGATTGGGGTTCACACAAATAGCAATGTTCACACATGACATTATTCAAAGCTTTGAGAATACTGCATTATAGTATTTCAACTTTATATCTCAACCATTACTTCTTACTAGCATCCTAGCACTTAATTTAATATAAACCTATAGCTGTATTAAAGTATTTACATCAATTCTTTGAATTAATTAGCAAGAATAAAACCATACGCCTATTGGAAATCAATAGAGACAAATAAGATAACCTTTGATTAAATTATTCATAATTTATAAAACTAGTACATAGGAGAGAAGCTGGTGTCAAACTTGCACTATTATGTTCTATTATGCTTGCATTACTATCAGAGCTTCATATACATATTAGCAGACTCAAGCCTAAGACTTAACACTAAATTTTTCAATATCCTTTACAATCCTAAGTGTGATCAATCCCAAAAATACCAACCACCCAAAAACCCTTGTAACCGGCCCTGAAATCCCGTTTATATGGGAATGACAAGCATCAAGCCAAAATTACAATTACAATCGCATTTGCATTTGACAGTTAATTTCAATTTAATTTCATAGATTCCCCCAGACAGTTACATTTACTCATTGAAAAATAAGTGAAAATAAAAAAGACAAAACATCATGAAGTTCATTGAAGAAGACCAGCCAACATTCCAAAAGGCATCATTTGTTGTTGTGGTAGTGCCAAAATCCCTCTATCCACATCGATCAAAGAAGATTCTCCATCAACACTCAAGGAAAAAACTCACATATTAACCAAAAAAGGAATATCTACCATCAAAGCAACGGAGCCCAACACCTCTTCTTCACACCAGCCAAAAATATTTTTAGGTCAGTATCAAAGACAAAAAACCATATCCTTGTTGAAAATGGTGAGTCCACTATGGTGGCAATGGTGTCGTAAAAAACAAAAATAGAGTCGAGGTGCTACTCTGATTCATCAGCATTAGAGTATTCTTTCTTTCTCCGCGTTCATGTTGAAACTGGAGAAGCTACTACCCCTCCCTCATCAGAATCCTCCTGTGGCACAAGAGTGAGCAGGTAACAACCATACTCTGGGTCAATAACTCCTTCAACACTTGAAGGGCTATCTGAAACCACTATGGGAGAGTTGTGCCTCCCCATATAAGCCTTGTGGTACTTATTCCTCTTCTTCTCTTCTCTCATAGGCTTAATTGATTCTTTCTTTATAAACTTGACCAATTCTTTCAAAACAACCCTACTTCTCAAATTATAAGTGCTCTCGACACCACCCTTCACAACTTTCCTACGAGATTTCTTCTTCTCATTTGGTGCTTTAGGATCTCCTGGTATCTCAAGTTCAATTTCTAGAGCATCATTATGAGATTCATGTAGACTAAGTCTCCTAGACCTTCTGACTAGTTTGATAGATTCACTTGGCTTACTCATTTTCAGAACGAGAACAAGGAGACTCTTAATGGTAGGCAGACTTTTCACCAGTTTGTTCTTAAAAATATTTTTGTAGAATAAAACACTCAATCCTTTGCAATTATTATCACCTTAAAAGGAGATTGCAGTCTACAAAACCCTCATGACCCCAAGACTTTAGATTTGACAAACTAACTTATAAGTAATTGAAACTAGCAGGTTTGAGTACCTACTTACCTGAGAAAAAACTACCTCAATTATCTCTGTAACTTCTTACGCCATCTTCTTCACAAACTCAAACTTAATTTATCAACTTCTGATTTCAAACTGTGAAGAAAAATATGGTTTTTGATACTCATTATATTGAGAAATTTGAGTGTGCTTACCATTGATGCTCGAGGAAATATTGTGTGAGTGAATTGACAATCAGCTGCTTGATTTTAAATCTAAGTCATTGATCATCCGTCGAGATGGATCGACATACAATTACAATCAAAGTAATTGATTATGAAGAAGTTGACTACATACGAATGTTGCCTATGTCTAATCAAATAAACCTATGTAGATAGACATCCACTCTTTCTTGCATAGTTAATCACCTACTTGGTGTTAAAGAAAGCATGTTGTGTTATGTTTTCCCACTCACCCATGGGAAATAACCCACTTGCACCTTTGATCTACAGGAAGAAAGGGAACAACCATGATTCAATCTCAAACCATCGACTCATACCTTGCCTCAACTCAATATTACTTTCCTGCATGTACAAACCTCTGATAGAAAAGACGATCGAGATCAAAAACTACTCATCATATCTCAAGCACATGTATGACAAATCAATTATTATCTTGCACCCTTAATTCTTCATGCCTTCTTTGATAAAATTTATTAATATTTCACCTTTACTAATTTCCATTCAACCCTTTAGATTGATCCACATGGAAATCACTTGCTTCCCCACTAAGAAGCAAAAGGTACAAATGGGCGCCTCATGGGATGGTGGGGAACGGTCAAGATTGACCCACGTCTCCCACCATCAACCTTCATTCCTTTATCCATAAATCTTTTTCCATATCCAAATATAGGCAGGTCTCTCCATGAAGCAATAGGTGTCAATCTACCCACTAGCTTGTGAAAATTCTTTAATATAAAATAAAATCGAACAAGGTGGTCGGGAGCAGCCAAGATGAAGCCACATCATCCAATGACTTCCATTGATTTCATTTTAATACTGCTTGCAAAGATACCAGGCCCACCAATGTAGAAGACATGTGGCTTGCTCTCGTCAGCCTTTGTGATTATTTTAATGAGAAATAAAATGATACGAGGAAGCGAGGAATAGTAGAGATTTGATTATGATGATCAAATGGTCAACATAGAACCTAATATTTGCACATGCCAAAAATGTTAGTTTTAAGAAAGGGACATCACTAGGTAGACAACGGTCAAGGATATAACAATTAAGGTTAAAACCTTAGGTGAATATTAAAACTTGAGGTTAGACTTAGACAAAATATTTTTGAAGACATCGACCTCGATTAAAATAAGGAAATAATTTTAATATGACCATGGGCATCGACTAGGATCACTAGGATCAAGGGGTCAGTAAGAGAATGAACTTGACTTGTAACATAAGTCATAACTTAAACTGACTCAGAACCTCTTACAAAAGGTCAACAATGAATGAGAATGCCAATAAGAAAATTTTAGAGTTAGACCTTTTGAGAGGGTTAAGGAGCACAAAACCCTAAAGCATGATTTAAAAGCGAAAATCCAAGCCCTCCATAATGCGAGTAACCAAATTTCACAAGATTTTGAGGTGGAATCAAAGCATTTTCTATAGGTTCCACCACCTTCCTACACTTCTAACTTGAATATTACTCAAGATCATTCCTTTGAAATCATTGGAAAACAACTAAATATCTCGATGCCTACAGTGTCTGTGTGTATGGATAACATGGGTTCTTCTACTAATACCAACTTTGTGCCTGAGCAAGATAGTATAATTAAAGAAAATAAGGTTCCTATGGGTTTTAGCTTTTCTATTCTTGAGGCTCAGATTATCCCTTTCTTTGGTGTTGATACCTCTATAGGTATCGATGCTAAGGCATCTAGCTATGCATGTGATGAAGATCCTTTTGGAGGTCCTTCTAGCCATACTTCATCTATTGATCATGTGCTCAATACTCTGGTATAGAATATTAGGCACATGCAAAGTCAACTAGCAAGTTTGGCTAATTCCTCCTCTCAACCTATGTTCTAGCCCTTCCACTATCATAGTCCTCTTTCCATTTCTATTTTGAATGCTCCAATCCCTTAGGGGGTGGAGATTCCAAAGTTTGAAAAGTATAATGGCCATGGAGACCCTTGGACACATGTCTCATTCTTTAACATGCTATGCATGAATTTATTTCATAATGATGCTTTTTTGGCTAAGTTATTCCTGCCTTTTCCTCAAGGACATTGCTCTGGAATGGTATTGTGCTTTAGTAGATAATTATATTCTCTTTTAATCAACTAGTCAACAAATTTCTCCAATATTTCTAGGCCATCATCGAGCCTAATATTTTCTTCAATAACTTTTTTTGATGTAAGCAAGGAGCCCACGATAAATTGACTGACTTTATAGCTTGGTGTCAAGAAATTTTTGCTCATATTTCCTATCCTTTTCCTAACTTCAATGTTCAAAATGTGCTTAACGGGAACTTCAAGTCGATGCTATAAGATAAGTTTATTTTGATGAAGTATCCTTCTTTTGTGCATCAGTGTCCCACTTTGAGAGAATGCCACCAAGTGGTTGTTTAGTACGGAGATTCATCCTCACAGTTCCATAAGGATGGTCAGTCAATTGTATCAATCTCAAGTAAGAACAAGGTTGTGGCTAACATGGTCTATGTTCCTACAAATAAAAATAATACATGATGAAATAGAAATTTTATTGAGTTATCAAAATCATACACTAATGTCCTAAAAAATTATTAAAAGATAAAGTGACTGAGCAATATTTTGAATGGTACAAATCTCAAAAGTTTTATCTATTCCATCAAGTTTTGAGGCACCTGGGGATGGGGGATTCAATCTTCCTTTAAGAGCTATTCATCAGGAAAATTTAGTAGTCTTGGCAGAAAAATGCAATCCTGTCAACCTAGGAACAAAGGCAACCCCACACATCACATTCTATGTGGAATCACTACTATCAAAAGAGAAAGAGCTCCTAGCAGCATTCCTAAGAGAAAGACAGATAAACTTTGCATGGAGTTATGCTAACATGCCAGGGCTTGATCTAGAGACCATGGTTCACCACTTAGCAGTGTATCCAGAAGCAAAGCTTTTAAGACAAAAACTTTGAAAAATGCACGCTCAAATCGCCTTGCTAGTCAAAATAGAGCTAAAAAAGCTATTAGATGTAGGATTCATCCAATTGATAGATTATCCAGAATGGGTATCAAACTTGGTACCTATTTCAAATTCTGATGGGAACATCAAAATCTGTACAGACTTCAGAGACTTGAATAAGGCATGTCCAAAAGATGACTTCCCGCTTCCAAACATTGATATGATTATGGATATGACAACTGGACATGAAATGTTGTCTCTAATGGATGGATTCTCAGGGTACAATCAGATCATGATAGCTAAAGAGGACCAACATAAAACAACTTTCACTTGTCCATGGGGGACCTATTGTAGGAATATGATGCCATTCAGCTTAAAGAAGATAGGAGCAACATACCAAAGGGCCATAAAATTGATATTCCATGACATGATCCATAAGACGGTCGAAGACTATGTTGATGACATTCTAGCCAAGTCCAGAAAGAGAAAAGATCACATAGCAACCCATAGTTTGTCATGTCCCCATTTTTGGCGAGCATCAGAGATCGTAAGATTGGCCTATCAGGAGACCCTCGTAGGATGATAGAGTGGTTAGAGGGTCGTTTTGGAGCTTGGCTCAACGTCAGATTGGCAGTATTGATCAATTGGCTTTCGTTCGGGCTCATTCGGACGTTTGTTGCAGAATTGCTATTTTTAGCAGTTCCTGGCAGGCAGTGTGGGACCCCTGCTATTTTTAGCAGTATGGCTTTGGCGGCATCCAGAATCACTTCAGAGTTTGTCAGCTTCAGACGGAACAGGAAACGGATAAGTAACGGGAGAAATATTAATATTTAATTACATTGATTAAATATTAATTAATTAATGATTATAATATAAAGTTATAATTTAAAATTATAACTTAAGTGATTTGTCTTGAGGGGTGCGCCCATCATTAGAAGGGGCCAAATGGACATTTAAATTAATATTAAAATATTTGACGGAGACTATTGAAAATAATAAAAGAATTAAAAGTCAATATTTTAATAAAACCCTATCTTTAAGGAAATCGCATTTTTCAGCATAAGAGTGGATTTTCCTTGGGAATTGAGCTATTATGATATTTTATGAATGGAAAATTTGCCAGTCTTGCCAGAGAACGGAGACCTTAGGGTTTGAGTTCGATATTCGTTGGAGAACGAGCCATCTCCATCGAAGCAGTTCAGAGGATGTGAAATAACATCTGATTTATTGCCAGTTGAGAAATTTCTTCATCCAGGAGGAATTACGAGCATCACAGTTGATACAAACATCAGAGATTATTGCTTTGCAGAGCTTCAGCATAATCAATCATTCAGAATACCTTCTGTTCATAAAGGCGCATATTCTTTGTGATTCTGGAGACTTAATAGAGAAGCCGTACAAATCATTTATTGCAGGCTGTAGCCGTACCAGTCATTGCAGGCCGTACCTCTGAGGGGAGCCGTACTTATTCAGGAAGTTGGGTTTGTACAATTTATTCAAAGGTTACACATCTGTGGCGCCTCTCTTCACTCCAGGAGACTTCAGAGACAGCCGTACTCTATTAATTGTTTGCTGCTGTCATTGTTCTGGCCGTACTACTGTTATTACTTGGCCGTACCAGCAGAGGAAAGGCGTATTCTTCACCTAAGGCAAAACGCCTTACATATTGGCCTTTGGTCTTCCATTCTGGAGGCACTTACATCTCAGGAACAGTGTGCAAGCTTTGAAGATCGGGAGAAGCTGATATTGGTGGAGCCATGCTATCATCTGGAGAATATTCATTGCTCTTTCAAAATCAGGTTTTCAAATATTTATTGTCTTTCACTTTGCATGTTATCAAAACTTCATTGTAATCATTGCAAAAGAATAATATATGAACTGGCTTCAGTATTCGTGTTAGGGTTTGATGTTTACAGAGTTAAATACTTTTATTAGAATTTATTCTTCATTTATTGCAAAATCGCCATATTGCATTTCATGCTCGAAAACCTCAAAGACAGTCAAAAACCCTAAAATCTTCAAAAAATCATCAAACAGTCAGATACAGAGGAAACGAGGAAACTGGGGTTTCTACAGTGGTATCAGAGCTAAATCCTGCCATCCTGAGGGTTTAGCCATCTTTTGCAGCCGGAACAGTTAGGTTTTACCAGGTATTATTCATTCAGTCGAGCTTTGGTTGACAGGCAACAGGGTTTGATCTGGCAGCCGGGAAACATGGCTGACAGAACTGACAGGAATTACAGGACTGATAGAACAGATAATGTTAGAACAGAGATTCTTCATAGTAACAGAGGTCAGGGCCGTGCAGAGGTCTTGCATGCACTCAGAGATCTTCGTGCAGGTCAACGGCAGTCAAATGGTGTATTACAACAGTTGGCAGTTGCACTTCAGAGACTGGATACTCCGAGGAGACCGTCACCACATCGTGACGATGACAGGAGTGTTGCAGGTTCACGGAGAGCTCCTAGGACAATGTCACAGACAACAAATAGGCCTACTAGGCCCACTTTCACGAGACAGGAGCCCGATGAGGCTATAACAAGTGAACAGCATGAGGGTTTGTTCGTTGGTACCTTTAGGATAGCGAACGACAGGTGGCAGTTAGAATCACCTGAGATCAGCGGAAGGATCACGATTGACAGAACACCACAAAACATAGAAAGAGAAGTACATAGCATGTTCCAGGAGTATAGCCTTCTACCTCAGAAGATTAAAACAAAACTTCCTTTCATGAGTTACGTGGATGTGCACCCGAGTCTTTGCCATAAGACAGAGTTGGCAAGGAAGAAATATCTCACCATAGCTCACGAGTTGTTTACACCTGAAAGGGATCGAGAATCTACACATAAGGATGAGACAACTCTTCGCCAAAATGATTTGATATCTTCAGATTCCTATGCAGTAGGCAGAAATTTATTACAGGAATTTGATAAGCGTGCTGATTTGAGTCAAGACAGCACTAGCACAGCTTGGGGTAATAATTTACCTACATCGTCTTTGCAGGAGGTGACTCAAGAAGTTTCTACTATTGAAGCCACTTCTGATTTTTATGACAGCATTGGCGAAACTTTGCGTGAGCATGACACAACAGAGGTTTCACACATGCAAAGTACTCCTATTGAGTTGTCGCATGAAGAGACTCGAGAGTTGGGTACTACAGATGCAGTTGGTGTTGATAATTTATATCATGGTGAGTCTGATTTTTCGGATCAGACCTTTGAAAACAAACTAGAGGATTCACATGTTGATATGGAATCCCAGGATCATGCTTTGGATGGGCATGCAGTCACTGTTGGAGTAGAAGCGTATGAAGATACTGTCAGACCAGCAACTTCTACCGTACCAATTGAGCCATCCTTTGAGGCACCGAGCAGCAGTACCTTAAATGCTGAGGTGTGCATAGATGAAAGCACACATGACGCTGCTTATCATGCAGTGAGCGAGGACGGATCAGCGTCATACCATAGTGCATATGATGAACCGAAAATCTTGTATGGGGGTCGTAAGCTTCAGAATCCTCATCACTTGGTTGGGCAACTACAAGTGAATGATAATATGATTGCCACCGCCCTTGAGCATTTTGACGTTGCTCGTCAGATGTTGATTACCTATGGTTGGAGTCCGCCTTTGACAGATGAGCACAGTGAGAGTGGTTTTTCCCTTGCAGTGATACATGCACTCCGAGAAGCAATTGGAGCGATGAAACAAAATTACCTTAAATTACTTGCAGACAGGGATTTCCTTCTCGAGTGGGATTGCATTTGTTATGATGCATTGCAGGGAAGGGGAGAACAGATTGTTGAGCTCACTCATGAGCTGGAGGTGACTAGGGACTCATTGCATAGCACCCAGCTGGCTCTTCGAGAGTCACAGTTACAGATTGAGAGGTTTACCGTGGCGTTGAGTTTAGCACAATCTTCACCACCTTTGGGTATAGTTCAGTCTTCCATGGCAGCGGTTGGTGAGGAGTATACACCCATGGTACATAGTAGTGAGGGAGATGTTGAGGTTGAGGTTACGTCCAGCATGGTCATAGGAGCAATGGATACAGATGAGATGAGTGCACTAGATGAGAGTTGCAGTGAGCCACGCGTTGCACCAGGTCCTCTCGACATTAGTTCTATGATAGGTGATGCAGGGCAGTTCATTGATAGTTCCTGTGACATGGTTGTTGATACACTGGAGAGTTGTGTGACAACCCTCGATACTTGTCCATCCTCACAGCAGATATTCAGAATCTCATCCAGTTGGGAGATTGGTACTTGTGATGATTTGTTTCCCTCTCCTGGAATCAAATCAGTCTTTTCATCCGATGCAGTTGACTATGATCGGCAGCTGGTTGAGCCAAGTCAGGAGTACAATTCATTTTATTATTCCAACGATTCAGAGATGGATGATTCAGATCAGGATGGAGTGATTGTGCAGTTTGTGAACAATCCATTATTTGAATTTGATGGTGGTTTGGTCTATGATAATCCACTCTTCAAGTTGGAGGCTGATCGTACTCTTGATGCTAGTTCTTGGTTGGGTGATAACCATAGTGTTTGGGATTGTTCCAGTGCATCACAGTTCCAAACAAGACTCACAGAGGAGTTTAATGGGGTGTACACGGTGAGGAGTGCTTATAGTTTTTCCTTTGATCCACCTGTACATGATTCATATTCGATGCACAATACTTGTGCACAGGGTGATTCTCTCGGTACAGTTGAGGGGAGTGATTCATTATTGTGTGCAGAGTTACCATCTTCACAAGATGGGATTAGCGGATGCAGGTACTCGACTCAGCAGTTTGCGGGGTATTACTTGCAGGGACAGCAGTCAGTTTTACATCATGCCGATGTGTATTTGATAGAGCTTGATACTTCTATGTCACAGATTTTTCATACCGGTACATGGTTACAGGGCGACTATGTTGTTAGTTGGCATGATGGTTTGGACAGTTATCACATCCATGAGTATTTAGCAGAAGACAGGGAGAGATTCAGGATAGTAGATGCTTCTAGGAGTTTTTATCTTTGCATGACAGATGGATGTGGATTCATATTGTATTGGGATCCCGGTGGTGATAGCTTTGGTACCGACTATTGGGTGGGTCCCATTGGGTTACTTCATATTCTCAGCATGGTGAAGTTGGAGGCAGTAGAGCACAGTGGCAGCCTGAGGAGGACCGTCACGACAGACTCTTACGCTGGGTTTGGGATCTAGGTATTGATTGCGCAGTTGAGTTTTGATGATGCTACAGGAGACAGTTCGTGATGTGTGGGACATTTCACAGTTTTTCTTTTGAGCCTTCCGAGGATCAGAGTTTCTTTACAGTAGAGATTGCTTGGGGACAAGCAATTTTAGGGAGGGCAGACTGTCATGTCCCCATTTTTGGCGAGCATCAGAGATCGTAAGATTGGCCTATCAGGAGACCCTCGTAGGCTGATAGAGTGGTTAGAGGGTCGTTTTGGAGCTTGGCTCAATGTCAGATTGGCAGTATTGATCAATTGGCTTTCGTTCGGGCTCATTCGGA
Organism: Sequoia sempervirens; assembly: GCA_007258455.2. Classification (NCBI taxonomy): domain Eukaryota; kingdom Viridiplantae; phylum Streptophyta; class Pinopsida; order Cupressales; family Cupressaceae; genus Sequoia; species Sequoia sempervirens. Next base: position 304,934,599 of record VDFB02000003.1, on the reverse strand, counting down.
CGTTTGTTGCAGAATTGCTATTTTTAGCAGTTCCTGGCAGGCAGTGTGGGACCCCTGCTATTTTTAGCAGTATGGCTTTGGCGGCATCCAGAATCACTTCAGAGTTTGTCAGCTTCAGACGAAACAGGAAACGGATAAGTAATGGGAGAAATATTAATATTTAATTACATTGATTAAATATTAATTAATTAATGATTATAATATAAAGTTATAATTTAAAATTATAACTTAAGTGATTTGTCTTGAGGGGTGCGCCCATCATTAGAAGGGGCCAAATGGACATTTAAATTAATATTAAAATATTTGACGGAGACTATTGAAAATAATAAAAGAATTAAAAGTCAATATTTTAATAAAACCCTATCTTTAAGGAAATCGCATTTTTCAGCATAAGAGTGGATTTGCCTTGGGAATTGAGCTATTATGATATTTTATGAATGGAAAATTTTCCAGTCTTGCCAGAGAACAGAAACCTTAGGGTTTGAGTTCGATATTCGTTGGAGAACGAGCCATCTCCATCGAAGCAGTTCAGAGGATGTGAAATAACATCTGATTTATTGCCAGTTGAGAAATTTCTTCATCCAGGAGGAATTACAGAGCATCACAGTTGATACAAACATCAGAGATTATTGCTTTGCAGAGCTTCAGCATAATCAATCATTCAGAATACCTTCTGTTCATAAAGGCGCATATTCTTTGTGATTCTGGAGACTTAATAGAGAATCCGTACAAATCATTTATTGCAGGCTGTAGCCGTACCAGTCATTGCAGGCCGTACCTCTGAGGGGAGCCGTACTTATTCAGGAAGTGGGTTTGTATAATTTATTCAAAGGTTACACATCTGTGGCGCCTCTCTTCACTCCAGGAGACTTCAGAGACAGCCGTACTCTATTAATTGTTTGCTGCTGTCATTGTTCTGGCCGTACTACTGTTATTACTTGGCCGTACCAGCAGAGGAAAGGCGTATTCTTCACCTAAGGAAAAACGCCTTACATATTGGCCTTTGGTCTTCCATTCTGGAGGCACTTACATCTCAGGAACAGTGTGCAAGCTTTGAAGATCGGGAGAAGCTGATATTGGTGGAGCCGTGCTATCATCTGGAGAATATTCATTACTGTTTCAAAATCAGGTTTTCAAATATTTATTGTCTTTCACTTTGCATGTTATCAAAACTTCATTGTAATCATTGCAAAAGAATAATATATGAACTGGCTTCAGTATTCGTGTTAGGGTTTGATGTTTACAGAGTTAAATACTTTTATTAGAATTTATTCTTCATTTATTGCAAAATCGCCATATTGCATTTCATGCTCGAAAACCTCAAAGACAGTCAAAAACCCTAAAATCTTCAGAAAATCATCAAACAGTCAGATACAGAGGAAACGAGGAAACTGGGGTTTCTACATAGTTCCATCTTTGACAGGCTATAGGAGTACAACGTTAGATTAAACCCTAAGTTGGATATGATAGCAACATTCACCCAATAGTAGGGAGGTGCGGTAGGCAATAAATTCATCTTACATGTCCTTTTCCTTGAGCCAAGTGGCATTTATTGCATTTTTCCTTCCCTCTTGCATGTAATTTCATCAAATTTGAAATTCAAAATTATGCATTTATTGGCACAAACCCCAAATCTTGCACATCCTTCACCCATTCATAGCTTGACAAGTGGCATCTTGCTATTGGATGAATGTTAGTCCCAAATTGCTCAAATTTGGACATTCATCCAGCTTGAAATTCTATAAATAAAGAGCTCATATCCTCATTTCATCATCCACAGTTCATGCAAAGTTACCATGCTCAAATATCTCTCAAATTTCATCCATTATCATTGAGTTCTTAGCTAGGTTTTTGCAGATTTTGGCTTGGAGCTCTCATCCTTCACCAAGAAAGTGGATCAATCATCTTCAACACATCAATATTACATCTTAGGAATTGGGAAAGGGCCAATTTTCACATCAAATTAGCACCAATTCCCCCATGGGATCATGAGTTTGCACATCTAATTACGATTCAATCTTTGTTTTATCATTTTCATTGTGTTTTTCATTATTTTCTTCCTAGTTTGAATGTTGTAAATGGATTTCATGGGGAATCCTTGTTTTGGTTTACAATTCCTTGTTTGACTTGTTTATTCATGTTGTTTTGCAGGTACCAAGGCTGGGGTTCACACAGGGACTGATTGGATGATGGGATATTGATGTGAAGAGTTGTCCAACTTGTTTGTGTACTGACTTAGACTTGAGACTTGACGTTTGGAGTTTTTAATTTTGACCTGCTAGACTTGCTATCATATCTATAGCACCTCCCTACCACTGGGCGATTGTTTCTATCATCTCAGGTCTTGTTGCCCCAGATAGATGAGGGCGATACTTCAATCCTGGCTGGGGATACTGCTAGGAGCGGATGGTCTGAGACATGCCGGTTTGTTTTGCATGGGTCCCTGTACTTCTTGCCTCACTTTACAGGGACCTCCATGAGTACGTCTACATGGACGACAGAGCGCTGGGGGCTAGGGTGACTTTGCTTCACGTCTTGGGGTGGGAGCACATTTATGTGCTATGTCCACATGTCATTCCAGTTCTGATGGGGGTAGATGATCCCCTTGTGGCATGATACAGAGGTGGTGTTTCCTTTACACACACCGATGAGCACGGGATCCCCTATTGGAGGCAGGTCTTAGACGAGATGCTAGTTCTCACTTGACGATCATACCTTAGTCGGCCTGGATGGGCCGACGATGTCGATTAGCTATTTTAATGCCGTCATGACCAGTACATGTAGGGGCGGGAGCGTACTATGATTGAGAGATACCTATCTGGGCTCGTACAACGTCAGTTTGGGGAGCTACAGGATCGGCCTGATGATGACTATGTAGCCATCTTTGCTCGCAGCATGACACAGGTGTCATGGGGATAGTATATTCCTGCCTCAAAGGCCGTGGAGAGCTTTGGGTACTTGGTAGCTTGACTGTGGGCCTATGATCAGGGTTTAGTAGATGTAGGCACCACTCAGGCCTATAGGGACTGGTTTCAACCTCCACTTCATTTGACTATTCCAGGTGTTGACCCAGATCTGCACAGAGTTAGAGGTAGAGGGGGAGGACGAGGATGAGGATAGAGATTTGAGATTCGACAGGATCCACCAGTTGTGCCCCCTGTTCCGCTAGGGCATGGTGATGTTCATATGCAGGATCAGTAGCAGGTGCCACCAGTCCCATCCCCATGGGTCGAGGATCCTCCATGAGTGCAGCTGCAGGTATACCCAAGGGTATAGCCAGATGCTCGAGATGCATTGATTGCACAATTACAGGCTCAGATCCAGGTCATGACAGCTAAGAGAGATCAAACGAGGGTTGAGAGAGAGAAGCTCAGGGCTGAGAGGGATCAGGTTGTGCAGCAAAGATAGGTTGCAAAGGTATAGGCAGCCACTGAGCTAGGTCATAGACAACATATAGAGAGCATGACAGCCTCCTCCTCCCAGGGTACAGTGTCAGTTCGATCCTACAAGGACGCCATCTAAGAGGCAAAGTACTACTGATGGGCCTATCATAAGACCGTACCCAGAGTACTCAGAGCGGGCCAGCCATAGACTAGCAAAGGGTCACGGTGACAAAGGCGAGGGAAACATTCACTAGGACCGAGCTTGATTGAGATGATATGATACCTTTTTGTGCCTTATGGGATCATTTTTTATAGCCCAATGGGCCTTTTGTACCGATTGACATATATGTACAGTGATCCAATTTATTCTGCACTATGACAATTGTGTTATTGATGATATATATCTGATGATGATTTTGATACGATGTACCATGTTCTCTTTTATGCATGGATGGTTTATTTCTATATGCTTTGCAATGATTTCTTTATGGATGAATTTCTTTCTGATGATGCATGTGTTATGATTATGACTAATAGATCTATATTATGTTAATCCTATAATATGCAAATGTGATGGTATTTTTTATGATAATGCAAATGCGATGGTTTGATATGTGAAATGATATGATCCATGGTGCACATGCGAAATGATATGTAACTTGTGCTTATGAAATTCTTATAAATAGATGTATGCTTTGTATGTGATGGACTATTCCATTTATGCTTATGTGGGATGATTTATGCAATGAATGTTTAATGATGTTATTTATGAGATGATTATGGATAATTAAATATGAATGTGATGGTCATGATATGATGTAAATGAAAAATGATACTAATGCATAATGAGGTGTTTTTTATGAGATGTTTAGAATAACATATGTTATTATCCGAAAACTTTTTGAATGATGATGCAAAGTGATATGAAGATGAATGTAATGTGATGAGATGATGTCATGATGTTATGCAAGTATGTATGTCAATGAATTAAATGCCTATATACTTATTGTTTATGATTATGTGAAAATGATTATGAAATACTTTTGTTTACGTGATGATTTATGTGATAGGTGGTAGTGTGAAATGGTTATAAAATGCAAATGAATGTTATGTGATGATTGGCATAATTCCATGCGATGCAATGTAATGGGTGAAATGCAATGACATGTATGCACCTATCTATGGAGAATGCCTGTGATGAACTGTTTATATGATGATTAAAAATGCAATGCATGTGTTTCCTATATGATATGTTAATGCAATATGCTAATGATTTGTGGATGCAGGGTCGATGACAATGATGGTAGTGATGATCAACTATCATAGTACCTTGTTAGTGCGGTTAGCAAGGAGAAAAGAAGTCATTTCAACAAGACACGAGATGATGGAAATACCAATGATGATGATGATGATTACTTGCTGAGGAATTGGGATTTTCAAAGGGCCAAATTTTCTTATGTTTGATAACACACGTGGTATGATACATCAAGGTATAGGAAACTAGGATGGCATGGTACCTAGTGTGATGGACTTTGACTTGGCAATCAGATAGGAGTATTCTTGTTCACACCTGACATACGAAAACCTTGCTAGGATGCACTTCAAAAGTTTCAAACACCTTAGACTAAAACACGGAAAGGTACACCTATCCATGAAATAGTCAACAAGTTTCCCTAGACCTCCTCCATACATACCTAACAAAGCAAGTATTCACTGAGGTTATATTACAAGAACATCCGACAAGTATAGCAAACAAAAGATAATGATCGTTGCCCCATTCCTATTTCTCTAAATCCTCTGTCTTGGGATATCATTGAGACGTCCTTGGAATGAGCACAAATAAGATAAGTCAAAAGATAAAGACCAAGTAAACAAACAAACTCATGCTCTTCAATACCGCTAACTAAAAGAGGATGTGTTTTCTAAGGATGATAACCAAAACTTATTGCCAAAAGATAATGCCCATTGCAGGAAGGATTCATCCTAGGACATGTTAGTGGATGGCGGCACATCATTTCATTTATCCAAATTGTTTTTTTTGATAAATAATGCCCCTTGTAGGAAGGATTCATCCTAGGACATGATGTTATCAGAAGATTGATATGGGACCAATTTAGATGATGAGTTACCAATACGAAGAGATAATCAACTTGTGTAGGCACTGACTTAGACTTAAGACATGACGTTTTTGAGTTTTCACTTTTAACCTGCTAGACTTGTTTCTAACTGTTTCACCAAAGGTTGACGATGATGATCCGTTTATTATGGATGGTGTTATTACAGGTGCAAGCGAGATGAGGCGGATGGGTTTTTTTCAAATATTTGGATGTTTTTGATGTTTTGCAATGTTTTGAGGCTGTTTTTGGTATTTTTCAAAATTTTCAAATGTTTTGATTTTTTGATTTTCCAATGTTTTTGGGATTTTTCAGAGATTTTGACCAAGAAATTAACCTAAAGACTTATCATAGGGGCTCGGGGCTAATCAACATTAGCCTTGCCTACATTATACACACAGAGACCACGAAGTTCAACCAGATGACTCTGACTTTTGAATGACTTTTGACCTATTTTGGATTTTGATATGTTTTGAATGTTTTTGGATTTTCTGATTTTTTCATTATTTTGGATTTTTTTATTTTTTTTATGTTTTTGTATTTTCTGATTTTTTGATGTTTTTGGATTTTCTGATTTTCTGATGTTTTTAGATTTTCTAATATACATGAATCTGATCCGATGAGAACGTGCCCCCAGTGTGATGCAATAGACTACTTCTTTAAAGGCTGGAAAAATTGACCTTGAGGATGGGCCGAGTAGTACTAGGGGGGATCATGATATGAAAACAAGACCGAGCTATGGTGCGGATGCAATTGGATGAGTGATGGATGGAGACCTGAATGTAATGGATGATGGAAGCGAAATGGAGGGATGATGTCAAACAAGTCGTAAATATCTTGGTGGATGGAAAGTGCTTATTTATGCAAGGTGCTTGTTTGCTAGGTTTTCACCAAGGTACTCGCCCAAAGTGCCACCAAAGTGGTTTTCACTAGAGGACGTTTTTTTTCTCTTTAATATTTTTTTGATCCTTTTCTGGATTTTTTCTTTTTTGATTTTTTTGTTGTTACCAAGACACCTGTTTGCTAGGTTTTCACCATAGTAACCATTTTTTTAGGACATTTTCTATTTTTTTTGGATTTTTGGTTCTATACCATGAAATATTTAGGCATAAAACTTTTTAAGATGAGAGCTATTCATGGGCTCTTGCAGAGGTTCCCCTTCAGGTGTTGATAACTGATATGCCCCTGATTTGTAACTTGTTGTGATGATGAATGGTCCCAACCAATTGGGTTCAAACTTGCCTTTGTTGCTTGGGTTTGGGATATTCTTCTGATTTTCTTTTAATACCAATTCTCTGACTTGGAACGTCCTACTTCTGATTTTCTTATTGTAGCTCCTTTTGAGTCTATTTTGATAGACTTCCAAGTGATTCAAACCATCTATCCATCGCTCATCCAGTAACTCCAACTCATTTAGTCTTGACACTTAGTAGTCTTCATCAATGATGAGGTTTTATAGTGATATCCTGAGGGATGTGAGCTTGATCTCAATGGGGAGTATGACTTCTGATCCGTAGACCAAGGAGAAGGGGGTGGTGTCAGTGGGTGTGCGGATGCTAGTTCGATAGGCCCAGAGGGAAGGATTAAGCTATAAGTGCCAGTCACGACCTGCGTCATTGATTGTTTCCTTGAGGATTTTCAAAATGGTCTTGTTTGTAGCTTCTGCTTGGCCATTGCCTTGGGGATAGTATGGGTTGGAGAAGTGATGTTGGATTTTGAATTTCTCGCATAAGTCACGAACCTCCTGATTTTTGAATGGTGTCCCATTATCTGAGATAATGGCTTGTGGGACACTGTACCAACAAATAAGATAGTTCAAGATGAACTTTGAAATCCGCTTCCTAGTTATGTATGTCATGGGTATGGCTTCTACCCACTTAGTAAAGTACTTTGTTGTGGTGATGATGAATTTGTGGCCGTTAGATGAGGTGGGTGTGATTTTTCCAATGAGATCGAGTCCCCACTATGAAAAAAGGTCCATGGTGTGACGATAGGGTGGACCTATTGAGTTAGAGAATGGATGAGGTCCCCATGTTGCTAACATTGTAGACACTTTCTGGCATGATCATGTGCTTCTCATTCCATTGTGGTCCAATAATACCCCTTCCCTAGCAATTTCTTAGCTATGGTCATTCCACTCGAGTGTGAACCACAGATACCATTATGTACTTATGTTAGAGTGGTTAACAAAGGTTCGTTTTAGGTTTGATGGTAGGTCAGTGGGTATGACTCCTATTCAAAGGTATGTGTAAATGTCGTGGTACCAAGGATCATCGGGACCAATGATTTCGCAAATGAATTCTGATTCTGGTACCTCGAATGTGGGAACGAGAAGTTTCTCAATCAAGAATTTATTTTTTGGGATGTTGTGAGGGATGTTTAATAGGGATCCAATTGTTTCCATGGCATCTGCTGCTCTGTTGTTGGTTCTAGGAATCTTCTCAAATGTTATTTCTATAAAATATTCTTTGAGAGTCTCCACCAATTTCTTGTATGGAGTGAGCTTGTCATCCTTGGTCTGATATCCATTGTTCACTTGATTTATGATCAATTGGGAGTCTCCATATACTTTGAGAGCTATGATGTTCCATTGCATTGCTATTCTAAGACCTATGGTTAAAGCCTCATATTCCACAATATTATTAGTGCAAGGAAATGCCAGTTTGTATGACCTTGGTATGCAATCTCCTTGTGGGGTGATGAAGAAGACACCATCTCCTGATCCATGTTGTGTGTATGAGCCATTGAAGTATAGTTTCCAGTGGTAAGCTACGTTGAGGTTAAAAATGGATTCATCTAGAAACTCTAAGACAAGAGGATTCTCAGAATAAATAGGTGCTTCTGCTAGTTGATCTGCAATAACTTGACCCTTGATTGCTTTCCACTTTGCATACTCGATGTCATACTATGACAATATCATCACCCATTTTTTCATTCTTCCTGTGAGGATTACCTTTGATAGTAGATACTTGAGGGGATCAATTTTTGCGATGAGCTTTATCTTGTGTACCAACATGTAATGTCTGAATTTTTGGGATGCAAACACTACTGCGAGGCATGCTTTCTCGATGAATGAGTAGTTTATCTCATGACCGACCATTGTTCTACTAATATAATAGATATCCCTTTCTGTTCCGTTTTCATCATGCTAAGCTAGGAGAGCTCCTAGGGCTATTTTTGTTGCTGACACATATAAGATCAATGGCTTCTTTGGGATGGGTGGCATTAAGACTGGCAGTGTCAATAGATATTTCTTGATTTTGTTGAATGCCTCTTCACATTTGGTATCCCATTTGTACACTACCCCCTTGTGGAGTAGGTGAGAGTGTGGGTTATGTTTTTCTGCAAGTTGTGCTATGAATCTTCTAATGGATTGAAGTTTTCCTTGGAGGCCTCTCAATTGTTTTAATGTCTTTGGTGCTTCCATTTCGAGGATTGCTTTCACTTTTTCCAGATCCACCTCGATAACCCTCATTGATACTATATATCCTAGCATTTTACCTAATTGTATTCCAAAGATGCACTTCTTGGGATTTAGTCTGACTTTGTATTCTTTGAGTCTGTCAAAGATAGCACTTAGGGTTGCTATGTGATCTTTTCTTTTTCTTGACTTAGCTAGAATTTTGTCAACATAGTCTTCGACTGTTTTATGGATCATGTCATGGAATATCAATGTCATGGCCCTTTGATATGTTTCTCCTACATTCTTTAGGTAGAATGGCATCATGTTCCAATAGTAGGTCCCCCATGGACAAGCGAAATCCATCTTATGTTGATCTTCTTTTGCTATCATGATCTGACTGTATCCTGAAAAATCCATCCATTAGTGATAGCATCTCATATCCTGTTGTCATGTCTACTACCATGTCGATGTTGGGAAGCGGGAAGTCATCTTTTGGACATGCCTTGTTCAAATCTTGGAAGTCTGTGTAGATTCTAATGGCTCCATCAGGTTTTGAAACAAGTACCAAATTTGACACCCATTATGGATAATCTATTGGTCGTATGAATCCTACATCCAATAGCTTTTTTAGCTCCTTTTTGACTAATAGAGAGATCTGAGGGTGCATTTTTCGAAGCTTTTGTTTGACCGGCTTTGTTTCTGGATACACTGCTAAGTGATGAACCATAGTCTCTAGATCAAGCTCTGGCATGTCAACATAACTCCATGTGAATTTTATTTGTCTTTCCCTTAAGAAGGCTGCTAGGAGCTCTTGCTCTTCTGATAGTAGTGATTCCACATAGAATGTGATATGCGGGGTCTCCTCTATTCCTAGGTTGACCAGATTGCATTTTTCTGCCAAGACTGTTGACTTTTCCTGATGAATGGCTCTTAGAGGAAGAGTGAATCCTTCATCCTCGGGTGCCTCAGAGAGGTTTTCACCATTGGATACATCCTTTCTTTTACTTTTTTCATGTTAGAGAGTGCCATAGTGTGGTTTTCACTCAAGGAATTGGATATGATTCTTAATTTCTCACTTTTGTGACTGAAGGATTCAATCGTTTCCCCATAATAGGCATGTGTGTCCAACTCCATTATAAACCCTTCTTTGTGATATCCATCCAGAATGTTATCCCACAATCCCATGAATTCTGAGAGTGCCTCATCGAGTTCGAATATATCAAGAACTGGTGGTCCTCATTGGTCATAGTCGATCAGTTGGGGGTATACTAAATGGATGCCATGATTTTGATGATCTTTTTCAAAGGAGAGGGTGCTAATCATGCAAAGGGAAGTATCTTCAAATAGCCTAGGTAGATTGGTCAAGTGATCCTCGTCGTCATTACTACTACAGACATCGGTTATATCAAATGTAAAGTTATCTATGACATGACCTATAGATACGGGTAGGCATAATTCTGTTGCAGTTGGATGATGAGGTTTATTAACTGCTCTAACTGAAGGACTGTGGCCACGTATGGTTATACTCAGAGGAGTACATCCAAGGCCAATATTTTTTATTGGTCGCATCTTTGGCATGATAGGTATTATGAGCCCATTGTCATTTTTCCCAAGTTTGTGGTTTATGTAGTAGCCCATTGCGAGCATCATTTGTACACCCTTGCTTCTCTCATCCATTGGTAATTCAGGTGTCGGTCTTTCATCTTGATATAACATGTGTGATGGATCTTCCTCAATAACCTCTTGGCCAAGGTCTCCCCAGCTTGTGAATTCGGGATAGTCTTTAGGTGACGTTTGTGATATGGAAGCTTGATTTTCTTGTGGACATCCCCATGATCTAGGAGATTGTGGTAACTCTCCTACCACAAAAGCATTGTTAGGGAGCTTGTAGCTTCCACAACCATCATTCTGGATGATAAGCTTGATGTCAGATATGGTGGGGATGGCGGGAGTGGTGAGTGTCTTTGTCATAGAAGTGGATACAAGGGTGGCAGGATCAATATATGGTGTGGATGGGCCCTCATCATTTTTTGGTACTTGGGGGATTTTGTAATACTTTGCCTCAAGATTTTTGCAGTATTAGAAAGGTTTAGGATCTCCATGGATGGTAACTTCTTGTCCATTATGTGTAAATTTCACACATTGGTGGAAATTTGATGCTACTGCTTTCATCGCACGGATCCAAGGATGTCCTAAGAGGATATTATATGGAAAGTCGAGGTCCAATACCTAACAAGTGGTTTCCATGATGGTAGGCCCTATTTGAATAGGGAGTTTGATTTTTCCCTGAGACACTCTTTCTTGTTCATCATATGCTCTTATCGTGATGCCCTTCCCTTTGTCGATAGAATCTTCTAATATTTTCAACTGCTTGATGAGGCTGAGAGAACATATATTCAAACCCGCACCTCCATCCACCAAGACCCTTTTGATTTTGCTCTTATGTACTATGGCTTCCAAGTGAAGTGAACGGTTGTGAGATGGTTGGGTTGGGAAATATTGGTCAAATAATGTAAGAAGATTAAGCGTAATGATATTTCTGACCATAGCTTGGAATTTCTCCGCATTAAGATCTGCGGGGACAGTGGATGAGGCTAATGCTTCCACAAGGATCTTCTTATGAGCTGCTGATATTTTTAACAAATCAATGATGGACATGTGTGCTAGCATTCTTTTGAGTTGATCTAAGACATTATAGCCATTAGGAACAGATCTAGATGTAGGGGCTCTATTTGGTTGGGATGACCCTGTGATGGTCACTTTGTCATCTCTTGTGGTGACTCCACAATCTTCGACATAGGTGCCCTTGATAGTAATGACCATGCAGTTTTCATCTCGTGAGGTGACGACTGTTTCATACACATGATTTATACTTGAGTGGATGTCATTCCCTTTATCATTGTTATTCCCTTTTTTTCCATGATTAGGCATTGGATTCGTGTATATCTTAAGGTCCTGATTTCCCATTGGTTGTTCCACATTTATGATTCTTTTATCGATGAGATCTTGGACGATTTTTTTCAATCTCATGCAATTGTTAGTGGTATGGCCTTTGATTTTATAGAATTTGCAAAGTTGATTCTCGTTATACTAAGGAGATTTTACATCTGGTTCTTAGTAATTTAAGAAGGTAGGAACCGTGATGAGTTTTTCTTTTATGAGCTTTTTCATGATGACTTCTAAGGGTTCTCCCAAAGCAGTATACTTTCTCTTGGGATAACTCTTGTTCCTTTGGGGTGGTCCCCTTTGATCACTAAGATTATTGATTTTTGGATTGTTGTTTGCTTGATGTGTCGTGTGATGATTGTTTTGGTGTTGTGTTTGGATTTGAGGTGCGAGTGTGTTTTGGCGAGGAGCACTAATGACCACCTTGGCATCGACGATACAATCATTAGTAACATTTTTATTCCTTGCCCACGCGTGAGGTTTGTCATTGTAATTGGATGGTGGGCGGTTGTTTTGTTGTTCATGGTATGATGTTGATTTTGTGGGCTGAGTCACAAGGGCTCTTTCGATGTTAAGCGCCTTGAGGATCAACTGATCATATGTGGTGATGCCCTGAACCTTGAGATGAAATGCCAAGCGGCTTTCAAAGTTGGCTATGATGGTGCAAATTTGTTGTTCTTCTAGCATGGTCCACTTGCTCTGATTGACCTTGGATCACCATCATTATAGGAATGAGGCGAATGATTCTCCCTTTCCTTGTTTTAGAGCTGAGAGTTCCTCTAGACTAACATCCATGGCAATGTTGCATGCGTAGTTCTTAATGAATGCATCTATAATTTCTTGGAATGTTTTAATGCCTGAGGGTAAGTGAGAGAACCATTCCATAGTGTGGCCTGCCAAGCTTCTAGGAAATAGCCGCATCAGATAAGTATCGTCATATGCGACCTCCATGCAATGAACTTGGAATTCCCTGATGTGATCTTCAGGATTTCCCGTCCCATGATATTTGTTAAATTTGGGGGTTTCAAATCCCTTGGGGAATGGTTTCATTACCCTATCAAATGGATAGGGACACAAGTTTCTTTTTGTTTTGGTTGTTTGCCCTGATTGAAGATCAAGCACTTGTTGCGAGAGCAACCTAAGTTGTGTCATCACATCATTTTGTGTATCAGGGGGTGGGATGAAAATGTTTTGGGGTGTTTCGTTCATGGGTTGGATGGGTGG